>PVKZ01000183.1:1207414-1237412 GCA_004027375.1 Macroglossus sobrinus
TCTCTTCCCTTCCCTTCCCTTCCCTTCCCTTCCCTTCCCTTCCCTTCCCTTTCCTTTTCTTTTCTTTTCTTTCCTTTCCTCTCCTTTTGCTCACACATGGTCCCCTTTGTCATAGAATTTACAGCCTAGAATAAGGAGGTCAACATAAACATCTATCTGATTATACTGATGATTGCATAACTACATACAGATCAGTGCTCTGAAGAAAGGAACACTGCTCTGTTGAAGGACAATGAAGGAAACTGACCTTGACTGGGAGTAATGGAATAGAATTTATTTGGTGAAAAAAGTAGAGTGAGATGGAAAGAGCATTCCTAACAGAGGTATATTGCATATGTTCGTCTGTCTGTTCATCCGTTCATCTGTTCATCCATCCATCCATCCATCCATCCATCCATCCATCCATCCATCCATCCATCCATCCTTTTCACAAAACAGCATAGTACCAAGTGACCATAGAGTTGCAAAGAAGTAGGAATCATCTCTGTTTTCTAATCATCTAAATAGGAATCATCTAAGTTTGCAAGTCCATTTAGCAGAACAGACAAGTATATGTTAAAAAATCCTCAGAAAATCTTAGGAGGTTATTTTAAGTAATAATAGACATGGGGCAATTTCAGCCCTTACTCTTGGTCTTATTGGAATGGGATGTGCCTGAGTGAACACCCAGAGGCAACTCTCCTGGGTATCAACCCTACTCTGCTTTTTTTTTTCCCCATGGAGAAGATGCAAAGTGCAGAGGATAAGATCCATGTGCCAGCAGCCTAACACTGCTTCCATGGGAACTGCAATTTGCAGTTAAAAATTAAAGCAAAATCCTGCATTAACAGGGGAATTTATCTAATTTTAGAATGAATTACCGTTTCCTAGTGCTTTTTGTATAAACCAAAAAGAAAAATCTAATATTAAAAAAAAATGGGAGTTAAATTGGTGTCTCTCCTGCACAAAGAGATTTCACCATCTCATTGTGACCTCTGGGAGTATGGTTGCTTGTGCCGAAACCAGGGGCGGTTTGTGGCCTGACTTTCAGTGATGAACACATTTATATTTACAGTTGTCTGGTTAATGGTAAATGTTTCACCGAATTCACAGGATCTTGGCATTGAACTTATACCTGGAATGAACTTAGAGATCCAATATAACTCTCATCTTACACAAGAAGAAATTGAAAGCCAGATGGGTTAAGTGATTTTTTTTCAAGGCACTTAAAAATTTATGCCCCAACTCACTCCACAGGCTTGGCTGTGCAAGTAGTGTGCAAGTTGGATCTAGGATCTTCGAACTCCTGGTTCAGTGCAAGGGGCTTTGGATCCTGACTCTCTGCACTCAAATCCTTGCTATTTACTAGCCTTGTGACCTGGGAAAACCTCCCTAAGCCTCAATTTCCTCACCTATAAAAGGGGTTAGTAATTGTAACTATGTCACTGTACTCCTGTGAATATTAAAATGCATGAGAAAGGTCAGGCTCGTAGTAAATGCTCAGTAAATGCTTTGCCACATGTCTCTGGCCATCAGAAAGAGGACAGAAGTGACCATGTGTCAGTTCTAGGTAGGAGTTTAAGAGCCATGGCTCTTAAAAAGAAAACTGTGTCTTGAACAGCCAGTCATCTCAGAGACAGGAGACAGATGGAACAAATTTGAACTTCAATGATTACTGTCACCATGAATATTCTTGCACAAATCTTTGTGGGCATATGCATTTATTTCTTTAAAATAGATACTGAGGAATAAAATCACATTAAAAATGGCCAGGATTTCAAAGTTGTTGCACCATTTTACAGTTTAACAACCAATGTGTGAGAGTTCCAGTTGCTCTATCTTCTCACAAACACTTGATATTGTCAGTCTTTAATTGTATATATTTTGGTGGGTCTTTGATATCTCCTTTTGTTCATAGCCTATTGTGTTGAAAAAAAGTTTCTTGCTTGTTTGAAAACTTCTAACAATAGCTTCTAGCTCCTCTGTTCACCCTTAAGGATAGAGCACAACAAATTTGACTAAGTCAGACCCACACTTGTCACTCAGCCTTGCTCATTTACAGTACCAACTGGGAATTGGCCAGACCAAGCACCACATATCCCAGAAATGTTCACCTGGTTTACAGATAGTTGGTGAACCTTCCAGGTTGCCACACTGCTTAGATACCAAAACTCTTTGTCCTATGTGGCAAATGTCTGTGAGTTTGATGTAGAGGTATGGGAAGTCTTTAACAACATCATCTGTATCTAATGAACAGCAAAAATTTATACTTTTTGCTGGGCTTAAGCCACATTGTCCTCATGTAGCTCACAGAGGAGACTACTCAGGGTTTTGCCAGGGAAGGAGCACATAGGTGATAACTACAATGAACCTTCTAAATCAGCAGTCCTCAACCTTTTTGTCATCAGGACCCGTTCTCTTATGAGAATCTAATGCTTGATGATCTGAGGTGGAGCTGAGGTGGTGATGCTAGCACTGGGGAGTGACTGAAAACACACATGAAACTTTGCTTGCTTGCCACTCACCTCCTGCTTTGCATCCCAGTTCCTAACAGGCCTTGGACTGGTACCAGTCCATGGCTTGGGGGTTGGGGACCCCTGTTCTAAATCATCTTCCTCTCCCTCTTCTATTTCTACTTATCTCCTTATTCCTGCTTCCCTCCCTTTTTCTTCTCTCACTCCCTTCCCTCCTCATCCTTCTTTTTCTCTCCTTTTACCAACTGAACAAGAATTGTACAAAACATCTGAACATAAATTAGAAATCGCCAGAAAAAGTCAACCCCTGAAACATCCTGTGTATGCTCTAATCCCTTCTAAATTTAATATAGATCTGATTCATTTCATATATAATTTTAATGTATATATTATTAAGAGTTCTCTTTTGTCCTGTTATTATTATTACTTTATATAGTTATTTCCATATTTCTAGATAACCATCATAATTGTGATTCCTAATGTTGACATATTAGTTCATATATTAACACATCGGCCTGCTGAGCCCTTTTATCTAATGATGACACAATATTTTAGAGTAGGGAATTTATTTTACCACTTTTCTTTTATTGGACATTTATGTTACTTCAAGTTTGGAGTGTTAATTATAATGCTATAGAAAATATCTTTTTATAGAAATCTTTATTTGCATTTCTGCTTATTGTCTTACAATTAATTTCTAGATGTAGAATCACAGTCATGAAAAAAGTCATTTTAAAAGTAATAAACTTTTCAAATGTTCTTTCTGCACATAATAATGTTCCAGAAAGACCCAACCAACTTTGTTACTAAAATTAATATATGAGAATGCCTATTTCATGGCAAATGAAACAAGAAAAATTGTATAATTAAAAGAAAACAAAAATCTTTTAAAAATTATCATTACAAAGCAACACCTACATTTGCTTTCAAAACCTCAATCTTATAGAAGCACCTGTTTATTTCTCTAAATGTTGGGATGAAGACCGGACTATGTTTGGATATCTGTGCCCTAATTCGCAGGGGTGTTTAAGGCAGTGGTAAAGGTTGCTGAGTTGGGACTACGAAACTGTCAGTGATAAAAGGCAAAATTACCTCATTTGTCTTCCTCAACAGCACTTGGGAGTCAATAGAAATAGATTCAAATCTCATGTTACACAATTGACATACAATGCTTATATACAATTACTATTTAGTTTTTAAAAACCCTAACTGATGACAAGTAAACAAAACACAAATACCTTTGTTTATTCTGAAGGTTCAAGAACAAATCAATGGATAGTTACAGGGGCAGGGGAAGGCAGCAGGAAGGAAAGAGATAGTGATGGCCAGTCAGAGAGAGATAGAAGGCTGACCAGTTGGTACTGCAAGAACATCGATCTAGTCTGTAGCTTTAAGCTTCCCAACATAGCACAAAAAGGCTAAGCCCTTTATTATTCAAGAACTTGTCAAAAGAGTTTTCTGCCATGTGCACAGATAGGCACAGTGCGTGTGTGAGAAATTATGAAGACACCACATGCTCAGTGGAAAATAACGCCCTTTTTAAACAAGCTGGGCAGGTCTTGATACAAGGCAGTGTGGTCTTGCTCCTCTGTTTACAGAGGAACCCTTTCATGCAGGCGTGATATATGGAGGATTTAAACCATTGAGATCCTTTATGCTAACAGACCATTTGTCTTGGATTTTTCAGGTTTCCAGGTTGTCATCAAGGAGTACACCATTGACGCTGAAATTAGCTATTGTGTGGACAGATACATTACAGGTCTCTAAATTATCAACTGCAGGAACTTGTCATTTCAGTACTTCAGTGGAGCCTCGCTATGTTTCAGCCCTCCTTTCTGTCCTGAGATGTTGTCACATGGGCACCTTCAGATCCCTTTTGCTTCCAGATGTCAGAACCGCTGTTCTTCTTTGCCTTCCTTGAGCATCAACATTTCCAACTATTATTTCTTAGTTGTCTTTCTTTTTGTTTCTGTGATACATCCAAACCTCGAATTTTTTATGAAGGGAAAAGTGGGTCTTCTCTGTCGGAGAGGTGGGTAGCTTCCCAAATTGTGCTCAAGCACTCTTTCGGACTCTTCAGGGGCTAAAGCACTTTGGTTGTTGTTGTTGGTGGTGGTGGTGGTGTGTGTGTGTGTGTGTGTGTGTGTGTGTGTGTGTGTGTCCCCTAACACCACATGAAAGAATATTTAAATGAAAGTAAGTTGAAGTCTTGTTTACAGAATGCTTGAGAATTTCCCTGAAGAGGTGTCCCAGGCATCAACCGACCTGATGGAATTACTTTCCTGGAGGCCCTCTGAAATGAAACATTTTCTTCTTCTAGAATGCTCTTCCGCTGTCCCATGCCTCTAACAGTTTATTATCTGAATCACAATCACCAGGGTGCAGATTCCCTGGTTACAGCCCAGACCCCCTGAGTCAGAACCTTTGAGGCTGGGAGCCAGGGAGCTGTATTTTAATGGGTGCCCCAGTCTTAGAGCCCCTGCCTCCGAGCAGATCTCTCATTAACCAGAGAGTATCTCCTATCTGCCTCACCCCCAACAAAGCCACGGACTCTTCTGTCTCAGAGACGGGACTGTCAGGAGGGAAGACGCCGTCCTGACTCTTTCTGCAAAATTCTCCTGTGTGGCTGGGCCTAGTGTCTGTGAATGAGAAGGCCATGCAGGAAAGTCAGCGAACAAGACTTAGGAAACACTCAACGAGGGAAACACTGATGTCAGAGACTCTTCTGGTTAGGAATTAAGAAAGCAAGTACCATCTAGTTTTTTTTATTCATTTGTCCTCATATATTTATTGTGCTTACTATGTGCCAGGCACCAGTCTAGCTGCATTCCTCCAAACTTTATGTCTTTCAATTTTTTTTTTTGCCAGATATCAAAAATGAAGCAGAAGTTTAAGTCCCAAATAGGCAGAACTGGCAAAATAATGAAGAGAATTAAGATACTTCTTTCCTTTTCTCTGTGAGTGCCTTGTGTCACAACTACATACGTGTCACTCAGAATGTGTTGCCATCTGAAGGAATAGAGACTGTAGCTTGTGTTTTTCAAACATATGTTTATGATTTATTCATTTTATTTCTTCATTCATGTATTTGCTTATTCATTCAGGAAACACTCATCCATTCATTCTGCTTTGTGCCAACCTAGGTATAAGATACAGTGATGAACGAGACAGATTTCTTGGCCTCACGGAGCTTTTCTTTCAGAGCTGACAATGCTCTTGTACGCTGATTAAATAAATAAATAAATATGGTTTTACAATTTACCTTTCTAGTAGAGGTTGGCAATTCGACAGAATGTAAATTAGAGCACAGGAGCCCACTCCCTTGCTTTCCTCTTCCTGGCTTCACAAATGTTCTTTTCAGCAAAGATGCCTTGCCAGACATTTCATTACACGCTTGAAATATTTATACACATAACTGGGGAAAACGAATTAAAACTGTGAACTCTACATGACACCTAAGTCAAAATAGGAAGTTGAATTATTTGACTGCAGATTTTGACTGCTTCCCATTAGGAAAACCCTTGTAAGAAAAACCTTCAAGGAGCAACACACTTCAAAGAGGTTCCCAGTAATGTTGTGTTCAAAATGTGTTAATTGGACCTAATTGCAAACAGCTGCCCAGTTTAGCCACTGTTTGTGTTGGTGGTCCCCCACTGTAGATCTAAGTCATCTTTTTTTGTTACCTTATATCCATATTGGGGTGATATATTTGTTATAGTGTCAGAATGTGTCGCCATCCAAAGGAGTATGAGATAATAAATACAAACGTGGAAACAACATATTTGTCAAGCACAGAATCAGTGGAGAGCAGATACCCTATTTGATTGATATACTGCATGGGGTCATAGCACCTCACTTAAACATATGGAAAAATTTCCAGCAAAAACAAACAAACAAATAAACAAACAAACAACAAACTGTGGTGTTTGCTGGCTTTTGTATGTGGGTAGAAACATGGAATGATCTTTTATTGTCTATTCTCTAACTATAGACTTTTAATACCATACATTACAGAAAGGAAGGAAGAATAATAAATATTTACTAGTTTATTAGGTGAAATTACTGTTGGATCTACTTTTATAGAATAATGATGTTTCTCAAGAAACACTTGTGGGAGCAGCTTATCGGTTAAATGTGAAGGGGGCGGTTTTCAAAATATTGATCAAATAGTAAGTAAGGCATGAACACTGAGCAATTGGAAGGAGCACTCACTGGCCATGGTAACTGGTGTGGTCACACTCATGCAGACTTGTGTAGCAACCAAAGGGTTCATTATCCAGCAAGTTATCACTGAGTGTAACTGGAACATAAATGCTGGGATTCAGTACAGAGCACGCACCTCAGAGTTCTCTTGCCCTAGTCGTAAAAGTGCTGGGGTATTTGTACCATGTCCATCTGACATTGGCTGAAGGCTGCTTCCAGGGCCTTAATTCTCTGGCACTAATGTCCTGCCGTTCAAGTGCCAAAGTGGGCTCTGGAGGACTGAGGATGCCCTTATGCAAAGAAATGCTGGTGCTGGCAATTGGACGTCAGGCCTCTGGGTATGGAAATGGTATATGCCCGGGGTAGGGCATCAGCTGCATCTGCTCTGGTGATAGGGAGCATTAGAGGGTGTTGATGAGGCCAAAATGGGAATCAGGAAGTATTTCTCTTTCTGCGTTGGGCACATCAATAGCAATAGCCTTCCTGAGATTGTTTGAAACAAACTGGTCCTCAGAATATGACATACATTAAATGGGATTGAAGGGGTGGAGTATATAATGAAAACAATGATGTGTGTGTTCCCCTCTCTCTTGGGGAAGATAGATGTTTAATACAGGCATAGCTCAAAGATATTGCACCTTTGGTTCCAGACCATCACAATAAAGAGACTTGTAATCGTTTTGCTGGTGGAGAGTCTTGTCTTCAATATGTAAAAAATGCAACATCTCTGGAGCACAATAAAGTAAAGCGCAATAAAGTAAGGTATTTACCAAAACTAGGACTAGAACTCATGCTAACATGCTCAGTAGGTGATAATGACCTTTATTAATTCAGTTAGTGCTACTGCAGGTGTGTATAATGTTTGCATTCCCCCTTCAGGTGGATAACTGGGCTGGGTAACTGCCAACAGGTGTGCCTCTTAAGGAATCACTAGTGGATCCAGATGGTATTAACGTATTTAATATGCTGGCTTCAGTGGCTAGCAGGACACTGCAATGGGAATAATTCTGCAGTTATACCCAGTCTTATTGAGCAAGAGTACTGTGAGTGCCATGAGTAAACTCAAATGATGAACTTATGGGGGTGTTGCCACAGTGGGGACTGACCGGATAGAGGTCAAATGGCAAACACGGCCAGACCTCAGAGGGTATGTGATCCTGTGAGCATCTAAGTGGAATGCAATCAGGAAGGCCCTGGCCAACCCAAGAGAGCTCATAGTGGACCTTGATCAGCCACAGACTTTGGCATGGATGCCTTCCAGGGGGGATGCAGAGGACTTGGAGGAGGATGGTACAAGGACCTGCACGTATGAATCGTGGATCAAGGACATCTCTCTCCTTTCATGCCACCACCAGGTAAAGTAAACTCTTCCTCTAGTAAACTCTTTTTCCTTCCAACTTTGTCATCGTAGAGAGAAATGGGAAAGTGGGTGAGGAAAATGGCACGATTGAAATATCTGTGATACTGTTTAAATAATTGAATTAGATGATGGTTAATTTTCTGTCTCGGAAATGGAGGAGAACTGGGACCAGAGGTTCTTCCACTGAGGTTGTTGAGTGGTTCGAAGTATAGATCCTAGAATCAGACCATTGCTCATTAGCTCTGCTATTCACTAACCAAGTTATCCTGGTCACTGAACCACTCTAGGCCTTCTCTTCCCCATCTGTGAAATGGGAATAATATTACTAACTGCTTCATAGGGCTGTTGTAAGAGTTAAGTGAGTTGATACAAATAAAGAGTTTGGAACAGTGCCAGGGAGAGATAAGCACTAGTAGTTAGTCTCATAGTTATCACCTCTTTAGTCTCCCACAAGTCTGGGCTCCTGTTGCCTATTGCTTTTTCCTTCTTTCCGCATTTTATGAATAGTCATTCGGTGACCACTGTTTGCTATTTGAACACTCCTGAGATCTTGCCTTTCCTCTCTGCGTGGCTTACAAAACAAATCTGTTCTCTCTTTAAAGGAGTTTGGAGAGATAAAAGTCGTTGCGTGTGGTAAAGTGTCTTTATCAGTACTTCCGAGGCATCTATGGTAGATGCAAGAGATAGCGAAGTATGAGTCTGACCGGAACGGAAGAGGTTTGTTGGGGAGCATAAAGGGGATAGGATGACTTAGAACCAGATGGCCATTTGAAGGATTGATAGGATGCTTCTCTAATACATCTCCTTGTAGCCTTTGTGTTTGACCACAGCGTTCTATGCGGTGGACACCCACTCACACTGGCTGGTCCACAGAGGGTGTAGAAGGTATTCATGGTCCCTTTAAGTCACTGTACAGATGGCAGCTGCTTCTTCCCATATATAAGGCTGGCCCTAGAAGACAAGTCAGTGGATGTGAGCTGAGAGATTAATTTGGGTTTTTGTGAAAGGTGGAGATTCATGAACAAAATTTCAGATAAAAGAGCCTTAGGGAAAAATAGGCAAAAGCAAAGAGACACCCTGGAGCATCTGGGTTCGAGATGTGTCACAGGCCTGCGTGCCCTCATAAGATTTTCCAGACCCTTGGAGCTGCCATTTGAATGGCTGAACCCTGGTTTCCTCTTCAGTGAGGCTGGACAAAATCATCAGCTCTGGCAAATGGAAAATTTCTGCTGTGTGGGGTTAGCACTTCCAGGTCCAGAAATCAAACACGCTAAAAGCCGAGTGTGTCTTGGCACAGGGTGACCAGTACCCCGACTGGTCAGTACTCCACCCTGTTAATTTACTTTGCTGGTGATCTTGTCTACAAGAAGAAATAGCTTTCTAGCTGGTCACTTCTGGAACAAACTGAGAGTTTTTGAATGGAGATTAAAAAAAATAGTTCTCGGGTTTGTTTTGGGTTTAATGAGTCAATGCTTTATTTTACTAGGAGTGTTTATAACCAAACCTAAATGTGCGTAGGGTCTTGAACCTCCCCCCACAACTATTTCCTATTTGTTTCCAGAAAAATTCCAATGCCAGATTTTACCATAGCAACCAGAGGCAAATATCAAGACAGCAATAAAGAACAAACTCGGGGAAGGGTTTTCCTGCAATATGGCTTGAGTTTCCTCAGAGCGTCTGTCATCTGGGTGAAGCCTGCATGGCGAGAGTCGGCCCTGTGGTTCCTCCTGGGGGATCCAGTGGAGTCCAGCCACGCTGACTTCCGGGACCCATCGGGAAATGCAGCTCTCCGTTGGCTGGGCCAGGTGCAGAAGGCCTGACTGGCTTGCTCCTCAGGCTTTGCACCTGTTGTGTGTTGATCTTTATTTTTGTATGTCAAGTTTTCTTAATTAAATGTGTTGAATTATTATTATTCCATCATGCTTTTCCTCTGAGGAGTTTAATAAACAAACTGGTTGCTTATTTCCTAAATTGTTCCCTCAAATGCTGTCTGGAAGAAGGCAGGGTATATGGAACTGAACAAACAAAACAATAAGAGGCAAGAGTCTTTAATATCTGCCCACAATGTTCCTCATCCTATTCCTTTCTTCTTTGTGATCATTTTCACAGTGATGCTATGAGGTCAGACTTTTCGCCCATGGGTAAAATCATGTCTAGTGTCCTTGAAATCCAGCCTCTTGCTGAAAGCATCTATGAGTTTTGAATCAGTTTTTTCAGGTGTTGGTAAATGTTTAACAATTGGCTTTCAGAAATAAAATTTCCTTCATTCATAGAGTGTGCTGATGTTATGGTGTAAATATTCCCACAATGGAACTGAAAAGAGACGCATACAGTTGACTCTAGGGAGCTGGTGGGAGCTGGCTGCACCCACCACTGATTCTGTGGACTAGGCTGGGGGTTCTCAGTGTTGGTACTATCGACACTTTGGGCTGGATGATTCTTTGTTGTTGGTGGCTGACCTGTGTATTGTAGGATGTTTAGCAGCATCTCTGGCTTCTACTCACCAGATGCCAAGAGCATACTCCAACCCCCAGTTTCCCCCGCCCAATTTGTAACAAAAGTGTCTCCAGACATTTCCAGATATACCCTGCGCTGCAATGTCACCCCCCAGCTCTGAGCCATTCTGTATAGATGATGTTTAGAGGGTTCATTCAGCAGATGATAGAACTTTACCAACTGTTCTCTATGAACCGCCCTTAACATGCACCTGAAAAGGTGCTCTCTTGGCATTTTGGAGATGGTATTTAAAAAAACCACAATACACTTTCCTTGAGGAGTCTTGGGAAGAAAGATGTTACAAAGAAGTAAGGCACCAAGATACAGCATGGCCACTAGGGGAGAATCAGTGTAGTTCCATGGACTGGATTCAAGAACAGGATAGATCACGGGTGGACTGTCCCTCGTCCGGCTTCTTTGTATAGAAGAGATATGAGAGGCAGAGGCAAGAAGTGATTTGTCCAAGGGCACAGAAAGAACTATAACATGCTTGGGAGCATCGAAGAGGTGATGTTGTAAATGCTGTGAAATGCCTCTGCAACATATTGGGAATTGGGACTGACTCACCTTGAAGTTCTAAGAATTTTGTAGGCTTTACATGTTAGGTTTGATGGCTGTATTTTGACATCTCCCTGTCTTTCACTTCCACTCACTTCTCGCTGGAAATACCTGCTTGCAAAAACCACTTTATAATGAGGGACTTCTGTTTCAGATAGAATGATTCCCATCAGCTTCACGAATGAGTAGTTTATGCAAATATTCTTTTCAAGAGGGTCAAGCTGCTTGTCATTATAGAACAAATGTTGACAATTGTCACTGATTCCTCTCTCCTTCCTCCCACATCTGCTCTGGGCCTTCCCATTCCCAAAATGTTTCAGAAAAGAACTTATAGAAGAGACTGACTTTTCAGCAGGAAAGTTAAAACTACAAGGTTAATGTGATAAGAGCTAAGAAAGCTCTTGCTAGTTTGTATTGGAAATGTATTTTCAATGAACAGAGGTGCCCAGTCAGAAAGGAAATATTAAGAGGGATTATTTGCATCAGCAGAGTTTGTTGGCTTTGGAAGTTCCAGTGTAATTGGGACAATCACATACTGGTAAGTCAGTACGTTTCAAATGCCCATCAATTGGGCTTAATGAGAAGAGCAAGTCTGCTTTTATTAGAGGACTGGATAAAAGTGAAAAAAGTGCTTTGAATCACAGATCTTTAAACACACAACATTTGAAAAGAATTAAGATGTGGTTATTTTGTATGGAATGGTTCATCATTTTGTTTCAGATTAGTTTTTTTTTTTTTTTTGTTATAAGAAGTTTTGGCTCCTGAGGAAATTTCCCATAACCAAAGTTTACTGTCATTACCTCATTCATCTCACATCGTCCTTTGTCACACCCCCACCAGGTCCACAGGGATCATGCAGGCCAAACCTGTGGCTTCTGTCCATTTCCTCACACCAAGGTTACCTTACACTAGTCCTTAGGGGCTCTAGGGGCAATGTGGGACAGTTGGGGTTTTGTTCTCTTTTCCCAGAGGACAATTCATCCTGAACATCGTAATCTAAAGGGGTGTCAGGCGTGGATATGGGTAAGAGGAGGAGATATTTTGGGTTGTAAGGAGCATATGATACAACTCTATATAACACTCCTTAGCGATATTCAGGCCATACAACACCATAAGGAAAGGCTTGTGGGCCATGGAAAAAATGTGTTCTTTCTTGATATGGTTTTTAAACTGGTCTGATCTTGATTTTTTTTTAATAAAAAGCAGTTCATACTTTTCTGTATAATCTTTTGGAAATGTTTTATGCATATATTGTCATGAACTCTCTAAAAGGCTCATCGTATACTTTGCCAAATTACTGTCCATAGGAATATGCCAGTGTACACTCCTACCTATTTTGGCTTAACCATTTTACAGCCTATTCAAGGTTGCATTTGGGGGGCTTGGCTGGGCACATGGGCCAGCATCTGGTCCTCGGTTTGTAGCTTGAGTGCCTAGATATAGTCTGTTCCTGGAGGATGCTCAGGTATTGGGGGATCTACTCATCCCATCTATACTCACAAGCTTATTTTATTTACTAGAACAACTTATTGGACTGTGATACCCTTGGGGACAGGGCTCATAGCTTATTTTGTATCCTCAGTGCCTAACATTTTACAGCCTATTGAAGTATAAATATTGTGCATTTTTAAAGTTCGATTTGATGAGTTTCCATTTGATGAGTTTCCATTTGATGAGTTTCGATACATGTACACACCTATGAAACCATTACTACAATCAATATAACACACACATCCATTGCCTCCAAAGTTTCCTTGTGTTCCTTTACAATCCTTCCCCACTTACTCCCACCATTCCCAGACAACCATAGTACCACTTTTTGTCACTATTGATTAGTTTGCATTTTCTAGAACTTTATGGAAATAGAATCACACAACATATATTCTGTTTTTTTTTTGGGGGGGAGGGTGGTCTGGCTGTTGTCATTCAGCAAAATTACCTTGAGATCTATCAATGTTCAATATATTAATAATAATTCCTTTTTATTGCTGAATACTATTCCATTGTGTGAATCCCAATAGGTACTTAACAAATATTTGTAGCATTATATTGACTCAAAAATTAATTTTAAAAAATTCAGTTGGAAGAAGAGTAGATAACGAGGGTACCACTTCATTTCCATTGAGTAGATCTACTTGGGAAGTCAAACTAGAAATTAGGAGGTGAGTTGGCATGGTAGAGACTTTAGTTATCATTTGATATCTCTTTTCCCTTCTTTCATAATAATAGAATGCCTGATATTTGACTGGACACAGAAATATCTGGAATGGAGATTACATTTCCTGGGCTTCTGTGCACCTCTGTGGGGCCATGTGCTTAAGTCGTGGCCAGTATGATATAAACAGAAGGGGTGTGTAAAACTTTTAAAAAAAAGTCTCTTTAAAGGAAGGGGGATTTCCTTCTCTTCTTCTTCCTTCCTGCCATCTGGAATGTAGTCATAATGTCTGGAGCTCTAGCAGTCATTCTGAACCACAAGGGTCCTTGAGAATGGAAGTCAGCATGGCAGAGCAAAAAGGCAGAAGCAGCCTGGGTCTCTGAAACCCTAGGGTGCTGTGCCATCCCTGGACTAACTAACTCCAGGTTCATGACTGTGTGTGTGAGAGAGAGAGAGAGATAAACTTTGGTCATGTTTCACCTCTTAAAAGACTCTTTTGTTTTTTTTCTGTTTCTTGCAGCCGAAACAATCCTAATATAGGTAGTAAGGATATAGTTAAAACAAGAGGGAGCCTGATGTTGCCAAAAAGTCATTGACACCACCCTAATGTGTCCCTCTGCACTCTGAGTGTGTTTCTGAATAGAAACTCGAATCAGCTGTTGGAATCACTTTTGGTGAGTTTTGGAAAAGCACCGACAAATCACTGTTAACAAATCTCCTTTTCCCAGCTATGCAACTCACTCCTGTCTCTTTGTATCCATCATTAACATTTCAGCATTCTCAAAACTGTAACTTATTTTACATTTATTTACTTTTAACTTGGTGACTCTCTGGTAGGATATGGGTTAGCCTAATCTCATTAGATTTTTTTTTTATAAACCACAGTTAATGTGACTTATTTGGAAATACTTTCTGTAGATGTCTCGTCTCATTCATCATGAATGAATTCTTATGTTTAATTTCTAGTGATGCTTTTGCTTGTGACTCTCTCTCTCTCGTGTTTGAAATATTTCAAACATATAGAAAAGAATGTATGTCCAGGTGTCATTTACCTGGCAACTCTGTAGAACAGTAGCTGTCGACTTTATTGATTTAGCAGTGGAACCCTTTTTTCAAATGGCACTGTATGTGGAACCCCCTTAGATAAAACATTTATCAGAGCTTCTGTGGTCAAAGTGGAAGTGGAGGGCTTGGAGCCTTACCAGATAAAACTCCCTCTTGCCCACCTCCTCTGCTGACTGGGGCCCCTGAGATGTGCTTACAGAGCATGAAGGCCGTGTGAAGGTAGCTGAAAACCACAGACTTGGAATATGTTCAAGATGCAGAAAGCAAGCTAAACATTGTTCTCTGGTCAGTCAGAATAAGTGACACAATGCTCAAATGTTTAAGCCCATACATTTAATTTATAAAGGAGTTTGTAAGACTCTCATTTAGATCTCTATGCTCTTATTCTAGCCATAGTTCTAACAAGCTTTGTAATCTAGTTTCCCAGGTACAGAAGAATAGAAGAACTCAGAGTGGGGAGGATAGACATAGCCAGACACAACTGCTAGCAGTTAGACCAATGAGAGAGGAGGTAAGGATGTTTTAAAAAATCCTTGTTTTTTAATACAAAGCATTAAAACTCACCTTTTGAGGTCATTCAGGGTAAACATAGTCTCCTTAATATATCTCAGTGGGTCACAAAAGCATGAATTTATATATTTACATATGTACATGAATATGCATTTATATATAATTAGTGGGAGTTTACATAACTAGTATATGGTATACAGTATATAGTATATGGTATACAGTATATGTGTGTATATATATATCTGTACACACAGATACACACACACACACACACACACACACAGCATTTTGCTTAGTGTTTATGATGATGACCCTGAAAAGAAAAGTGTCATTTATCTTTTATATTTTACATTCTGTTTTACAGTAGTAACACTAATACTTACTGAAATGATTATCATGTGCCAGGCACTGTTTAAAGTGTTTTCTAAAGTTAGCTTATTTAACCCTCACTACTACTTTATGAAGTGGGGACTATCCCCAGAGACACAGAGAAGTTAAGTCCCTTGCCTAGCATCACACAGTGAGCTCGTGGTGGAGCTGGGATTCAAACCCAGGCATCCTGGCTCCAGCGCCTGTGCTCTTAATACACATCATGTCTTAAGAGAATTTCCAGTATTTAAACAATAAAACACAAACATCTTGTAGCTGGCAAGTTTTCCAGATGTCTAGAAAACTCACTTGTCCTCCAACAATTCTGAGTAAATCAAAGAACAAACTGAATTGAATCTGGAACCCAGGTCTCCTGAAGTCGTATCTACAGTGCTTGTCCCTCTGCCATATGGCCCTGAAGGCCACAGAGAGCAGACTAACCGGAGCGGGTCTGAGTAACCAGAAAATATGCCGCAGTCATTCTTGGCAGTGGAAGTGAAGCACATGGACCCAAACCGCCTGCAAGATGGTTGTGTTTTCATTTGCAGTATTGTCATCTTCCTAGTGACTCCAGAGGTCTTTTGGAGTTGACATAAAGGCTACTGTATTTTTTAGGAGGCATTTTCTTTCTGGCCTGTGTTTATATATTGTGGTGGAAGAGTCAGAAGCTTCAGGCTTCAAAAGTGAATCTTGTTTCCAGTTACGAAAGTGCCAGGATGTAGGCACTTTCAGTATTTTGGTTCAGTGTGTCACTCAGGCACTGGGATTGACTTGACTTTATGTCCAACTTTGGCAGCTGGTTTTTGTGCCCTGGGTACAGAATTGCCCTGGTATTTCCTGTTGTTATGCCTGTAGGTACAAACTCATTTCCACCTTTCTGGAATAAAACATTATTTGAAAGGAGAGCTTCTGATTGTAAGAGGTCCACACCATCTGAAGAAACCCTTTTTTTCTTATGGGGCTAGTGTCTCAGTCAGTCCTGGCTCCCACAAGAAGATACTGTAGGCTGGGTGGCAAAAACACCAGACATTTATTTCTCACAGATCTAGAGGCTAGAAGTCTGAGATTAGGGTGCCAGCACCGTCGGGTTCTAGAGAGAAGCCTCCCCTCTTCCTGCTTAACAGAGATGCCTTCTTGTACCCTCACATGACAGAGAGAGGGCACTTTTCTAATTTTTTTTTTATAAGGGCACTAATCTCACTGAGAGGGCTTCACCTTCATGACCTAATCATCTCTCAGAGGCCTCACCCCCAGTTACCATCACACTGTGTGGATCAGGGCTTCAGTATATGGATTTTGAGGGGACACAAACATTCAGTCCATAGCAGCCGGAGTGTTAATTCATCATGCATTTCTCCTCGTGTTATTTTCATGATGGCTGTAAGCTGATGAATCACATGCAACATATCACACACACAAACACGTTGTCCGTCAACCAGGCTTTAAGAAAATAATTTTATTATTTTTTTTAGGAAGATAAGTCAAAATTAAACAAATAAAAATGCTTAGCACATTTGCTGAACTCCTAGCAAAATCAAATTTCTGATAATTTTTTAGTCATCCCATAATGTTTTGAGCCAATCCTACTTAATTCCTCTTCCCCAAACTTGCCTGCCTGATGAACTCCTACTCATCTTACAAATCCAGTTTCTATGTGACCATCTTTGTGCTACTTCTGAACACTGAACGTATCTCTGTTATAGGATATATCTCATGGAGTAGTTAATGGTTTGTTGCATACCCACCATCCTTGTTAGGATGTGACTTTTGTAAGGGTAAGATCATAACTTACGTATCACCGTACTCTCACACATAGGAGATGTGATGTGCAGAATTCTAAGATGGCCTCTGAGATTCTTATTCCCTGGATACACATCTTATATAATTTCTTCTTGAGTGTGGATGGGACCTGTGAATACAGTGGATGTCACTCCCCTGATAGGTTACATTATATGGCTAAGGTAAGGGTTTTGCAGATGTAATTAAGGTCTCAAGTCAATCAATTCTGAGTTAATCAAAAGGAAAATTATACTGAGTGGGCCTCTCCTAATCAGGTGAAATCCCTTCAATGAGGACTAGGTCCTTCCTGAAGGAAGAGATTCTCCTTCTGGCTTTGAAGAAGTAAGCAGCCACGTTTTAAGAACATGAGCCCCTATGGCACTGAACCGAGGGTGGCCTCTAGGAGTTGAGAGCAGTTCATTTTAAGAAAATGAGAGCTCAGCTATCCACAGGGAAATGAATTCTGCCAACAACTGAATGAACTTGGAAGTGGATTCTTCCTCAGTCAAGCCTCTGGATGGGAATGTAGCCCCGCTGACACCTTAAGTGCAATCTTGTGAGAACCTGAACAGAGACCCAGTTTAGCCATGTCCAGACTCCTGACCCATAGAAACTATGAGATAGTAAGTGTATGTTGTTTTAAGCTACTAAAGTTGTGATTTGTTACACAATAGAAAAATAATACAGCAGACATTTCTTAAACGACAAATTTAATTTAATAGGGAAATGGAATATTTAAAATAAATCTTTACTAAAGTTTTGGCCAATTTTGAGAATGTAGACCTCTTAAAGATTTTCTGTCTTCCTTTGAGTTTTCTACCCACTCAATCAACTTTACACACTTCCATGGTTTCCATAAATACCAGCTTCTGATTGTCTGGAAATAGGAAGTGCAATTCTTTCCAGCCCTCATTCGGCATTCTTGGGAAACAGAATGGATAAAAATTGATGTTGAAATGAGACCACCATCATTTTTCAGTCTGCTCACTATGTACAGAGCCCAGGATGATTAGAAAATGTAAAACACATGTGAATGGCTCAGACCCCTTCAGTTAAATCACATTTACATAGATCAGTTTTCCCAAAAGACGTAAGTTAGCTGAACTTAAGCAATTAAAAAAAAAAAAAAAACAACCCAGACACAAAACTAGAACCTTTTGCTAAAGCCAAAAAACATGGATGAGTTCAATGATATCAGATGTAATGGTTTGTTTTGAGATGTATTTGGTTTATTGTCTATATATATGCGTTTTTGTTTGTTTGTCTGTTTTTTAAGATAGAAAAACAGAACTTGTGAGACCTTTAGCTGTTGAGATAGAAAACATTCAAGGGTTAGTTCTACCAAAGCAGCTGATAACATCAGGATCACCAATGACCCAGGTGACAGATATGATGATGCTGGCTCTCCATTACATTCCAAGAGCCACCTTGGGAGCTGTAGCAACAGAGGGACTGTGAACTGGCTGAAAACAAAAATTGGACCCAACCTTGACTTTGGTGCTTTACCTAGAACAAGTTTTCAGGACCTTGAAATACTACCTCAGGGGGGACCCTCCATGCTGTTCTGCCAAGTGGAGACTAAGAACCACCAACATTTTCAATTCCATTTGCCCCTGACTAAATGTAGCTTCCCAATCTAAGAAAAGAGGCCGAAGGAGCCTTTTGAAGGCCCCACAGACAGTCTCGTTAGGCTTCTTGCACAGCAAACAACTCTTAGCAAACAATTTGATGAGTTAAGTGTAAACGGATCAGAGACATATGGATTACATTTTTGGGGAAATACACATGGGCTTACAATGTAAAGCAGGGTAGTGGAAGTGGGGTGGGGTGGAGAAGGGAATGCTTGGAAAAATGTGGTTTGGGTCTTGCCAATTGCAAAATGTTAGACACAAATAATCTGAGATGTTTTGCCCAACCTAGAGCACAGCTGGAGTCACCCTTTCTTTCTATTTATGTATCATTTTCAGACCAAGCTCACATGCCAAAGCTGGTTTGGGTCTTGCGTAGATTTTTAAAAATGCAGTTATTTTGAAAGATCCTGGCATGTGATTTCTATGTCACCTCTCAGTGTGAAGGGTGGGATGTTATTGGGGAAGAGGTGGGCATTTAGAAATATCTCTCTGCTTCTAGACCAAACTGGAACTAAGCCCATCTGCTATATTCATTCTGTTTGTGGAGCTTCTAAATCCAGGTTGTGCTAGAGAGATGTGTCATCTTGAGAAAGTTACTTAACCTCAGTCTCCCCTCCTATGAAATGGGCCCCAGGGCCCATGGGGATTGATCTCCTTTATGGTATAGCGTTAGGAGTGTAGACTCTGATGGCATATTTCTGGGACACGCACCCCAGGGCTGACACTTGTGCAAACTTGGGCAAGTTCTTTAGCCTCTCTGTGCTTTAGTTTCTTTATCTGTATAATGGGAAGAATGAGGCATCTACCACATAGGGTTGCCTTGGGAATTATAAGAGATACTACTATATGTAAAGCATGTAAAGAATTTAGCACAATGCCTGGCACATAATAAGTATTTGGCAAATGCTGACAATCTCTATCTTTGTAATTTTTCTTGTTCTGTTAAGCCTTTAAACATTGTAGAAAGTAAGGAAATTCACCTTGAGGCCGAGGAAAAGGGCTGCCTCTTATTCCTACTGTGGGGGGCTCCTCCAGTTTACATTCCTTTCATTACTTATAGATTAATTCACTACTCTCAAATAAAAAGCGGGTGGATTCCTCAGTCTATAATTAGGCTCATCTTTTTTTCTTTCCTGGGAAGGATCTTTGTCTCTCATCTACTTTACCACCATCTAGCACCCAGAGTCACTTACAAGAGCCCAGCTAAATCACACTAGACTGTGAGGGAATTCTGGGGGCTCAAATGGAAGAAAATCTTGAGCCCAGAGTTGTGTGGTTTAATGCATTGCTTCTCAATCCTTCTTGTACTTTAAGATGAACTGGGTAGGGATGGGGGAAGGGCATTAAAACAAATAGAAATTTTGAGGGTGGAGCTTGGGCATTAGTAAGTTTTAAAACTCTCTGATGCTTCTAGTGTTCAGCCAGGGCCGAGAGCCACTTTAGCTAAGGCATTCTATGGGCATTTCAGGTGCTTCCCATGGTCATTTTTGACCCTCGCTCCTTCGAACTCATTGTTTCTGCTTTCAGGAGCCAGATAGAACCTGATTTCAGTCTCCCTTGCAGTGGACAAGCTTTCCTCTGGGGCTCTGACTCTGAGATTTGAAGAAACAAAGTCACATCTCTGAACCCCAGGCAGGCTCTGGGTCAGAGCTGCCCCAGGGGCTGGTACCCACTGTCCCCAGCTTTGCTCTGAGGGACTTGTCTGAATCTATCCCTTTTTTGCCTGTCTAATTAATGACTCTTATAGTGGTTTTGGTAATGATGATGGTAGTTTGGTAATGATAGTGGTGGTGAACCATGACAGTGGTGGTGGTGGTAGTAGTGGTGATAGAGGTGGTAGTGATGATGATGGTGATTGCGTTGGTGGTGATGGTGGCAAAGGTGGTGGTGATGGCAATGGTGGTGATAAAAGTTCAACTGAGAAAGCAGAAGCTTGGAGGAAATGCCAACATTCTGTTCAGTGGAACCACATGGGAAGCGAAGACAGAACGATCATTGTTCGCATTTACCGAGGCCATAGGAATAGCTGGTTGTACTGATTCGCACTTGATCAGGAAAGCAGAGCTATTCTGAGTGACAGGAATCAGAGATTTGTTATAGAGATTACACTTACCCAACATTGAAACTAGTGGGAAAGTCCAGGCAAGGCTGTTACCTCTGTGTCTGGTGCTGGGCCTGAAGTTTCTGTAGATCAGCAGGGCCTGCACATGGGATGGAAAGTTGGACATGAAACGGGGAAGAGCAAGTACAAGCTGTAAACTGCCTCTAACCTGATAACACAGGTGACTTGTAGGGAAAGTGGGTGCCCTACATCACAGTGCTGCACATGTATCTGGTTCAGGACTTAGAGAAGCTGGAGGAGACCCAGGGAGAACTGGAGATGCTGTGGGCCCAGCTACTGTCACATACCACCAGGTCTGAGACAATATGTATGACCTGCCACTGTACCTGGTGTCCTGATTTGACCTCCTAAGCTTAATGGAGGTCACTGCTTCTCTCCACCTCCCACATATCATGCAGATTTCTCTTATTTATAGCTTTAGTCCAGAACCATCCAGGGAAAGAACTTTGGAAAATGTAGTTCCTGCTTCGTTCTTGTGATGAAACATAAGATCACCTCAGTAGGGGCATCACATAGATTAGATGTCTTAAAAGCTTCAGTGCCCAGAGTGTCCTGTGCACCATACTCACCTACCACTGCAAGCTTGGAGAGATAAGGATAACTAGAGCTGAGATGGGGCACATGCCAAAGCCTGGCTAGGGAGCCCTTTGTACTCTCAGATCAAGGAATAGACTGCCCATTTCATCTCAATCCCAGATGCTGGGGTATTTTGGCACCTTTTTCACCCCCTAACCACTAAGGCAGCCCACCCCTCATACCAATCCTTGACTTTACAACTGTAGTTCAGGTAAGGCTGAAAACACCTGGCCCTCTTTGGGACTCTGGTGTGTCTCCAGCTTTACCCTGGGGTCTCTTCAAATGGCTCTTCTTATTGGTATTGACTTGACTCTGTTTCTTTCATCTTTCCCTGCTAAATCCTCTCGCTGGACCTATGGGTTCCTTGGTGGTCAGCCCATGAGTGCTCCCTCTAGTGCTTCTGGTGCTCAGGAGTGCCTGCTTTGGAGAAGCTTCTACCTTCTTTCTAATCCTCTGGCTTCTGTAGCTTTCATTTACCAACAAATAGAATTGCGATCTTATTTTTATTCTTTCATTTGAAAATTTTCTTTATCAAACATGCATTTAAATTTAGCTCAATGATGTTCTCTCCCGTTTTGTCTATCACTGCTCTAGCTTACATCAGATCATGGATGGGTGGCAGGAATGGATGCAGTTGGTTCTGTGAGTTTGGTACTGTGAAATGAGTGGGTAGAGATTTGGTAGTCAGAAGTGCATTCTCCACTCCCTCTTTTTCTTTATTTACTATGCTACCTGGTTTGTGAACATGTTCTCCAGCTGCAAGCAATTTACATAAGTTATAAACTATGTAACTGTTGCCATCTCTGTAACTGTGACTGGATGCTGGAAAATGACCAGTTGTCATGAGATTTGAAAACTTTTCTCACTTGTGGCCTCATGTCTGATACTTCTCAGATTGTGACCAAGTTACTATAATTATTTGTGCCTTAGTTTTCTTATCTGTAGCATGAGAAGGCTGTCTTGCATTTCATGCTGTGTACTTTGAAACTCTGGGGGTCGACAGAGGACTAACTGGGAATTTGGGGGATGGAGAGTATGGGTCTAGGCTACCCTCATCTCTCATTCAACTAGCAAAGAGTCACATATGTTTATTTTATATATTTGGTTTTTGTGATAGATTAGATTATTGGTCAGCAAATAATCACTCTCTTCCCTCTCCCTCTCGGAGCAGATATTACTTCCCTGTCCTACTAACACTGGGCATGGCCATATGACTTACTCTGGAAGGTGAGAGGATGTGATGTGAATAGAAGCGTTAAGTGGACCTGGATGGTTTGGCTTGCTTCTTGTGCTCTTCCATTTACTATGAGAATGTGCCCACAGGTAGCCACTGGTCCAAGGAGAAGGAGAGATCTGCCGGGCAGACCTAACCCCAACCTGTATCCTGAAGCAGAACCTCCCAGCTGAGTCTCTCCCAGACCAGCTTATTGTCACCTGCAGATGAGTGAGCATGAGAATAAATACCATTCCATTTTTTTGAAGCCATTCTATTTTGGAGTAGTTTGTTACAGAGAATTATTGCAGCTATAGCTAAAACAGCTTATGAAAAAAATTTGTTCAATAACCAAATCCTCTGATTTGGAAAAATGTTGAGAAGCACTGGGTTTGTTGGTTTTTTAGGTCCCCATCCAGTTTTAATGTCCTGTGTTTCTTTCTCTGTGTATATGTAGGAGAGAAGGAGAGAAAGAAAGAGTTTGGGGAAAAAATCTTTTGGAAAGAAAAGATGAGAGAAACTGTAAGTTTTTCTTTTTGAGGAAAGAGGGAATTGTTAGGGAACAGGGAGCAGAGATGGGCATATCCATAGTTAAAGATGTTTTATTTCTTCTTTAAATCCTCAAGTAAACAGTTTTTCTACTGGCATTATTTTGCACTGTTACGTTATTTTGTCCATTTTTGTATTCCATTTGCACAACCTCTGAAATTCAAAGAAGAAGGTGAAAGAATAACATTGCACATAGCCGTGGGCTATGCTGTGTTTATTTCACGATGGACCATTCACTGGGGCTTAACCTCAAACTGACCTTTCTAATTCCAGACAAGACAGAAAAAGCTTTGCTAACAGACTCAAAATCATACTCGTAAGGCACAGAAACAGCTTAATTCCCTGACTAAAGATGTTTCCCATTTATATTATTTGTGTCTATGGTCACAAATGAGGTTTCAGGGAGGTCATTTCTAGGAATTCCTAGAGTAATTTACTGCGGAAACACATGCATGGATACCCTGGGATCTTAAACAGTTGGCACCCCACCCCACGTTCTGAATATATTGGCTGCAAGATGGAGGGAGGCAGGAAGGAGGAAAAGGAAGGTCTTAGGCTATTTTCAAGCCTCTTTTACTCCAGATCTTTGCAACATGGTTTTATTTTACTCTTAAAGTTTTAAGAACATCTCAAATGTAAATGTAAAACCATGGTCCAAAGCCAAGAATAAGGGATATTTGGACGCCTTCTGTTCCAATGAGTAATTAAAGGTTACTATAGCATGTTTGACAGTAGGTAGCCTCTTCAAGGATGAACCACATTTTGGACCAGACTGTGGAAGGATGGTCATAGTTCCCAGAAAGAGAGTCTTTGTGGGGTTTGTGAGGGCAGCATGAGGCAGGCTGGGCTTTTTCTATGACAGCAGCTGGGTTTGAGGTCATCTTTGCAATCAGCCTGTTCTCAGGTTGTGTCCTACACTGATGGCCATCTGAATTTGGGTATCAAATTCAGTGATTCGTCTGCGTGTTTGTACTGTATTGAATGCCTTTGAGGAAACAGGAGCTGCTTAATATTTTAGAGCCAGAACTCAGCATTGCCTGTGCATAGGGAATTCTACCGTCATGCTCTTGGGGACCCAAGTTAATGACCCACAATGCCATGAGGGGAGAAGAGGGCTCTAGGAGACAACTCATTTTAGGTTGATTTATGAGTATCTAGCAGACATGTGCTGATAGTTGTAGTTATTGAGTACCAGTAGATTTTATAAGAAAATGTCTTTTCTGGTAACTGCTAAAAAAATAAAAGAATATTTACCTACACAGCTAGTAGAAAAGGAAGATGGAATTAAAAAGACAAAATCTATCTAAATAAAGGCAAGAAAAAAAGAGAAAAAGAATGTAACAGTTTGGATAAATAATAAGGTGGGATATTTAAATCCAAATGAATTAATTATTACATTAAATGTTAATGAACCAAATATTACAATTGAAAAGTGAAAATTGTCAGAATGAATAAAAAGCAAAACACAAGTAATGCACCTTACAAGTGACATACATTAAGGTAAGTTTACAATAACCCTTCATCTGTGTCTATAAATGGTTATAGCCCTCTGTGAAAGCAACATGGTGATATATACAGTCATAAGCTGGTCCACTCCATTTGATCCTATAAGGCATTATGAGTTCAGACCTCAGAATCTGGAGTTTAAATCCCATCTCTGCCCTGTACAACTGTGTGACCATGAGCAAATGACAATTCTTCACATTTTCATCTATAAAATGAGGATAATTAGTACTTTTCTGATAAGGATGTTGTGAAGAGTTAGTGATAGTTTGGGTGTAAAGTGCATAGCACAGAGCTTGGCACATAGTAACTGCTCAATAAATGTTAGCTAATATAATTATTGCTGTTGCTGCCATTTTTAATTGTTTACTAAAAACAGATTTTATTAAAACTGCTACTGCTGCAATTTTTATTAGATTTCCCAGATTAGTCCTGGGAATCTATATCAGGGAAATAATTAAGCCAAAGAAAAATTTTATGTGCATAAAGATGTTTACTGCATCCTGTCTATAGCAATAAAAAATTAGAAATAACCTAAATGTCTCATTCATTCATTCATTCATTCAGTGCAACAACTATTTATTGAGATCTTATTATGTGTTAGGTACTGTTTTCCACTGTTTGGGATATATCAGTAAACAAGACAAAGATCTCTGCTTTGTGATGGGGAATGTGTAGCTAAACTGTGGTGCAAAAACTCAATGGAATGTCTCATATAACTATTAAACCAATAGCAATGAAGATATGGGAAGGTGTAGTATTGTGTTAAATCAAAAATCAGAAGAGGAAAACATAGATGCCTTAAAATACATGTGTAGGTGGTCAGAGGCTAAAGTAGAACCTTTGAAAATGAAAGTGGTTATAGGAGTGATGGGGTCATGTTTTTTACTTTTTAAGAACTTACAAAATGGTTTTACGATATTATGTAAAATATGCAATTGAGATAAGTAAATTGGCACAAAGAAGAGTTTGTTCTGGTTTAGGAATCAAAGCGGGGCTTGTATGCAGAAGAGGAAGTCGCCCATGTAACAGGGAAGGGAAAGTTGCTATTTCAAAACAAAAATGACTGTTGCAGCTTGGCTGTGCTCTGGGAGCAGCAAACCTCGTGCCAGGGGAAGGAGCTTTCTCTTAAGGAAGTCTGATTAAGTAGATGAGTAAAAGAGGTCCCGAAGCCCCCTGGGAAGCAGGCAGTTCAGATTTAAACATGTCTGTACGATAAAGTAACCAAAATTTTCAGTTTTCCTTGGCAGTTTAGAGGGGGAGGGAGAAACAGGCATTTGGAGCCTGGACAGCTGGGCACAGATGAGCAAGGAAGGGTCCAGCTAGAGAGTGTGAGAGTTGTAGGGATGGAATAGCAACTTTAAGACCACTGATGGCTAATTCTCAATTTTAAGCTGTTTTCTGTTCTGTTTTTCTCAAACATCAGCAAACATGTGGTTATGCGTGACAGTGATTCTCCGTTTATTTTGGGAATGAATTGGGGGAAGGAGTAGCGTCTGAGGGGAGGAGAATGCAGGCAGATGCACAGAGAATGCCATAAATGCAGACGGCAAGATGGTGAGCACAGACCAAGGAGTCCTGTAGGAATTTGGAGGAGAGCATTGTACTCATGGGGTGTGAGCTCAGGCCATTTCATTTGTATATTAAAGGAAAGCTGGTGTCATAGGACAGGTAGAGTCACATACACAGAGGCCTGGCCAGAGGCTACTTTTCCATGTGGACCCTTCCTGGAACCTTGAATTCCTTCATTGCCACCAGTAGCAACAGCATCTTTAGCAAACGGACACATCCTCGGCAAGTACTCAAGATTGGTGTCAGCTGTGGAGGGGAGAGGAGGCTAGCACCTCTTTTGTGAAAGATCATTGTCTCAGAAGATTTTGAGAGAATCTTCTAAGAAAAGCTGAAAAAGGTACAGTTGGCCATCCTAGAGGCCCTGGGGCCCTGCACAGGAGTGGGAGGCAGTCCAGACCCCTTCTCAAGCCTAGCGTGCAAGGGGGACAGAGGCCAAGAGAGTTTAGAGTGGTGGTTCCCAGCGTGTGATCAGTGACCACCAGTAGCAGCACTTGGGAATCTATTACCAATGCAGATTCTCAGGTCCCACCCAGACCTACTGAATCAGAAACTCCCGGGCTGGGGCCAACAATCTGGGTTTTAACAAGCCCTCTGAACCGTGGGTTCAGAGCTGACTCTGGGGTTTGGCTCCCTTTGAGAGGTGGGGGCAACTAATGTCCCTTTCCTGTCCTGCATTCTGGGCACTTGGGGCTTGTGGGGCTGAAAGAGTGAGTGATATAACAGGACTGGTGAAGGAGATACAGGTCTTTAAAAAAATCTGTGAACAGCGTAAGTTAGCTACCAGATTTGTAGACTATTTGTTTGTGTAAGATTCCAAGGAAAGACAACTCAATAATTCTGTTCCTTTCTTTCTATTTTGGGAAATTTAATCCAATGGTCTAACCCAATCCTTATGTTTGAGTAAGTTCTTCCAATTGTCTGACCTAAAGCCCTTCCACTGTACATGCAAATCTTGAGGGAATGCAGCCATAGAAATGACAACTTTCATCGCAAGGTCATTGATCCCGAAAGTCACAGAAAGAATGAGAAATGAGAAGGAAAAGGCTGCCTAGATATCCCATTCCCTTGGCTGGGCCCAGGTAGCCTTTCATGTAGGGGACATTGCTGGTCACCTGACGAGGTCCTGAGGTGAGAGAAGTGGCCTGTATCATCACTGCATTGGGAGGCAGAAAATACATCAGTTTTGAGAGTCAGAGTAAAAATGTGACCCTCCTGTTTACAAGCTTTGTGACCTCAGGTAAGTTTTTAATATATCCTAAGTGTCAGTGTGTTCATCTCAAAATTGGGGTTAACTCACCAGAGTGTTGTATAAAATCTTAGGGGTGAGGTTTTGATGTGGTTGTTTGTCATGACTGGAAGGTGTGGAAGGGGATGCTAGAGAGGTGTGCACGAGCCAGGCTCTGAGGGTCACTGTGCACAGCAGAAGTCCCCACCCCCCAGGCTGTGGACCGGTACTAGTCTGTGGCTTGTTAGGAACTGGGCTGCACAGCAGGTGGTGAGTGGCAGGTGAATGAGCATAGCTTTGTCTATATTTGCAGTTGTTCCCCAGTGCTAGCATCACTGCCTCAGCTCCTCCTCATCAGGCATTAGATTCTTATAAAAGCACCAGTTTCTGGTGCCAAAAAGGTTGGGTTATACTTAAGAGTAAGATGCATCAGAACCTGCTGACTGCCTTCTGCATGTCAGATGCTGGTTATTAAGACTGGAGGGGTCACTCACTCACCCCGCTCATAGTCTAAGGCAGCCTCAAACCAGAGTCGTCAAGAGTCTGCTCTTCAAGTCAGGTGACCTTCTCTCTCTCTCTCTCTCTCTCTCTCTCTCTCTCTCTCTCTCTCTCTCTCTCTCTCCCTCTCTCTCTCTCTCTCTCTCTTCCCATTATCTGATCGATTTCTGGGCCCACTTTTATAAAAATGAAACAATCCTTAGGCCCTAGGGTTTCAAATAGCTCTTGGTAAGTTAGAGCTCAATAAATATTTCATTGTTAAACCCCAAATAGTAAGCTGGCTCTTCAGTTTTAAACAGATTGATAAAAGTCTCCACATTGGGAAGTGGTGGGAAAAGAATAGTACAGCAATTGAAGACACATGTGGATATGATGGTTTTACCCTCTTGGCACTATCAAAGAGACAGACTCCTAAAGAGTATTCAAGGATGATCTGCCAATATCAATACTTTGTCCAAATAAATGGCAAGGCCTGAAGTCAGAGGTAAAGCATGTGTACATGTTTGCATTTTGGGAAGGAGAGGCTATTGCTTCCCAGCCCTTGTTATGGCTATGTCTAAATAGGCATGTTAATAAATCAGGGTTTGGTAATATGCACTGTCTAAATAAGTTTCCTAACCCTCTCTGACTTGAATTCAAGTATCATGACTGGAAACAGTTGGTCAAAACTGGTCTCTTTTGCAGAAGATAAAACTGATGAAATAGAAACATCCTACTGCGAAGTTAAAGGCCTTCTCTCATTTACATCTGGCCACTAAAGATGTGAATACAGACAGAAATCCCAAAACCCCTAGTTCCTAACTTTGTCAGTAGAAATTTGTTCCTCTATTATGGATTGGCAGATCGTTGGTTAGTCCTGGCACATAACGATGATCGAATGTAGATGAAGAAGTACTGAGCCATGAACTAGAGGGGGAGGTGTGGGCTCTGGTGTGGACCTGCTCTCACTGGCCGTCGACCGTCCAGGATGCACTCTCCTGCCCATCAGATTGTCCTGGGCAGCCTTCCCCCAATCTGGCCCATTCTGCAGAAATCTTAAGGCAAAGCTGGCACTTTGAAACGCCAGTTTTATGAATGTCTCAGTTACAGATTTCTGGTCCTAATTACAGGGTTGGAGAAGTGATGTGTGTTTTCTAAGATTAGCTTTTACACCAGCTACTGTAACTGGCGAGGCTCGAGCTCTTGCAGAAGCAGCCTGGCAGCTGGAGAGAAATGGTTTTATGTGTTGGGGCAAAGAGTCATTGGCGTGTTTAGGGAAGCTTTACAGAAACCCTTTTTACTGTGTGGTTTATGTACACTGGCTGTGAATTTTGATTTAGAAAGGCAAAAGTTAAGTAAATGATAGTAGTGGGTCAGTTATAGTTTTCAAAATTTAGAAGTTTATGATTTTGTGACCATTCTGAGAACTGTCACAGCTTAGGATCTGTTACCACCACACTTCCTTCATCCAGTATGTGTTATTGTGTACCTGTGGCTGTCTCTGAGCTTTGCAAAGACGATACCGTGGTGAACCACCCAACACAGTCCTGGCCCTCCTGGGTCTTGCAGTTTGCTCTTTGCCCAGTTGTTTTTACCTCACTAAGATTATTGCTATACAGTATTTAGTTTTGACCCTTGTATCATTTATCTATTACCACAGTAATATGTGTAACAAACCACCCTGAAGCTCAATGACTGAAAACAACTGGTATTTATTAAGCCTGTGAGTCTGCAGGATGGCAGTTTCAGCTGGGATAGTCTGGGAGGTTCTTCTGCTCTTGGTTGGACTCCCTAATATGACTGATAGTCTCCAGGGTTGGCTAATCTAAAATGGAATCTGCCGGGAGGTTCTTCTGGTATTAGCTGAGTTCACTCACATGCATTTTGGCTGTTGGCTGGGACAGTTGGGGGTCATTGGATTGTATGTTTCTTATCCTCCAATGGGCTAGCCTGGCTATGTACTTAAAGCAATCATTGATGAGAAAAACAAAACTAGTAATATACACATATTACTGTGGTAATAGATAAATGATACAAGTGTCAGAACTAAATACCGTATAGCATTTTTCTTTTCTTTATTTTTCCTTTCCTTTCCTTTCCTTTCCTTTCCTTTCCTTTCCTTTCCTTTCCTTTCCTTTCCTTTCCTTTCCTTTCCTTTCCTTTCCTTTCCTTTCCTTTCCTT
>PVKZ01000184.1:0-419643 GCA_004027375.1 Macroglossus sobrinus
TTGGTTTGTTTATTTAGTGATTTCTTTGTTTGTTTGTTTGTTTGATTGTTGGTTTGGCAGTTCTTGCGAAATTTGATATGACTCCTTTCGGATCTCACTGAGTTCCTTCAGAAGCGCCATCCTGAATCCTCTGGCATGTAGGTCGCGTGTTGCCGTGTCTGTAACCCTACTTTTTTCGGCGAATTTTCTCTTTCTTTCTCACCTGCCTCGTCACCTTGGTTGTTCTTGGCGTTCAATGGGCCGTTTTAACTCTCGATTGTCAACGGATCTTTATTCTGCCGTGGTAGCTCTCATGCGCCGATCGCACGCTCAGACGTGCTGGTGTTCAGTGTAGGCGTTGTTTTGGTAGGGTTTTAGATGTTCAGCTCGTTGTTGTTTCCGGCGTAGAGATCTGGGGACGTCGCTCACCCTGCCATGTTTCTCGACCTGCTCAAGAGCTATTTTTGTCAGCTGAGACAGCTGGAATTCAATAATTCACCTTGTCTGCTTGTGTTGAACAGATACGGGTACGTGTACAAGTGACTCGAGCACCCGTCGGCCTTGAGAGGCAGCGTCTTCGCATCTCTCCAATCGGCCGAAGAAGTGAGATCGAACCCAGGACCGGCCTTGCCTCCCAAGCTCACACATCTTTCCATATTACTTTTCTGATCCTCAATCTTGGTTATTTTTTTCTCTTTTTTAATTTTTTTTTGTTTCTGGAATTTCTATTTGGTTGTCTCTTTGCAACTGGTCTCTTCTGGAAAGAGGTTGTTTTTGTAAGTCATTATATTGTTTATATTCATAATTTTTTTATCTCTCGGAATAGTTTCACAAGTAGTATTCTGAATTTTGTCATTATTTACATATTTCCTTTTTTGTACGCTATTTTCTTTAGATAATTCTCTTTCTTTTTAGCAGCCTTGACACCTAAGTTTTCATGGTGTTTAATTGATACTGTTCTACCGGGGCATTAATTGAAGTGTTTTTCTGTGTTTTTTTTTCTAAAAGTAATATTTAAGATATAAAGGTCTCTGTCTACTCTTTTGGAAATAAGGCACTTTTCCTTTGTTTTCCAGCAAGTTTTGTGTGAGCCTCTTCGATCCCTGCTTTATATAAAGTCTTAATAATGCTCTTTTTATTTAGTGATATTTAATCATGGTCACTTCACTAGGTCTCCATCCTTGTCAGTGTTAGCCAAAGTTTCACTAGTTGTTTTTCAGATTCCTCTGGGCCTCCAAGGTGTTGGTCTTGGAGGATATGGTTGTATCTGCTATCTGCTAGATATTGGGAGATGGGTGCTGTGGCTCAGCCTCAAATTTTCAACCCTCTCTGGTAATTGACTATTGATTACCTGACTTCTCTGCTTTCTATCATTATCCCTGGGCACTGCCGCTCACTGTGTGGAGCTCAGAGATCTGTCAGACATGCCTGTTAGGGAACCCTCTCCCTCTCTTCCATAAGTAGCTCCAGCTGAGAGAGGCAGCTTCTTTGTTTTCCCCAGTCTATGGCCTTACTCCTACTCTTCTGACCTGTGGTAGCTCTTATTCGCTGCAGATCCCACACTCAGACATGCTGGTGTACAGGCTGTTTTTGTTGTGTTTAGATGTTCAGCTTATTATTGTTTCAAGGAGTGAAATCTGGGGACATCTCTTACCACTCCATGTTTCTCACCTCTGATTATTAATCATCCACAACAGAAGGAAACTAAAGCTTCTTGGAGAAATGGCAGATTCCTGAGCAAGGATAATACAAAATAAACCTAGAACAGATTATGCCCCAAAGTGTGCTCCAGGAATAAGATGGACAATGCCAAGGGGACATGGCAAGTAACTGACAGGTCTCCCACTGGCAAACCTATGACTATTTGAGCATTGAAATAATTAATAATAGCAAATAAATCAGGAACAAATAGGCACAGTGAATGAAATAGGAATATATACTGAGATGGTTAACCAAATAAATAAAGGGTAAAAGGAAAGCTCTACATTACAAAAGAATGACAACTAATATTAATTGCTGGTAAGTACAAAGTGCTTATTAATTAATCCTTACAGTGAAGAATCCTGCTGACATTATCTTACAAGTGATGTAGGTAGTTGTAAGCTATCTTAATCAAGTTACTATCACTAGTAATAGGACAAATTGACATCATGTGCCCCCTGATAAGATGCACTGAGAAGAACATTCCACTTTTGTGATATTTCTGTTACAGATATAGAATCTGACTGAAATCATGAGGAAACAACATACAAATCCAAATTGGCCTTTGTGCTTTAAAGTTATCAAAGCCACAAAAGACTAAAGAACTATTCCATATAGAAGGACGTGACAACCCAGTGCAACATGTAATTCTGAATTGGATCATGGTCCTATAATGAACATCATTAGGACAACTGGCGAAATTTGAATGGGGTCTCTGCATTAGACGAGGTCTCTGTATTATATCAATTTTTTTATTTCAGTAGTTATACTGCAGTTATGTTGGAATGTGCATTTATTTTAAGGAAATATTCACCAAAATACTAAAAGGATAATGAAATATATATGTCTGTAATTTACTCTCAATTGAGAATAAAAAATAGTTATAAATGTATGTAGAGAGAATAAGGTTAATTAAACAAATTTAATAATTGGTCATATTAACAACTAGGGAATTTTTGTTGAAGAGAAGTTGGGAGATCTTTCTATTATTCCTGTAACTTTTCTGTAAGTTTGAAATTATTTCAACATAAAACTATTAAAAGAAAAATACCTATGTGTAAGCTTAAATAAAAATGTTAAAATCTTTATTGAGAAAACTTTAAAACACTTAAAAAGTACACAATAAGCCTTAAATAAATGAAGACACCATAAAGGTTGCCATTCTTCCTAAATTAACTTAAAGATTTAAAACAATTCCAATTAAATATATATTAATTACTATTTTCACTAATTGGAAAAATCATCATCATAGCTAAAATTTGTTGAGAGTACCAGAAATTTTAGTGTTTTACATAGATATCAAATTAAATCCTTACAAGTATTCTAACATATCTACTACTACGACTACTACTATTATTATTATTATTATTATTATTATTATTATTATTATTTCCTTTTTAAATATGAGGAGATAGACACAGAACAATTAAAAACTTGCCCAGAGTCACACAGTTAAGGAATTAATCCAGAATGCATGTCTTTAATCATTCCACTCTAGTACCTGGGTCTTTAACCATTCCACTCCAGTACCTGGGTGATGGCAAGGACTACCCTGCTCTTAGGTTCATTATTTCAAATGTTTAAACAATATTTTATCTAATCCTTAAAAATAAACCAAGAAAACTACTATTGGAAACATAGTATTGTTAAGGATTATTTTTAAAGAGAAATTGAAAAGGTATCTGAGAAATATAACGCGGTGTCCAATGCTTAATAAAAAAATAATAATTATAGTATATACTTATTCATTTCCTTCACATAAATATGATCAGAAAAAATTCTTATCTATGTATTCACATATTTATCAAGCATATATTTCATCATCCAATGTATCCTCAGCACCATGTCACGTATAGTGAGAAAAAGCAAAAGCACAGACATAGACCCAAGATTTGATATTATATTCTAGTTGAAGAAGTCATGCAATACTAAATTTAAGATTTGTGTATACTGATGTCATGATCAGTATGTTTAAAATATTTCCAAATTTTTAAATTGCCTGTCAGTCTTAGGAAATGTTGGGACTTCCAGTGAATAATGAAGGGCCAAATATACTCATGTATCTGTCCTCTCTAATCTCCATATGTGAGACAGAAAATGAGTTTTTAAAAAAAAAAACATTAATTCACAAGTACAAAAAGAATGAGAATGAAAGTTATAGAAACAAAATTTTGGAAGCCAGCAAGTTCAGTATTCCCTTGAAAGCTTAATCCTAAACCAACAATAGGGGAACCTGAGATGGAACCCAAGTTTCCACAGCATGCCCCAAAGTCTTAGCATTGGCTGTTTAAGTTCACAGAACATGACAACAGCAAGCTAACACCTGCTAGGCAGGAAAATATAAATAGTCCAGGAAAATAGACCTCAAGATACTGACAATGGAAGTTCCCCAGTAAAACATCCAGAATAACCTACAATGTGGCTTTCTTTCTTAAAGCTATATCCACATGTGCAGTTACCAATTAGCTTTTTATTGCCCTACTATTAAATAAGAACAGACAGCACAGTTTATTTATTTTAAAAAAAAGTCTTTACTATGAAGTAGGATATTCAAAAATTCTTAACTATCATCACAGATATGTATGTAAAAGTAACTACTGGATACTTAAAAAAAAGCAGGATTCTATTTTTCAAAAACCTATGGAATAGTAAAGAGCTCTTGGAAATTAAAACTGTAACAATATACATAAAAATTCATTAGAAAAATTCATACATAAAGATAGGTAAATCTCTCAGAAAGTAGAGGAAAAGTAAAAAAAATAATTGATAAAAGCAAGACAAAAAACATTAGAGGATCAGTCTGGGAAGTATAATATCCAAATAACATAAGTTCCAAAAAGATAAAATATAGATAACAAGAGAAAATTATTAACAAACAATTTTGGAAAACAAAAGCTTCCAGATTGAAAAAATGTAGTGTTAATTGCCCAGGCAATGAATGAAAACAAACTACAAGGGATCATATTACCATCAAATTTTATAATAGTAGGGGCAATGAGAACATCCTAAAAACTTCCAGGAATTAAAAAAAGATCACATGTCAAAGGATCATAAAATACAATAGAGGCTACTACCTCCAAAATTCTGAGGGAAAATAATTTCCAACTTAGAATTCTATACCCAGCCAAACTATCAACTGAATGTACAGCCTGACTAAACACCTTTCCAGATATGCAAGGTCTTGGAAATTTACTCCTATGCATTCCTTCTCAGGAAACTACTTGAGGGGGTATTCCACCGAAGAAAGAGTATAAACCAAAAAAGAAGAAAACATGGGATCCAGGAGAGACACGATTCAAGACAAAGAGAAACTCTAAGGATGATGGTGAATGAAGATCATAAGATTTGAATTGTGCACTAGTGCCAATTGCAGCAGGTCTGAAGACTCAAAGACAAAACTAATGAATAACTAACTGTGCTTTAGTGGGTTAAAAGAATACTTCCACAATTTAAGGAGAATTAGGGATTAACTCAATGATAAATACAGAGAAAATAGAGCAAATAAAACAAAAAGTTTATTAATTTTAGAGGATACAAAAAGTTGGCCAATACAAGAAAAGCATATATTGCATAACAAATAGTTCAGTTCAAAATAGCTTTATATAGCTATAATAAGGCAACATTGTATATTGATATAACCAAAGATATACCATAACAATGATGGAAGGATGAATGCAGAGAAATTGTGACTATAGGTACTTGGAATAGAAGTGGAATAAAACTAAATCCCAATCTTCTAAGGAGAGAAATCAATAGATAATATCTCCGACTAAAAAAAAAATCAAGAATGTCCACATAAGCATGTTACTTAGCAGTACAGACTTAAATACCAAAACCAACAACAAAAGGAAATTAAAAGTGGTTGCAAAATTCTAAGAGTTGGTGTGGCATTCTAGAGGCTTTGGGGGGTAATAATTCTGTGCAACTATTTGACTCTTTAACTGCTATTTATGTATAACTGATGAAAATTAAAACTAAATTTAAAAAATAAAAAGATGAAAATGAGTGTATGGGCATGTCTCAGAAGGTGGATGATAAGGACATAGTTTAATTGCTTTTTTATTAAATAAATTTTAAGAAACAATCAAATTGATTAAACTAAATATTCCTTTTTATTACTCTGATACATGTGACTCAACTCACTTTGTGAAGTCCATACTTTCTTTATAATGGAGTAATAAAATAGTACAAGATCCTTCAACAAGAAAAAGCCTGAAGAAACAAGCCTCCAGTCAGCTAAGTAAAACAGAAGCATCTGAGAAGGACTACACTAAAGCAAGACAGCTTTTTGTGAATAGTACATCAAATTACAAAGAGAGAAAACCTAAAAGTCTATGAAATAATAGAGTGTAGCCAGAAGAAATTTAAAGGGAAAGGAGAAAAAAAAACTTAACAAAATAATGGCAGTCAATGCCAGAAGCATGTCCCCTTACAGAGGAGTCAAGTTATAAAATTTTCCTGACTTCAGTACTAGAAGTAGATTTTCTACCTTTAAGAAATGGTGAATCATATTAGAAAACCTTGTATAGTCAGTGGGATCAAACATCTGTCAAACACTGACTAATATTTAAGTCCTTAAGAAATTTAGATTCTGCCACAATCTGAAAAATAAACTTTTTTTTTTAAGGACAGGGAAACAACTGATTTTCTCCCTTATTTCTCAAATGAATGTTATGATGAGTGTCACGCAGGTCTACTATGGGTAGATCATATAACTATCATTAATTGTCTACTAGAGTGTATCATTCCATAATTATTTCATAATTTCCTACTATTGTAATGAGCTAGAATAACCCTTCACCAGGATGATTCTGTTTCTGTGATAGAGTCAATTCAATTCAAGCTTGAGTATGCAATTAGTGGTTTGTTCAGGAACTTCTCTTCTGGCTTTCTTAATGTCCATGTTTTAGCCATTCTGGTACTCATTAGTATTCCACTAGGGTATTAGAAGAGAACATGATGGGGAGACATTCAACAGTTTATTTTTGTATTTTCTAAAAGGTCTGCTATCTAGTATTGGCTTTCATCAGACTCAGGTACTACTTTTAGATTTCATTTATTTGTATTCTACCCTCCCTCCTTATTTTATTTTATTATTTTATTTTATTTTATTGCCTTTTTAGGCAATAAAAATTCAGTTTTAAAGAGTTTTTTTTTTTTTACTTTTTAATAAGGGTCCCAGAGTCAGACCTATAGTAAGAACTCACAACTTTTGGCATCAGTGAAGGTAGCGGGAGTGCCTGATTGAAATTTTATTATACCAAGCCTCAGAGACTTCATGAAAATGATCACTACAAAACTGGGTTAATAGATGGCCCCCACCCACAATCCCTCCTCTTCTCTCGAGCAAAAAGTTAAAAGGCAATCCGAAAATAATGGCTTCTCATTAATTGAGGAGGAGCTGTTCAAATGAAAGAGAAATTTATACTGAAGACAATCTCATGACAAAGTAGCTGAGGCTATTCTAGGTACAGAAGAAGTGGATCTTTTGAGGTGATGTCCAGAAAAAATTATCAGTGGGGAGGGTGGAAAGTTGAATGAACAACTGAAATCAGAACAAAATGAAAGAAGAGCTGGGGGGCACCGCTGGCTAACATCTGAGATAGCCTTTTCCCTCATTAGGCAAAAGAGGAGGGTATCTGCAGGGACAACAGGGGTAGCAGTCCCTGGGGAGATGTTATGACACTATCAAGGGAACAGGCAGTTAGTATGCTGAACAGAGGGAAGGAAGGGGAACCCATCTTTCCTGACTGTAGCTAGGGCTGTTATAGCCTGAGGAAACAGAGGCTGTGTTCAGTGATCGCCTGTCTGGGAAAGTCAAGGAAACCAAAAAGTGAATATGTCATGCTTCCTGTTTTCAAGAAACTTTTAGCCTATCACCAACAGTTTTACTAAAATTATACATTTTTAAAAATAAATATCTTGCTTGCCACATACTAAAATCATTTCCAGATGGATTACAGAGCATCTGTAACACTAGAAGAAATTTGATACAAATTAGAGAAGGAAGGAATTTCTAAGCTTTTATAAAAGCAGTGAAAAACTATAAAGGTGATTCCCAGATTTCATTATATAAAAAGTATAACTTGTGGATATCAAAATATAAATAAAATACAGATAATTGGCTGAGAAAAAAATTTGGTCAAAATGTGACTGACAATTGGTTAATTTTTTATATAAAGAATGCATACAAATAAAAATGAAAAATCATCATGCCCTAATGGAGAAATAGATAAAAATCTTGAAAACCAACTAATGATAAATAAAATTAATTTAGAAAACAAATATAAAAAATAAGAAAATGTTATTTCACAAGTACTTGAAGAATTGCAAATTAAAAATAAGGTGTCTTAAAAATACACACATGCACAAGATTCTTAATGCTAATGAAGCTGTGGTAAAACAGGATCTTCCATATATTGCTGGTGACAATATAGACTACTACAACTTTTTGGAAAACAATTGCAGTTTGGCAAATATATGTCAAGAACCTCAAAAATATTTCTATTTGCTGACTCAGTAATTATGCTTCTATACATTAAGCCTAGGAAATACTACAAAATAAACATTTTAATTAACAGAATGTTCACTAAGAGCCATTTCTCCTGGAGAAAAATTTGAAACAAGGTAAATATTCAAAATAATTAAATTATAATATGACAATTGATTCAAAATATAATAATGATTGTAATAACAAAAAAATACCTAATCTGTTGTAAAGTGAATGGAGAAGAATACAAAATTATATATATCCAATTATAACTTTTTAATTTTTCTTTTTTAAAATTTATTGGGTGTACAATTCAATAATACATTGTACGTATATTGTATTGTGTGTTCACCTCCCAAAGTTAAATTTCCTTCTGTTATCATATATTTGATTCCCTTTACTCTTATCTACCTCCCTCTTCCCCACTTTCCCTCTAATAACTGTTGTCTGTGTCTGTGAGTTTGTGTTTGTCTTGTTTATTTGCTGCTGTGTCTTATATCTCACATAGAAATGAAATCATATGATTCTCAACATTTTCTGTCTGACTTATTTCACTTAGCATGATAATCTCAAAATCCATCATGATTATAATTTTTTTTTAAGTCAACAAATTTTTCTTAAAACAGAGAAAAAGACTGAAAACAAAATTTTTTTTTGCCTGGGGCTGGTTGTCTAGGGAACTATAGATGTCTCTTTTCTTCATTTTTTTAAATCTTGTCTTATTTTATAATTTCTAAAAATTCTTTATAATATAAACACATTTTTAAAAATAAATGGCCACAAATATCACTTGCATTTCTATACATTAACAATGAACAATCTGGAAAAGAAAATTAAGAAAACAATTCCATTTATAATAGCATCAAAAAGAATAAAATATTTAGGAATAAATCTAACCAAAGTGGTGAAAAACTTGTACTGTAAACTATAAAACATTGCCAGAAGAAGTTAAAAAAGGCACAAACAGATGGAAAGACACCTCACAATCATGCATTGGAAAACTTTAATATGGTTAAGAACATTCAAACTCCCCAAAGCAATCTACAAATTCTACACAATTCCTATCAAAATCCCAATGGAACTTCTTCAGAAATAGAAAAATTTATCCTAAAATTCAGATGAAATTTCAAGGGACCCTAAATAGCCAAAAGTATTTTGAAAAAGAACAAAGTTGAAAACCTTGTACTTTCTGATTCAAAACCTATTACAAAGCCACAGTAATCAAAATAGCATGGTACTGGCATAAAGACAGATAAGTAGACCAACAAAATAGAATAGAGAGTCCAGAAATAAACCTCAAATATATGGTCAACTGATCTTTGACAAGGGTGCCAAGACCAGTCAATAAGAGAAAGGAGAGTCTCGTCAAGAAATGGTTCTGGGAAAACTGGATATCCAAATGCAAAAGAATGAAGTTAAACTCTTATACTATATGTAACAATTAACTCAAAATAGATTAAAGATATAAATGTAAGACCTAAAACGATAAAATTCCTAGAAGGAAACATAAGAGAAAAGCTTCGTGATATTGGACTTGGTAGTGATTTCTTGGATATGACACTAAAGGCACAGGCAACAAAAGCCAAAATGGACAAGACTATCAAATTTAGAAACATCTGTACATCAAAGGCAACAGAATGAAAAGGCAACCTAGAAAATTGGAGAAAATATTTGCGAATCATATATCTGATAATGGGTTAATATCCAAAATATACGACAAACTTTTACATTTCAAGGACTAAAGTTAAAAAACCTGATTAGAAAATGGGCAAAGGCCTTGAATAGAAGATATACAAATGGCCAAGGAGCATATGAAAGATGCTTAACATCACTAATCATCAGAGAAATGCAAATTAAATCCAAAACAAGACATCACATAACACCCATTAGGATGGCTTCTATCAAAAACAAAAACAGAAAATAACAACTGTTGATGAGGAATGTGAAGAAATTGTACACTGTCAGTGAAATTGTAAAATGGTGCAGCCTCTATGGAAAACAGTATAGAGGTTCCTCAAATTTTAAAAAATAGAACTATCATATGACCCAGCAGTTTCCACTTCTAGTAGACCCACAAGAATTGAAACGAGGGCTTTGAAGACATATTTGCAGAACCATGTTCACTACAATAATCTCAATAAATAACCAAGAAGTATCTAAAGTTGTCAAATTTATAAAAACAAAGTAGAATGGTAATTAATAGGAACTCAGGGAGGAGGAAAAAGGGTGTTGTGTATAAAGTTTCAGATTTGCAAGATGAAAACATTTTGAGATCCTTTCAAAACGATATAGAAATATGTAACCTACTGAACTGTACACTTAACAATGTTAAGATGGTAAATTTTACCACAATAAAAAAAATTTAAAAAGCCATACAATGTTTAAATGGAATCATAAACTATGGTATCTTGTGACTGACTTCTTTTACTTAGCCTTATGTTTTCAGGGTCATTCCTTTATAACATGTATCAGTACTTTATTTTATTATTAAACAGTATTCCATAGTACAGATATACAACATTTTATTTATCTGTTCATTAGTTGATGGCCCTTCGGGTTATTTGTTTGCATTTTTTGGTTATTATGAATAATCCTGCTATGGACATTGACATATAAATTTCCATGTGAGTATATGTTTTCATTTCTCTAGGTTATATATCTAGAAGTGGAATTGCTGGATAATATGGTAATTCTAATTTTAACCTTTTGAGGAACTGACAAACTTTTTTCCAAATCAGCCAAACCATTTTACATTCCTAGCAGTAGTTATGAGGGTTCACAATTTCTCTTAACTATCTTTTTAATTGTAGCCATCCTAGGGGATGTGAAGTCATATCTCATGGTTTTGATTTTCATTTCCTTAATGGCTAATTATGTTAAGCATCTTTTCATAGCTTATTGGCCATTTGTATATCTTCCTTTAAGAAATTTCTATTTGGATTATGTGCTCATATTTTAATTGGATCATTTGTCTTTTATTATTCATTATAAAAGTTCTTAATATATTCCATATACAAGTACCTTATCAGATATATGATTTGTAAATATTTTTTCCAATTATATGGGTTGCCTTTTACTTTCTGATAGTGTCCTTTGCTGCACAAAAGTGTTTAATTTTGACGAAGTCCAATTTATCTTTTTTTCTTTTGATGCACATGCTTTGGCTGTTATGTGTCTGAAACCATTCACAAATCCAAGGTTACAAAGACTCATGTTTTCTTCTAAAAGTTTTAAGTTTTAGTTTTTACATTTAGGTCTTAGATCTATTTTTAATTAATTTTTGTATATGGTGTGAAGTAGACATCCATCTTCATTCTTTTGCATATGGGTATTCAGTTATCCCAGCAGCATTTGTTCAAATACTATCCCTTCCACCCACTGAATTGTTTTAGCACCCTTTTCAAAAATCAATTGTCTATAAATGAGGGCTTATTTCTAGAATCTTAATTATATTCCATTGAGTTATATGTTATATGGTAGTCCTTATGCCAGTACCAAACTGTCTTGATAACTGTTTTATAACAAGTTCTAAAATCAGGAATTATGCGTCCTCCAACTTTGTTTTGCTTTTTCAAGATTGTTTTTTTTAAATTCCTACTTATACTGAATTCTTATTATCATTTCTATTCCCTCTATGCAAAACTCGTTGAATTTTCCTATGTTTTATGATCAGCTTAACAATTTCTATAAATAAGTCAAGTGATATTTTGATAGATATTGCATTGAATCTGTATATCAATTTGGGGAGTGTTGCTATCTCAACAATATTTTTTCCAACCTGTAAGCATGGACTTCATTTCCATTTATTTAAGTCTTCTTTAATTTCTTTCAACAATATTTTGTAGTTTACAAAGTACAAGTTTTGCACTTCTTTTGTTAAATTTATTCCAAAGATTTTTATCTTTTTTGATATTGTAAATGAAGTTGTTTTCTTAATTTCATTTTTGGATTCTTCACTGCTTCAGTGTAGAAATACAATTGATTTTTATAAATTTATCTTGTAACCTGCAATCTTGCTGAACTCATTTATTAGTTCTAATAGGGTTTTTGAGTGTGTATGTAGTTTTGTTTGGTTTTTGTTTTTGCAGGTCCTTTAGGATTTTCCATATACAAGATAACGTCTTTATTTCTTCCTTTCCAATATGGATAACTTTTACTTTGTTTTCTTGCCCTGGCTAGAACCTCCACTACAATGTTAAATAGAAATCATGAGAGCAGACATTCTTGTCTTGTTTCTAATCTTAGCAGAAGAACTTTCAGTCTTTCAACAGTAAGCAGTATGTTAGCTGTAGGTTTTTCATAGAAGCTCTTTATCATATAGAGAAAGTTCCCTTCTATTCCTAGTTTGAGAGTATTTTTTTTCATGAAGAAGTGTTGAATTTTGTCAAATTTTTTTTCTGTGTCTGTTGAAATGATAGTGTGGTTTTTGTCCTTTATTCTAGTGACATAGTGTAATACATTGATTTTTGGATTCTTTCTTAATGCTCACATGACCCCTCAACATTAACACAGTTTGAGCATTTCCTCCTTTTTGAAATATCCTATTTTTTTTCTTAACTTCTGTCATTCTATTTTTCTCTTACCACATAGGTTCTTTTTCCTCATTCTCTTAAATGCTGAATGCTCAGGGCTTCATCTTGAGCTCTCTTCTCTTCTCTATCTGCATTCTCCTTACGTGATTTAATCTAATCCCATGACCATCTTCATGCAAGTTTGTAGTTAGGAACACAATGTTATCCCACTGTCTATGTCTTAGTTTAGGCTCTCATTATCATTTGCTTTAATTCCTAAATAATCTAGAAATGTTTTTTATTAACACTTAAAACATATGCAAAAGTAAAGAGACCAGTATAATCAACTTTCAGACTTAACAGTTACCATAGCTTTGCCAAATATGCTTCATTTATTTTTTTCCACTTTTTTCTTTGCTGAAGTATCTTAAAGCACAAAAGTCATGTCATTCCATTCCTACATCCTTTGGTAAGCATCTCTAAAAGTATGGATGTTTTCTTACATTGAATTAACAATAATAAATTAATAATAATTACTTTCTAATATATAATAATCTGTCAACATCAAACTTTCCTGAGTGACATCAGAAACATGGCAGAATGAGAGATGTCCCAAGATCTCTCCCCTTGAAACAACAATAAGCTGAACATCTAAAACTCAACCAAAAACACCCAAACTGCACAACAGCATGTTTGAGCATGGGATCTGCACACAAGAGCAATCACAGGTATGAACCACATGTGTGGGGTGGTGAACTGGAAGAAACAAAGAAGCTGTCTCTCACAGCCTCCAGAACTCCCTGCAGGAGCAGGGGAGGGGAGAAAGTGTGGTGAGTTCCCTGAACAACCTTGCTTGGGAGAGTTGAGAGCTCCATGTGGCTGGTGGCAGGGCCCAGTCATCAGGGCAGAAAGCAGGGAAGTGGGGCAGCAGAGAAACAAAAGTTGATTTTTACCAGCCATTGTTGAAAACTGAAGCTGAGCCATGGCCCCCATTCCTCAACCTAGAGAGCCCCTCCCCCCATATGCTCTGAGATGGAACATTGCAGAGCCCCTCCCCCCATATGCTCTGAGTAAACACTACCAAAACTGTTGCTAACACTGACAGGAACTGAGATTGAGAGTAGCAAGCATGATTAAACACTTATAAGAAAAGCAAAAGCATTATGTAGGCTTTATATAAAGTGGAGATACAAGAGACTTAGACACCACCTACTGGAAACCAAAACAAAAACTCCTTCTTTACAACGGGCTAGAGAGACCAATATATAATAAATCTTCTTTCTGGGAAAAAAGCAGAACACACTTCCACTAATGCCCAGGTGGAGAAATAGTCCATTAAACACCATGAACAACCAAGGTGACAAGGCAGCTCAGAAAAAAAAAGAGAAAACTCTCCAGAAAATAAGCTTAAAGACATAGAAATAAGCAACTTCCCTAGGTTACATACAAATGGCTAGCAAACATTATGAAACATTATGAAAAGATGTTCAACATAGCTAGTTATTAGAGGAAATACAAATCAAAACCACAAATAGATACCATCTCACACCTGTTAGAATAGTTACAATCAACAGGACAAGTAATAACAAGTGTTGGAGAGGATGAAGAGAAAAAGGAACCCTCAAACACTGCTGGTGGGACTGCAAATTGGTACAGCACTATGGAAAACAGTATGGAGGTTCCTCAAAAAACTAAGAATTGACCTACTATATGATCCAGCAATCCCTCTACTGGGTATTTACCCACAAAGACTTGTAAACTCATATCCGAAAAGATATTTGCACACCAATGTTCATAGCAGCATTATTCACAGTGGCCAGGACATGGAAGCAACCGAAGTGTCCTATGATAGATGATTGGGTAAAGAAGCAGTGGTACATATATACAATGGAATATTACTCAGTCATAAGAAGAGATGAAATATTGCCGTTTGCGACATGGATGAACCTCGAGATTATTATGCTAAGTGAAATAAGCCAGACAGAAAAAGTAGAAAATCACAATATCACTTATATGTGAGATATAAACCTAAAATCAACATATGAACAGGACACATTAACAGAGACTCGTGGACATGGACTGTAGACTAGTTGTTACCAGAGGGTGGGAGAAGGGAGGAGGGGAGGGATAGATGGGGTATAAAGGGTCAAATATGTGGTGACAGAAAGAAATCAAACTATGGGAGGTGAACACACAGTGTAAACATATGTATGCCTCACTGTTAAAATGTACAGCTGAAACTTATTGGGTTTCGTTAACTAATGCCATCATAAAAAACATAAATTAATTTTTAAAAAAGCAAAAAAACTTTCCTAATTGCCTCAAAAAGGTGTTTTATGGCTGTCTTCCTTGAATCAGGATCCAAATAAGTGTTCTTTTAATCTGAAGTGCCCCTGCATCATTTTTTGCTTATTCACAGAAACCAGATTAGTTTTTCTATAGAATGTCCCACATATTAGATTTACCTTTTGGCTTCCTTGTGGTGTCTCTTTCTATTACTCCTCATATTCTCTGTAAGTGGGATTTAGTTATAGCATCTTGGCTAAATTGAGATTCAGCTTCTTAGAAGAATACTTCATATGTGGTGTTGTGTACCTCACCCCAGAAGAAGCAGATTAGCTTTTCTGCCTTTAAATACACTAAGGTGGATTAATGGGTTCAGTAAATCTCTCCAACCTTTCTCTCATATAATGGTTCCATCCATTACATGTTGCCTGATTCAATAATTTAATTAGGAATTGCAAACTTATACTATCCTAATTTTATCATTCCTATCATTTATTATTTAGAATACTTCTATTAAAAAAAGAACACTTCCACATAAAATAGAGCTATTTGGTAGAAATCCATTATGTACAAGTCAAGGTAAATGCTTATTGTCTTCCTTTAAATTGCTAATTGTCAGAGTAAGAAGTTAGTGCACTAGTTACTTACTAGGCATCTAATGAGTTACTAGTTATTCTTTTCTGATGGGTCTTGTTCTCATTCTCTCTTTCTCTTTTTAAGTATCACTATAAATTTATTGGTTTCCATATGTTCTATGGCTATCAATTCTAGTCATTTTTTGATGCTTAAATGGTCTCATAATTGACTAAGAGAAGTTCCTTTATACTGATCCCTGTTGGTTTTTTTTTTTTAAACATAATCCATTAATCTTCCTTGCTTTATGACATAAGATGTCCCAAGCTCATATTCCTGCTCAGATCCAGAGTCAGGCAGTTTTCCAGTGAGCCTGGGATTATTTTAATGAGGAATAGTATTCAGCAACCAAAGTCTAGATACTAACTGTGCTCATAGTTACTAGGTTACCATTACCCCTTGGCCTCTTCCATGGACAGAGCCAAATGTGTATTTTTGAACTTTTAAAATATAATAATTTAGTAAGTATGTGCAGTTTAATGTTAATTATATCTCAATAAGGCTCTTAAAAACAAAAACAAAAAATAGTGCATATTAATAGGCTCTGCTGAAATCACCATTTTAAGTCTCAACATTGGTAAGATAAAGATAATGATATTTTGTATGGAAAAGTATAGAGCAAATGGCACACTGCTGTACACCACTCAGAGTTCAGCAAAATACTGATGACCAATTATTTTCCATATAAGACCTCTATAAGAGAGATCAAGAAATCCTAAGATTTTTTAAAGTAAAAAGCTAGGTAATTATCTGGAAAAATAATTTGATTCTACCTAATATATAAGAATAAGTCTCAAAAAGGTCAAAGAAATAAATGTAAACAATGAAACTTCAGAAGCACCATAACAAAAACACAGAGATTCTTTAAAATGAAGTTGTGAGAGACAAGTATGACCCAAATCCAAAGCGATAAAAGATTAATTAAATTAAAAAATAAAAAATAAAAATGAAATTTCTAATAGTGAAAACCATCATGAGCAAAATTTGAAGATCAACAAACTCAAAATATCTTCAACTCGGATCACACATTAAGAGCCAATTTGTGTGGCAAAGAGCTCTTACAAAATCATTGAGTAAATTATCAATAACCTAACTGAAAAAAAGGGGCAGGATATGAAATGGTAATTCATAGGAAAGCAAATACAAATGTTTTTTTAAATTTATAAAATGATGCTTAATTCACTCATAGTAATAGAAACACTTAAAATTAGTGAGTAAACAGTAAAATTGATACATTTTAGTAAATCTTGATCTTGTCCTTTTTATGTCTTATGTGATCAAATGGGAATACACATAAAGTTCTCTTGCTACATAATGAGGTATGATGGTTGTTTTGAGGAAAAGCATTTGTGCTATTGAGTTAAAGCTAAACCAGACTCTTTTTTTTTTTTCATGGAACACCATTGTTACTGAAAAAAGCAACTGAAAGACCCACTATGGTTATTCAAACATGAGTATTTGGCAGACATTTCCTTAAAAACAAATGAAGTAAGTCCGTCATTTTAAAGAAAACAATTAACAGCCAACTGCCAATGAGCAATTGCCAAAAAACTTTGAGGCAAAAATTAGAACTCTGAAAAACTTGTATCTGCCACCATAGGCTTGACAGCTTCCCTATAGTTAATGACTTACTGACAAGATGAATAGTAATGTTAACATATGTGAAAGTTTGATATTATATAATGAAATATTTGGGACTTCTGGCCTCCAGAACTGTGACGGAATAAATTTGTTGTTTTAAGCCACCAAGTTTGTGGTAATTTTTATAGTAGCCCTAGGAAGCTAATATAGGCAGCTTCCTGTTGCACTTGGAATAAAATCCAAGCTTCTGATGCTGCTTTACAAGGTACTTATATTACCTGGCTCTCACCCTCTCTGTGATGTCATCTCTCTTCACCCTCTCCCTTACCCACTGAGTGGCAACTTCTTAGTGCCTCAAACATAGCATGCCTACGTCTATCCTACCAGCTTTACTATCCCCTTTGCCTAAGAAGCTGTGCCCCTAGATTACTACATGGCTCCTTCCTGTGATTCCATCCTCTGCTAATATATCACCTCCTGAGTTGACATTTATTTCCTTTATTTACACAGCCGAAAATGCCATTTCCATTTTCCCATATTGGCCATGGCCATATGAGCTAGGCTCTGTCCATCAGATATTGGCATAAAGAAACAAGGAACCATGCAGAATCCCTTCTGAAATAAGTGGTGACCACAGCAGTGTATAGATCTAGCTTCCAGTGGTAGCACAGACAGTGACTTCAACATGGTGTCAGAGGCCATGGTCCAGCACAGCTGGGGTCAGAAAAGCCTGCCACAACATTGGAGTTCAGCTCCAGGTCACAACTGGGGCATTGTTCCTGCGGCATACTCTTCGAAGGCTGCTTCCTCAGCCCTGCTACATATTATTCTACTACATTTAAATCTGCCTAAAATGATCCAGAAATTTCTATAGCTTTCATCCACGAGCTTTGACTGATGTGCCTCTTCACAGGCCTTCCCTGACCACACAGCCTCTGCCCCCAAAGTTATGCTCTACCCACTTACCTGTGTTATTTTCTTCATGGAAATTATCACTGTCTAAAATTCTTATCTGTTTCACAACTAGGTATCTGTCTCTTCGACTGAAATGCATGTTCCATAGGACATGAATATTCCCAGTGCCTGGACGTAGTAGTCAGTCCATATTATCTGTGTAATGAGTCGCCTTAATAAAAAAAGTAGAAAAAAAAAGACAATAACTAAACTTTAAATTGGTTTCAAATGACCAAGAATGTTAACAGGAATTCAAATCATAATTTTGAATTTAGCTCTAAAAGAACTTTAAGGGTGATACTGAAGCTACTCTGAGATTATGCTTCAGCACACAATGTCATACAGAGACACCACTGTAGACAAGCATGTTGGAGGAGCACGCTGAGCCTCAGGATTTTGAGGAAATGCAGCCTCCATGCTGTTGGCAGGTAAGCATTTCATGACGGCAACAAGAAAGAATTCTGAAGGACAGGTATCTCTTATCTAATCAGCCTGGAATTCTCCCTTCCCTGTAACAATGGCAGTTCAGTACTATCTAATCACATGTTTTTCAGGTTGCCTTTTTGGGACTCATAAATGAACATTTTCATCGGATTTCATCAGTATAAAAATGTTGTATATATACAACTTATTAGTTACCTATTGCTGAATAACAAATTACCATACATTTAGCAGCTTAAAACAACACACAGTTATTACCACAGAGTTTCTATGGATCAGGAATCCAGACTCAGCTTAGAAGGGTCCTCTGCTCAGGGTCTCTCATCAAGGTGTCAGCCAGTGCTGAGCGCTCAACTGAAAGCTCAACTAAGGATGGATCTGCTCCCAAAATCACATAGTAATCGGTAGAATTTCAGTTCTTTTGGGGCTGCTTGTTTCTGGCCACAGGCTGCCCTCATTTCCTTGCTATGTGAGCCTTTCCATATAGCAGCTCCCAACATGGCGCTCACTTCATCAAAGCTGATAAGTGAAAGAGTTTGCAAGCAAGACAGAAGTCAGAATCTTATTTAATCTATTCAGGGAAGTGACATCCCTACACTCTGTCCGAATTCTAGTGTTTAGAAGCATGACACAGGTTCCTACACTCAAGAAGAGGCAATTCCGCACAGTGTGCATAACAGGCAGTGGGGACCACAGAAAAGCAACAGAGCAGAATTACTGTGTGATTAAACCATAGATTCCAATCTTCTCACAAAGGAAAGCAAATGGCAAAATATTCTCTTCAAATTTGCATTAACATTCTATACAATATGAAAAGCACAAGCCCAGGAAAAGTAACTAACTGATAAATATACTGCTGGCTTCCCTACATGATAGGATAACAAACTCATGGCTATGGAAATCCTCTGCTGGTTATCTGCTAAAGCTTAGAAATGGCACTATGTGACAGAAGTAGACCAGTAACTTTTCCAATCATATTTTAAGAAACTTTAGAATCTCTAGGCCTGCAGGCCAGGGAATAGGAGAAGGGTAGGGGTTAAGGGGTACTGTGAGGCCTAGTGGATAGGACATTCAGCTCCCACCCCAAAGAGAAATCTATGAGCTCTGCAGTTACACATGATTGAAAATCTACCAAGCAAATGCATTTCTTCTATGAATCATTCTTAGTAAAAAGATCTTACTATGTCCCTAGTTCTATTCCATTGCTCACTTTAGTGAAAATTTTAATGAGCAAATACAGTTAATTTGCCTTGGGTATCTATGAAACTTCAAACTGAAAAATGAAAGTTAAAAAGAGAATTTGACCTTATAACACATTAGCTCAATAAAATTTCTGGCCTTGACTAGAGTGAAATATATAAAGCCCTTCCCTGTCATGCTATTTAACAATAGTATTTTGCATCTTTCAGATATAGTACTGCTACTAATGACAAAAAAAGCTAACATAACATTAATGGCAAAAATAAGATAATATAGCTAGTGGCTAAGATTGCAGATTCTAGAGTTAGAGTTCATGGGTTCAAACACTGGTTTTTTCTATGACCTTGGCTACCCACCTCAGTTTACTAATCTCAACTCACCTAACCTCAGCTTCCTCATATATAAAATATGAACAACAGTACTCATTTTAATGATATTCCCCACATTTCCTCTGCACCAGTGCTGGCTCCTATCATATGCCTAGTACTGTTCTAAGTCCTCACCTGTAATCCTAGTAAGGCACAAAAATTGCCTCCACATTTCATTCCCCTACCAATACAACATGAGTAACCACAAGAGAAAGTATTAAACTTTTTCTGGTTTTTATTCTTAAATTTCAGACTGAAGAGTTTTAACTTAAGTTTTATTTAGATCAAAAATTCTGCAAATAAAATAGTGTCCAGACTCATCCAAATTCACTTGACATTTGCCTTTGTAATTTTATTCATAAATATACATGTGTGTACCATGAATTAAGAAGTTTTTAAATAAGATTAACTTTTTTTTCACTTTGAAACAACTTGTTTATTTTTGTTGAATTAAGCAGTTTTTAATTGCTATTGATTTCCTTTTGGAAGTAGTGCTATGACACTGTCATTGCAGCAAAAGACCAGTAGATGGCTGTCTACAGAAAGACACAAATACCCGTAGTAAGTCTTTACAAGATAATTTTACAAGAACTACAAAAATTAGTGAAGGAAAGCTATGGGCAGAGATATTTAAAACAGTATGTAATGGCCTTAAGAATATTTTCAAATTTTATGATGACACAAATATTTAATTCTATTTTTCAGACTGCGGCTGGAAAAAGTATCTATTTAGGTATAAATAACCTTCCCAGAAGGCAATTTAACTAATTATTTAAAATATGCTTATTCTCTGATTAAGCAATCAAAGGAAAAGTATATCTAGTAATCTAAGGCATTAAGAATGAGCTAAAAATTTCATCTACAGCAGTGGTTCTCATGAGAGAGGGAGTGGGTGGGGGAGGGCTGCAGGGGGTGGTAAATTAATTTTGCACTACAGGAGACATTTGACAATGTCTGGAAACTTGATTGTCAACAACTGGAGAGAAGGGGTTGCTATAGGCATCTAGTGGGTGGAAGTCAGAAATGCCTAAACATTCTACAATATTATAAGATAGCCCCCATGACAAAGAATCTTCAGCACCAAAATGTCAAATGTGCTGAGTCTGAGAAAACTAGGTCTAGAAGCATGTACTTCATTGTGTTTTTTTTTTTTTTTGGTAAGCGTGAAAAATGGAAAAACACCCTAAATGTCTAAAAATAGAGGACTAATTTAAGAAATTATGAATGAACTATCCACACAGTTCACACATTAAAGTGGATGTTGTGGAAGTGTATTTCCTGCAACAAAATATTCTGTGAATAAAGCAGCTCATCAAACTGTATAAAGAGTATAAAGATCATTTTTAAGAGATAAATACACACCTGAAGGTATAAATATGTGGTGACATTATGTATTTTCTTCTTTTGTGTTTATGGTTAAATTCTACTTTTTCTCCAATGAATGTTTTACTATTCTCATATTAAAATATTACTTTTTAAACTGAAATTTGGGAGCCACAGCACTGCTAACTTCCAAGAGAAAATACAACAAAAATGTTTTAAACTAAACCTTGTTAACTTAAAAAGTAATAGTTTTTCATTACATTTGCCTCGTATTATCTTCAGCTGATTTCTTAGTTCTAGTCACATCAACAATTTTCCCCATACATGCAAGGCCATATTTTTCCATTGTCTATAATGAAATTCTTCTTCTCTGCCCAAGGAAATTAATTTGTTCACCATTTCCTCAACTACTGGAAGGGGAAGTCAAGCTTATAAATAGAGGTAACAGATTTGTTATTAAAAAAATTCACCAGTGTACTTCTTGAGAACTCCATCATTGAATTTCAGGTTGTTTTGCACATTAGTAAAACAGATGTTGTAAGCTGTCTCTGAAAATGCCCATTCACCTTCCATACTAATGCAGTGGTGGTTGATTACATCTCAGGGAACTTAGGCAATTGCACTTTTGTCTGTTGTTGATAGCCATATTGCTAAGTTAAAGCCCTAAGTTATGAAGTAGCATTTTGATTACAGCTAGTAAAACAAGAATGCAACCTAGCATTCTTGGGTTTTTTTTTGGGGGGGGGCGGGATTTTCTGCTGTAAATACTAATATTGTATTTACAGCCAAGGGATGACATTTAAAAATAACATATCTGGATAATATCTCAATTTTAATATTTAAATTAATCATTAAATGACAGCAAAATCTAGTATATATTCTTTGTGAGCCAAAGAAAGCCAGCTATTAGCTATGTCTAATTATCACCAAATAAGTAAGGCAATACTATTATTTGATAAAAGTTTCAAGTATAATTTCCCTCCAAGGAACAGAAGAGAAAGGTTCAAGAAAGAGCTCTAATTGACAGGGTCAGAGTTCTGTCATTCACCCATTGACACAGTTATGTGTCTGAGCAAATAACTCTTCTGCATTCAGTGGTTCAAATGTAAAATAACATGAGGCTATTTATTGTTCCTTGTATCAAAATATATCTCACAGATTTTATTCTATTTAACTATCCTTTCCTCTTTAATTATATGTGTTCTCAGTAAGCTATATCTCCTGGCTACCTAGGGCAAATGACCATTCTTTGTTTTTCCATTGTTCTTTGTCCCACATTTGGTTATGAATAGATGCTCAGGTTTAGGGAGATCTAGAAGCATCTTATCCAATATTACTTTATCTGAACAGAGAGACGATAACGGGTTTTAGAATTAGGTAACCTGGATTCCCAGTCTGGGCCTCCAGATGTACAACACGCTCCAAGATAATTCCGGCAATCTGACATTTTTGCCTTCACTTTCCTAGAAGGACGAACCGAAGTTCAGGTGCTTTGTAGAAACAGATGTAGATGATTCTACAGGTCTGAGAAGCCAGAAGCTGAAATATCACGAAAGGATTATTTCACACTATGAAAAATAATACTTATGAATTTTAAAAAGTAACATGCCAGGTTATCAGCACCGTTGTTCCTGACGAGTTAAACACAGAAATGTTACCCACTTGCCCAAAGAACAAGTGACCCTGTTATCATGGGAAGCAAAATGTGCACTGTAAAAACCACAGGAGTCTTTTTGACTTTGAAAAGGCAAGGGGAAGGCTCATCAGACAAAGGAGTTTCTCTGGTTTTAGGCCAGGTCGCGTTCTGCCTGTCATTTTTGCCACGTGGCCAGCCAGAGGACCTCGGCAACCGCGCTGGCGGGGTCCCTACCTCGCTAGTGCTCTGACTCCGCCGGGCCGACAGGGGACGCCCGCAGCCGCGCCTCTCCCGCCAAATCCGCGGTGCTCCATCTTCGGCTGGCGTCTCTAGAGCCTTCAGAGCCCGCGGGGCTATTCCTCTTCCGGGGCAGCGCGGGGAAGCGTGGGGGGACCCGGATGCAGACGCGAGCCCAGCTTTTTAAGCGCCACGCAAGCCACGCTACCTTCTTTTTAAGGAAGACGCGGTAGCAGCGTCAGTTGTGTTTCGTTCTTGCTCGCTGTTGCTCCTGACTCACCGCTGTTCGCTCTCGTCGAGGAACAAGTCGGTCAGGAAGCCGCGCCGCAGCCATGGTGAGGCGGAGGGCAGCGCCGCGCGGTTGTGGCCGCGGCGGCACTCGGTCCCGGTGTTCTCTTCTGAGAACGTGTGCTGGAATGAGGGAAGGGGATGAGTAAACGAGACTCATGAGTCGAGGAGCTCTTGAAATGGTGGAAGAACCCGGAAAGGTTTGATAACGATGGTCTCTCTAGAATTGACAGTACTTTAAACTTTTGGTGTTTTCCTCTTTAATATAATAGGCCTTTAAAGATACCGGAAAGACGCCCGTGGAACCAGAGGTGGCGATTCACCGAATTAGAATTACTCTGACCAGCCGCAACGTAAAATCTTTGGAGAAGGGTCAGTACAGTAGTTTCGCGGTGAGACCTTGGGGCCAAAAGAGCTGAGTTTGACTTGTTACTGTACGAGATTAACTCAAAGTGACAAGTATTTATCCTAAAAAGACAAATTGTGAGTTTTTACCGTGTCTTTTACTTCATAGTTGGCGATGAGGAGATAATTACTGTGTTGAATTATTGTGATAGTTTTATACGCTATTCTGAGCCAGCGCAGTTAAAGTTTCTTAAACGGTTTTGGTTGCTTTAAATGAACTAAAAGATGCTTTTATTTTCCTGAAGTGTGTGCGGATTTGATCAGAGGTGCAAAGGACAAGAATCTCAAGGTGAAAGGACCAGTTCGGATGCCCACCAAGGTGAAGTAAATCATAGAGGCAGGAAGTAGGAGTAGTTTATGGTTATTGTATATTTAGGATAAGGGGTTGGCCGCCAAAAAGTGTTCATATGGTGCTAAAAGCAAACCCAAATAAAAATTGCTAGTAGAGGTTGGTTCATGTTAAATACATAGCTTTAGAGGTGACAGTTAAAACCTTTTTCTTGCTGTTGATGTGATATGCTTCGTAGGGTGGCTGAGTGAAAATGGACTTGCTGTTATAACTTCATAGTGTCTGAAAACCTGTCTTCAGAGTAAGAGTTTTCCAGATGTCCTAGAGATGAGCATAAAACCAAAAATATTTGTCTTTTATTGCAGACTCTGAGAATCACTACAAGAAAAACTCCCTGCGGGGAAGGTTCTAAGACTTGGGATCGTTTTCAGATGAGGATCCACAAGCGACTCATTGACTTGCACAGTCCTTCTGAGATTGTTAAGCAGATTACTTCCATCAGTATTGAGCCAGGAGTCGAGGTTGAAGTCACCATTGCAGATGCTTAAATACGCCTTTTTAATAAATTGACTATCAGTTAAAATTTGTTGACTTTTATTTGCAGTAATGGCAGATTATAAGACTATTAAGTTGGAATGAATTTACTTTCATGTAGAATAATCAAAATTAGTTGGATACGCTATGGTAACTTGTCCTGTTTTCATGGTATTTTGTAGAGGCTGCTAAACCAGTTTATACTTGGAATCACAGGATAACTGGGTACTTTTAACTAAAAACAATACATGAGACCTGACTGTTGATGAATGTATAGTGTGATGACTTTATAATTGGCTGCATATTGGAGCATTTTCAAAGAAAGTATGGGTCCTTTCACAAGAAATTCTGATTTAATTGATTTGGAGTTCTGTCAGTCCTATAAGACAGTTTCTGGGGTGATTCTGAAGTTCTATGACTGGTTTAGAGCCTGGTACATTAGAGGGCAAGTAACCGGGAAAATAGAATTTCTAGCCATGGCTCTGCCAGTTAATAAAGTCATCCTTCCTTTTTAGAAAATAACACAGCTAAAGAGTAAACATGGCAAATTTTAATAGGTTTTGGCAGTGTCAGTTTTAATATACTTTAGACTGAAAGGTAAAAGTAAATACTGATAACTTTGCTGATTGGTTGTATCTAGACATGTATTTTATATACATTACTTGGAATTTTAACAATGTGTAGGTTATTCACTATAAGGCTCAACTTTAGGACTGAAAGGCATGACACACAGGCCAAATTCAATTAGCCAAACTTCTGTTGTCACAGTGGATAATATTAACTACTAGGTTCTGTACTTAAATGCTTTATTTCGTTGAATTATATTCCTATTGTGTAGATCCAGAGATTGGCTTAGAGGTTTAACTTGCCCATTGTCCAAGAGCTTGAAAGCATAGCTAAGATTTAAACAGGTATGCAAGATGAGAATCCATCTTTTGATATCCCATTAAAGTATTGAAGTTTTTGCTATAGACTATGTAATCGAATATTTTTCTAAATATGTCTTTAGAGAAATTTTTCAGAAATACATTGACAAAAGTAAACATTTTTACAAATAATAGTCCCTTCAGGAGATTAATGCTCTCATATTAGCTGTTCTTAATTGTATTAGTCTTAAAATTCATGCCTTTACAACTGGGTTAGTGCTTAAGCTTTCACTGGATTATTTTGTCCACTGGCTTCAGTTACCAAACACATTCAAATTGACATTTGGTCCAGATTTCTCTCTGTATGTTCAGTTGTGTGCTAATCATGCGTAGCTTACACAGCTCCAAAGGTTGACACATACAAAATGGAGTCTTCTCCAAAACACTCTCGATTCATGGTCTATTATGCAACCACACAGTCAAATATTGGAATTATCCTCATCCCTTCACCTGTTTCTCCTTTATAACATCTACATCCTTTTGAGTCTACCTTTTTTTCTCACATTTCCAAAACATTTTAAACGTTAAGAGTTTTGAGTGGAACTGAATTTGGAAAGAACTGTGCCAAGTTGCTGAACTCAAAATCTCAAGTTTTTAAATGCAGACTTGAATCAAAGTTTTGAGATTAGCCCATTGAAACAGCGTTATACTAAACCAATTTTAATTATCTTAGGAAACTAATAACTAAAAATTTCATTGTAACTGATAAACATTGGGCTGTAAGCAGTTTAAGAATTATATAGTATGAGTCGTTGGTTCCTGAGGCCAGCAGTGATCCATTTAGTAGAGAAGTTGTTCGTGGTTTTAGCTCTAGAGGAGGAATTGTTCAAAAACCGGTTAGTGAGTTATTAATCTTTAACCCCATTTTAAATATTTTCTACACAAGTGCAAGGAGCACTGCTTAGGTAGCAATTCAGGTCATTTTAAAACGAGTACCTGGGAATATATGGCTGGCCCCCAGACACAAGTACCTGGTCTCATTTTAGTGAACTAAGTATATTGTAACAACTCTGAAATACACTCAACATTCTGACGGTCTTTTTTTAATTCTGACTAGAGATCTGAGAATATTGGCTTGGAGAAGTGTTAGGATTTTTATTTTAAAAACAAAAATTTAGTAAAACAGTTTTTTTTTGTAGGAAAGGAGTTCTAGTAATAGATGCTAATTTATTTTTTATTATTGAATGTATACAGTCCTGAAAGTTCAAGGAGCTGTGCAAAACTATAGAATTTTTTTAATATTTCTATATCAATGTGAAGAGAAAAAGGAATTTAATCTCCTGACCTCAATTGCCTTTTACAATTTGAGTGTGACTATTAGAAGTGTCTGCCCATACCTCCCAGTTTGCCTGAGACAGTTCTTGTTTAAATGTTTCCACCATGTCATTAATGAAATCTCTTCCTTTTACTCTCAAAAATCCCCTAGTTCGGATGCTAAATAATAAGGTCAGCCTACTCTTAATAGATTCCTTTCTGCTTTGCTTAATTCTTAAACCCACTTCAAAGATATTCTTTATCTGGTTCTCAAACATTTTACCTCTTCAGATGGATGGGCCTTATGAAAATCAACTGCAGCCAAAAGAGTAGACTATATTCTTTCTTTACATTTCCTAGCTGCAGCATTATTAAGAGCCAATGATGATCCAAATTGCTAATGTTAGCGTGGTTTCTGCCGTAAGCTCAGAAGTCGTTATTCCCCTCCTTATGACAAGAAAAAGCTGAATGAACTGAAAATCAAAAACTTTTCTTGTACCTATCATAGAACTGAGGTCACAGGCCAAACCAACAACCCAAAATCTCTATAGAAGTGGTCACAACCAGAAAGATATCTGGAGCAGAAGCAGCCAAATGCCAAGATAATTGGAATATTTAAACAGGACTTTTGACAAATGCTAGAGGCTGAGTGTAGTCTAGCATGAGAGTGAAAGACTCATGGGTGCTTTAGTCATGGGTTTTCACAGATTTTTTCCTTGAGGGGCCCCATCATATTCTCTTGAGGATACCTTAACCTCCCTGAATGAATTGTATGGGTAGAGAAAGAGTAGCCATTGTGAAACCCTCCCAAACTCTTTTTCCTTCACAAAAGCCTGATCTCCAGAAGAAATGACTAAGACAATTCTGAAATGTTAATCCATCTGAGGACGAGAACTCTGCTTCACTTTAGCTTACTTCAGCCTTCTGAGCTCACATAAGGAAAACCAAATAAAGTTATAGGCAATGGGGGAGGGGATTTTGAGGAAAAATTCTGGAGATGCTCAAGCCAAGAAAGGAACTAGGAGCAAAAAGTGGGAAAGCTCTACTGGGCGAGAAGAGACAGAAACACTTCTGAGCCATGCTCCTGAGACAGGACAACTAAAAGACCAAGACTTAATTAGAAAATTAAAGAATGCCTTTTCCTCCACAACCTACTACTACACTAACAGTAGTAATAACTGCACTTATAGTGGATTAGAGCTGAATAAGCTGCAGGACAGCAGTTCAAAGAGAAGACTCAATCAAGAGGGAAAGAAAAGAAACCCTCAGAAGAATATGAAGCCTGTAATGCTTATAGCTGCAATAAACACTAAACATAGCTCAACTCCTAGTTAGAGTAACAAATCCTTATTCAAATGACTTATTTACCTCAGCTTTTATTACCCAATAAAACATCCAGCTTTCAAAAAAAAAAAAGGCATTCCAAAAGGCAAGAATACACAGACATAGAGACAAAACAACCATTAGAACCAGACTCACATATGACACATTGAATTATCAGAAAGACAATTAAAAATAACTATGATGAATATGTTAAAAGCTCTAAAGGAGAAAGATAACATTCATGAACATATGGATATAAACATGAAAACTAAAGAATCAAAAGGAACTGCTAGAAGTCAAAAGCACAGTAACAATGTCTTTGATGGGTTCATCAGTGGACTAGACACAGCTGAGGAAGAAATGAGCTCACAGATAAGTCAAAAGAAATTTTTCAGACTGAAATTTAAATGAGAAAAAAAGGAAATAACAGGGCAGAACATTTAAGGACCATGGGATAATTATAAAAGTTGTAACATGTACATAATTGGGATACCAGAAAGAAAATTAAAAAATGGAGAAGAAATATTTAAAGTAATAATGTCTGATAACTTTCCAAAATTATTGATAGACAACAAATCACAAATTCCAGAACTTTAGAGAATACCATGTCAGTTAAATACCAAGTAATCTACAGCTAGGCATATCATATACAAACTATAGAAAAACAAAAACAAAGAGAAAACTAAAAGAGGCCAGAGAGGGGAGAAACATCTTACCTTATAAAGAACCAAGGATAAGAATTACAGCAGAGTTCTCCTCAAAAAGAATGCATTCAAGAAGAGAGTGGAGTAAAATCTTTACATTGTTGAAAGAAAAACTACCAATCCAGAATTCTACATTCAGCAAAATTATCCTTCAAAAATGAAAGAGAAATAAAGATTTTCTCAGACGAACAAAAACAGGGAATTCATTGCCAACAGACCTACTCTGGAGGGTTAGAAGAAAGTCTTCAAGAAGAAGGGAACTAATATAGGTCAAACTCAGATCTACATAAAGAAAGGAAAAATATTGGAAAAGGAATAAATGAAGGTAAACAAATTCTTTTATTTTTTTGTGTTTGTAATTGATCTAAAAGATAACTGTTTAAAGCAATTAGAGCAACAACATGTTGTTTATAGCATATGAATAAGTAAAATGAATGCCACCAATATCACAGGAATGGAAGAAAGAATTGGGAATGCTCTATTATAAGGTACCCGCACTCCACACAAAACAGTATAGTGTCATTTGAAGGTGTAAGGCATATTGCAAACTCTAGGGTATCCACTAAAATGTGTTTAAAAGCAGTGTAACAAATATGAGAATGGAGAGAGAAAATGGAATAAAAACAAAGTCAATTAAAACCAGAGAAGGCAGAAAATGGGTGGAGGGAACAAGTACAAATACAACAAATAAAAAATATTTACAAAGATGGTAGGTGTTAATCCAACTATGTTATTAAGAGTCAGTGTATTAAACATTTGTGCTTCTGTAAACTTAACTTTATCATGTGCTGTACATGTATATACTGAACATGTCTTGTTCTGGATAACCTGATATACGTCTGAGTCCCTGTGTCTTCATTTCCTACCTCCCTCATTCCCCTCCCCACAGAGTGTGCTTTTCAAATACAAGCCAACCAATTCACAGTCATACTTCCAACCACCTCTTGTATCTGCCCCTTATACTCTGCGTCATTATCCCCTTGCTTTAATCATCAGGGCCAGGTGCCTCTATGCCTCAGATCCCACTAAATTATTCAATCCTAAATCTGCTTTTCCTTCTTTTCAATTTCCTTCCCAAGGAACCACAGTTCTCCATTCTCTGCCTCTTAATTGCTTCCCTGAGTGGCCCACTGTGACAGGGAGTGCCCCCTTGTCAGACTATCTTTTTAATGGCAATTGTATCCTGATCTATTTGCCTTACTGTGGAGATTGGTATATCACGCTAACACTATTTTAAAAGCTGGAGTGACTATATTAATTTCAGACAAATTGTGGTTACCTTCAGATAGGATAGTATGAGGGTTTCTAAGCCATTGCACATGCACTATGATACAGTAAGATTTCTGTAATCTCTTGTAACTTTTTTACAATTTAAATTTCCTGTCTACCAGCATAAGGCGTTAGGGTAGAAAAGATAATATGATTATGTTTTGCATTTGGATTTGCTGTGTGTGCTGTGCATAAAAGTGTTAAAGATGAAGATGGAGATGTTACATGAACTTTTTCAGAGCATGATGGAGGACTAATAATGAGAACTATCGCCTTATAGACAGGTAGCATCCAAACAAGTGGATGACCTGCTAGGCTAGATGGGGAATCTATTTACTTTTACACTGAAATAGCTTCACCACTTACATGAGCAATGATTCAGACAGAATCGTTGGCTAGAGTTTTGTCCTCTCTTTTCTGTGATGCATTACTTGTACTGAAATGCTATTTAACATCAGTCAGGGATCTGAACCAGGTTAGGAAGGTGCTAAAGAAGAAATATTCTCTTTTTGTGGAAGCTAAATATAAAGGAAAGTTTTATGTCTTAGAACTCAGGGATTCCCCAGTCCTTTACAGGTCCACATCTTATGGACCTGTCCACAAACAGTCATGCTATCATTTGTCTATTAAACATTTTACAAAATGAGCTGTAGTGAATAATATTTAGTTTATGTACCGGGACACTAACCTTTGCAATTCATTATACTTCCGATTAAAAATTAGCATTAACAAATGTCTTCACTGCTTACTCTTTTCCCCTTCACACATGAATGTCTGTAACTTTTCCCAAATACTTTTTATCTTGACTTAGTTGGCTTTTTTATTTTCAATGAGAATATAGACATAAAGTTCTTAACACAGTACCTGACAGAGTGGATGGACAAGAAATATTGATTTCTATCTCCTTCCCTAGGGGAGATTAAAACAAACAAACAAACACAAACAAACAAAACCCTTAAATTCCTTGCTTTCTGGCTCTCTGTATTGACTCCTTTGGAAGAAGTTTCATCTGTATGAATTTGAACAATCTGATTTTATGGAGGGGCCCTTCTCTTTCCTTCTCATGTAGTTCCTCACCACTCCCCCTCCCCAGGTTACATTCATCTCAGTCCAGGGTATGTTTTTATTTTCTTCCTTTTTTTTTTTTTTTTGAGGACCGGACTGGGAGCCCTGACTTTAGGGCCTGTCATGGGCTGAGCATGGCTTCTGGCCTGTCTGCCACAGGGCTTCAGATGACATCACCCTCTTCTCTACAACTCCCAGTGGCCCCTCATGGATTTAGTACTAAGGAAGAAATTTCTTCCCAATATCTTCATCCAGAATAAGTATTTATAAAAGTACTTTATTTGAAGAGAATTGAAGTTGATGGTGGGGTTTGGGAAAATTAAATAAACCCAACTAGTATGCTGGGATTTTATTCCCTTGCCTACCAAACAAAGGCTGATCTAAACTTTATCTTGACTTTCGGTGCCTCTTTCCATCACTGAGAAATGCTCATGTCAGGACAGCATTTCCTGTGCCCATACACTACTCTTTTCTTTCTTTCCTTATACCTTGTTGAGAAGAGATATCTTTGAAAGAGAGAGTGAAGAATCATCAAGTTATGCTCTGATAGTCCTAGAAAGTCTTCTAGTTGCTCCCTTCTGGCAAATATGCAAGACCCCCAACTCCTCTATGGTGCACAGTAAGGGTCCATTATTGATCCGGCAAGATAGTGGGCTATCGACATGACTGGAGAGCTATTGCTGCCACACAGGTGGACTTGCCAGAACCCTGATGACTACTGAGGGCAGCAGGGACCCAGGAAAGGACAAATTAATGAACGAGGTAATTCATCTTCTAAAAACAAAGCAAAAGGTCTTTCTGCCATATAATTATAGGTAAGGTTTTATATAATTCTATTTTATGTGAGGTTTTAGAAAAGCCAAAACTCTGATGACAGAAGGTAGAGTAGTGGTTGCCTGGGGCCATGGGTGGGTGCAGAGGAGGGAGCGATTTGGGATTGTGAAAATGTTCTATGCATTGTTTGAGGTGGTGGTTAGATGACAAGTGGCACAGGCCCATTGAAACTAATCGAATTCTACATTTAAAATTGTACCTCAATAATTAGCTGATTTTTAAAAAAAGAAGTGTAAGACACCTTCACTTAAAATAGACCAGAGAGCCAAGGGTGCAAACTGAACTATCTGCCTCCATTACTTCCCCTTGCCCCCACCGTCTCCTGGGGTTCTCCTGGGGCTCTCTTTTCTTGGAGACCCATGGTCCAAAGTCCTGAATGTTAACTGAAGAGAAGGAGCCCTACTGAGTGGGGCTGATTGCTTTGCTTATTTTCCCTCTTTCTTATTTCCCTTGAAGCTCCACAGTCGTTGTGGAAGCTGACAGCAGTACAGTATAATAACAAAATAAATCTGGAATTATGTTCGGCTCCCTTCTCCTCCTACCTGGGCCTTTTCAAGAACCAAGGGGAATTGTACCCAAAGCCCCAGATTCCATTTTCCCATGTTCTTCTAAACAGAGGTGCTATGGCATTCCTTCTCCTTTGCCATTTGATTGGGCCTGGAGAACACGACATTCTAACCTGGCACTACCTGACCCCTGTAGGGAGTGGTGGCAGTAGACCAGCCCTCAGGTCCCTTTTTGCTCTGTCTACCCACCCCGTGTCTTGGGGAATGTCTCTTCAGTTTTTCAGGAGGTCCCAGAACTCGTTTACAGCACAATATATCATTATATATACTTTTGAATCCCAGGGACTCTGGATATAAAATTTATTACAGCAAATTTAAATCATTGCACAATTTGAAGAAATTTCATGAGGGAGATTTTGTTTTTGTTTTTGTTTTTTACTTGAAAATTTAATAAAATAGCTCTACTGCTCATTAATTTGCCTGGGCAGTTGTCAGGGAATGTGTTCACTTATGCAGTGACATGTACTCCAGATCTCATTCAATTATAAAGCTCTGTGACCTCAACTCACCTACCTGTGTCACTGAAAGTCATTAAAGCATTTTAAATCTACTCAACCCTTAAGAGATAGCTTCATAATTACAGTCATGTATAAAAATTTGCAAAATCAGTGAACAATTCCTGAAGTTATTATATAACAAACATCAAAATAGTGAAGAATTGTATTAAAATTGAAATCCTACTTTATTTAATCAACAAAGAAATGCTTTTATTGTGTATAATTTTCATTTATTTTTAAAACAACTTATAACCATGAACAAATAATATTTCTCAAAGAGAATTCAACTAGATCCACCATCCCTTAGATACTGGGAGTGAAGGGAAGATTTCTCTGTTGAAACCTCACTCTCTCAGGAGAATGTGAAGGGCGAGCAGAAGCCCTTAGGGGCTCTTATTTGTTGACTCAGAATTTGTACAGTAGAGGACCAGGGGCCACAATGTCAGGGCTTTGTGACTTCTTATTCTGTAATGTCAATTTCTCAATGAAAGGAATCCCTAATGTAAAAAGGGCCTTATATTCACCTTTGGAGAGAGCAAGAAAGTAGGAGCTGAGGAGAACCTTGTTTTGGAGGACAAAAAGCCCAAAGAGACCCAGTGGCAGCTGCCATTGAAAGGAAAGCATCTTTGAGACCCTCAGCAAAGAGGAAAGGAGAGTTCGGGGAGCTGGCCTGGGCCTAAGGTACAGGAGAGTAGAAAGTGTCCCCATGTCATGTCTTGAGGGCTCTGGATTTCCTCCTGGAGAGGGGAAAACCATATCGCACTTGGTGAGGCCTCACCTAACACCTGGAATACTCTATTGGATGCCCAGTATCTCTTACCTGTAAGTATCTTTAACTTCATTTTCTGAGATATGGAAAATAAAATCTTTTTTTGAGTGTCTGTTCTGTGTCAGACACTGTGCCAAATATCTTCACACACAGTAACTCATTCACTCCTGAATGTAGCCTCCTGAGGTGGATGGCAGTATCGTCTGTCTACTGTTGAGGTTTAAGTAATGAAATCCAACAGCAACAACTGTCACTTTTGTGCTCCATGGACAGTGATGGAGCGTCCCACAGAGCCCACAGGTCACTGCAGGTGAGCCCCCTGCCCAGCACACTTATGGGCTGCTCCCATGTCTTGTTCTCATGGGGTGCCTTTCCTGGCTCTTGGCTGTCACTCCTCTGCTGTCTAGGAGATGAAATCGAACTTCCTCACCCAAGGACCCATCATTCTTCATGAGAACATCTTAGTGTAGCTAAAGTCCATTTCTTCCCAGCACTACTAAGATTCTCTCTCTCTTCTCTTAAAATCCTGGCCAGTGTTTTGTGTATTTCCATTTTTGTGGAGGTCAGTGGTGGAGGCAGCCCCTCCTTACTGGCTTTGTCCTAGTACAGCTGCTTCTCTGTTGCATGCCTTATAGGCTTTTTTCCTTTCTCAAAGTACCAACCCCTTGATGCTAAGAGATCTTAATATGGTTGGAAACCTTTACATCTGTGAAACCATCACAGTACAGAGCATTTATGATACAGACTTGAAATGCACCACGTTCTAAGGTTTTAGTAGGCCGATAACAGTAATTCTAGTATTTTCTTTATAATGTCCTAGAATTTGAGAAGAAAAAACTTAAGTCTTTAGAATCATACAAATTTCATTGCCATAAGTCTGTCTTTGGTCAGAGTAAAACCCAGGCTCTATTCTTCCTCTGGGGCCTGGGGATCCACGAGATACCTTCTTGTAACATAGGCTGTTTTTTGTCTCTATTGACTATTTGCTTGTCCCTTGGCCTCTGCTACAGTCCAGGAAGGAAAGCAACACGACCGGATAAGGATGGTGGTTCATGGCAAATCCACGTTTTGAAAGCAAAATCTTCCCTAAGAACTTAAAATAACTGTGCACCAGTATAAGTTGGTAGGAGGAAGGCCCTAGGCCCCTTTCCCAGGGACTGCTCAGGTCTCCTGCCCACCTACTGTGCCATAGGCCGTAAGTTCCTTGTGCACATCTCCTTCAGTCATGTCCCCACTATTCACACTGTTCCGCGCCTCACGGGCAGAGCTTCGTGAATTGCTGTTGCATGTTCTACACAGATTCCCAGCGCAGACCAGAGCTGTTGTCCAGTCAGACAGTCGACTCTGTCCTGAACTCCTTGTTCTGCTTCAGAGTCACCACTTCCTTAGAAAGCTTCACTTTCTGTTCATTTCTATCATCAGGAAAGGTATGTGGCTTTCTCTTTCTGTACGAAGGGAAAAAGGACTTAGTTTCATCTTGTAAGTATCACCGTTGATAAGATGAGGCCTGGAGAACAACAAAACATGGCTGACCTGGGACTACTGGACAGTGCACAGGCACCTGGTTTGTGCCTCTTTGCAGCCATGAGTCCAGCTTAGAGCTGCACAGGGTGGGCAGGAATTGAATTGAAAGAGGAGAGGGAAGTATCTGTTTCCAGGTAAGAAGAGGAGAGAATTCCCAGTCATCACCATGCTTGTCTGTCAATCAGTTGTCCAAATTCTTGTCCTGTGGTGCATTATCATATAGTTCTCTTGAGCCTAAACCTTTCAGGAGAAACTATTCTACAACTCTCTGCTGTGTATTTTACATTTCGGAACATTTTTTGTTTTCTGCTGTCACTGGCGTTTTGTTTCATTTTTAGTAGCTGGATAGTTTTAATATTTCCAGGGCAAAGATAGCAACTAACACAATGGGGCAAATTGTTGGCAGATACATTATACCTCAGATATCATTATTTAAGTTGGACAATAAATTGCTTGATTTCAGGAAACCTTTTAAGCCTCAAACCTAGGAGAAGTGTTTATGTGAAAAAAATAACACAAAAAACCTAGTATAAATTATAACCTGGATAAATTGTTATCAGAGCTTTTAAGCTCTCTACCAGCTAAATCTTAGTGAAATTTAAAAACAAAAAAAAAAATCAATATTATCTGGAAGATGACTTCTTGACACAAGACTGCACCCCTTAATCCTAGGCATGTTGGAAATAATTGCTTCAAGGGCCTATCTTAATATGTCTTTGTGGTCAGGGAGGGCAAGAAGTGTCATTCAAATTATGTAGTCCCCTCTTATTTACTAGGTATGTGTTCTAAGGCCCTCAGTGGGTGTCTAAAACTGCAGATAGTACTGGACTCTATATATGCTATGTTTTTTTCCCATATAGACATACCTATAGTAAAGTTTAGTTTATAAATTAGGCACAGTGAGAGATTAACAACAATAACTAATAATAAAATAGAACAAATATAACAACATACATAACAAAAAGCTATGTGAATGTGGGCTCTCTCTCGCCAGTAATTTTATATTTTTCAGTCCAAACCTATTCCTGAATTTGTGTAACCACTCTCACTTGCAGTAAACAATTTGATGTCCCTCATTTCAGGGGACCCCTTGCTGAAGTCTTCATACAAGCTCAATATTTTTTAACCCAACAAGCTGCTGTCAATCACAGCATGTTTTCTGTTCATCCACAAATTTAATGCCTTTTCCATCTAAACTGGGAACTTATCACACACTGTAGTTGTAACATTTGAGATGCTGCAACAAAACTACATCAGATTTCTTTTTCCTTCTTCACAATTTCACGGATAGAATATTATTCTTACTGTAGATCCTAGCAATGTCAGCATATGATTTTTTTCACTTAAGGAAGCACTTTACGGCTTCTCTTTGGCATATCTGAATTGCCAGCATCACTGCTCCTGTACTTTGGGGGCCATTAGTAAATAAATAAGGGTGGCTTGGACACAAGCACTGCACTATCTGGATAGTAGATCTAATTACTGAGACAGCTACCAACGGGTGGGGAGCATCTACAGCCTGGAAATGCTGGACAAAGAGATGATTCATGTCCAGAGCTGGATGGGACAAGATAACCAAGATTTCATCACACTTACTCAGAACCGTGGGCAATGAAATTGTTTATTTCTGGAATTTTTCATGTAATAGTTTCAGACCGCATTTGACTATGGAAAACTAAAACCAAGGAAAGCAGAACCATGGATAAAAGGGGTGGGGGATACTGTAATAAATGAAGTAGGTTTCTTTCTGACCTATGCTATATGCCAAGTATACAGGAAATTTAAGGGGGGAAGTAACTTTTTGCCATTTACGTTGCAAGCAAATAGCTACTTTGGTTATTTGTAATTTGAAGGTGCCAGCTACTTCAGCTATATTTTTTCCTTTTATGACGTATTTTGAAAAATCACTCAGGTTCAAAACAATATATATTAATTGATCATTTGATTTTTTCATTTGAGTTGTTTTAGACCTTAATTGAGCTCAGTTTTCCCCTCTTTTACTGTTTATTCTTAATAAAGGTATAAATTTATGAATAACAATGTGATATTAAAATAAGCATAAGTTTATTAAGCAAGGGAACTTTATATAAGTGTTGAGTTAAAGTAAAAAAAACACAGTATTAACTTACAGCTTTACAGTTTCAGGAACTGACGCTTGGTGTTGAGATCCGCCGTCTTATAAGGTTTAAGTTGTTTTGTAACTTTTTAAAAGTGACTACATTATTACACTTTTCTGTAAATTTGTATTTCTGATAAAATATTTGTCATGCAAGTTAGTTTTGGACTGAATTTTTGAAAATAGAAGTAGGTGTTTTATGAACAGAAAGATTCTAGGCTGAAGTAAATGAAACCAAGTTATTTCTATTTGATTACTCAAGTCATTTGAGATTGAGTGCTTTCTTGGAGCAGAGGTATGCTCCCGTTCATCACCCCCGCCCCGCCGCCAGTTTTGAAGTAGGATTTAAAATAATGCATTTGAGGCAAAAGAGAAGTAACTAGAACCACCACTGGGTGATTTATGTGAGGGGACACTAGGTGGCGCTGTCACCCGAGGGACTTGAATATCAAGAGTCTTTTTAAGTCTATTGTTGGGGGTTGTTTTTGTTATTTTGTGTTTTCCAGAAGCTGGATAAAAATATCCTCTTAAATTTGTGTTCTTAATGAAGTTTTAAGTTTATGAATAAGAATTTACAATGAAAACAGACTTGAACTTCTTAAATAATGTAATTCTAAGATGTTAGGTAAAGGTAAATGATAAGATTGCAACCCTTTATGGCTTCATGGTACCAAGAACAGACTTGTTTACCTTTTTTTGTTGTGGTTGTTGTTATTAAATTTTATTTTTAAAACAGTTTTAGATTTATAAAAAAATTCAAGGATATTACAGTGAGTTCCTATATGTCTTACATCCAGTTTCCCCTATTATTAACATTCTACGTTAGTAGGGTACATTTGTCGTAACTAATGAACTGTTATTGATATGTTATTATTAACTAAAGACCGCACTTTATTTCTTTAGTTTCTACCTAAGGTTCTTCTTATTTTTCATGATTCTATTTAGATTACCACATTACATTTAGGCATCACATCTCCTTAGGATGCTCTTAGCTGTGGCAGTTTCTCAGACTGTCTGTTTTTTACCTTGATGGTTTTGAGGGTTACCGGTTACTGTGTCTGATGTTTTTCTGATGAGTAGACTGGGGTTATGCATTTTGGGGAAGAACACTACAGAGGTAAAGTTCTATTTCATCATATCACATCAGTGATACACGACCAACGTGGCATCACTATTGATGGTGACTTGGATCACCTGGCTGAGGTAGTTTTTGTCAGGTTTCTCCACTGTGAAGTTCCTTTCCTCTCTTTCCATACTGTACTCTTTGGAAGAAAGTCACTGTGTAGTAAACATTTAAAGATTGGGATGTTATGCTTCACCTCTTTGAAGGCAAAGTATCTAATAAACTATCTGGAATTTCTCTGCATGGGAAAATTTTCTCTTCTCCATTTATTTATTTATTGAACTCTTTATTTACATCAGTGCGGATTAATGAATATTTATTTCATACTCCGGGTTATAACCCAATACTATTTTATTTTATTACTCAAATTGCTCCAGCTTTGGCCTTTGAGAGCTCTTTCAGTTGGCTCCCATGTTACTTTGACATGCCCCCATTAATGTGTTTTTTTTTAAGAAACCTGTTTACTTCTTAATACATTTTGTTCAGTCTACAAATAAGATTTAGCTCTATTATTCTGTGAGCATTTTTTCAATTTTTTCAATTAAAGTAATATATAATAATGAAAATTGAAAAAATAGATGAAAAATCCCCATTTAATTTATAATTTTAATTATTTTATTTAATTATTAAATTATAATATTTAATTATTTTAATTCAAATTAAAATATTCTCTTGAAGTATTTTACTTATTTATTTTTTCATTCTTATTTATGTCAAACTTTTGGACATTTCTTATTTTAAAAAACAGGCCTAATTATTCTTTGTAAATAATTTCATATTGTGTTTATTTGTACTTAACATTACACCATGGACATTTTCTCAATTTATTTTATATATATCTCTTAAAATGTCCTACATAGCTCAACTAACCTTTCTTTTATAATTGACTAAAATTGGTCCAGAAATACCTTCAGTGCATTACATAATTCTGGGAGCATAGCAGGTCTTTAATACATAGTGACTGAATAAATTAGCTATTTAGAGAGTTTCAATATTTTTTAATTATAGTGATGAAGTTAATACATTTAAGCATTTTTACATTATTTTACATATTTGTAGACATTGCCTGGGTCCAATAATAACATCGTTATTTTTAAAGCTTTTGATTCATAATGAGATTTTTACAAAATTGAGCAAATTATATAAGGCTAACCCACAGAAGGAGAAAGATATTGTCCGGAAGATGCAAATAAGCAAAGTGGTACTGGTTGAAATCTAAGCAAAATGAGTTCATTAATGAGAAATAAGACTTTTCATAGAAATGATTTCTAGTTCAGAGCCTGGGTACTGCCCTTCTCAGCATACCTTCTCACTGCTGTGCTGAGATTTGGGGAATTATGCAGCCAGTTTAATTCAATTTAGTTCAAGAAAGGACAGGAGGAGAGGAATTCACATCCTGGGCAGTTCTTGCCACTAACTCTCAAGACCTCTTCTGAGCAGAACAGTGAGAATTCACATTTCTTCCCAATGTCTCTGCTTAATTTCACTACTGTGCTATCCAAAATGTTCATTAAAAAGTTAATACAGATGCCTGAAAACACAAGAAGCTAAACTCCTGCATTTGATAGAAGGTGGTATATTTTAAAAAATAAAGAGAGAGAGATTTCTTCTGCTGTTTTTAAAAGTTTTAAAACAATTTTTCTCCCAAGGGAAAAAGTTTAGTTTTGCGTTACATGGTGTAATAACATGGGATTTTCTTTGTGGCGAGTTCAGATTCACATTCTGAGCCTTACTCATGTTGTTGAATGTTTGTTTGGGGATGTGTTTGAGGGGGAGTTATCACTCCCAAGTTCCCTGTGAGTAACCTAAGTTTTCACTTCTTCCACAGCCTTGGACTCACATCAACTCCCAGAGAGAGGGCCCTAATTTTTCAATCCCCAACAATTGTTCCCGAAGTTTGTATATGTATAAATTTATTCCTTAAAGGAATCCTTATTTATGTTATTGATTAGTAAGGAGAAAAATATTTATTCTATTCAACTCTTTAGAGTGAGAGTTTTAACTTGATTTTTAAGTTTTTTATATGCTCTTTTTCTTTATTTTCTACCATAGATTGAGCAACTATTTGGAATATGGTCTAGCTTTTTTTTCTTTTAAGCTGTCGGCAGATGGGAAGCTAATATTCAGAAAGCTAAACGATTACATAAATCACTGCGGGGTGCGTGTGCGGTGATGGTTATGTCCAGTTCTTGTTTAGAACGAAATGCATCCCAACTAGTCTAGCACCAGCACAGTGCCTCGCACACGGCAGGCGACTGATAAATCTTAGTTGACTGGATAAATGGATGAGTATCTGGTATTTTCTTGTTACTCATTTCCCAGAGTTAAGAATAATTTACCTATTTCCATTCCATGAGTTCTAGTTTCTTTAGGAACAGGGAATGATTTTTAATGACAACATCAACAAAATAGCACAATCTCTGAGGAACAAGACAAGAAACATTAGAAAAGTGTTCTGTCTCCTGGAATAATTTTATGTGAAAAAAAAGAAAAAAGCTTGGCATATTTACATATTCCTTGGAATAATAATACAGCAGAAGGTGATTGTTACTGATCACTAGTACCTGCTTATGCATACGATCATGCACACAGAATTGTGGCTGAAAAAAATATGTGGTCGTCATGTTTTCTCATCATAAGAATCACAGATCATTCTGTGGTTATTGCCAGTGCTACAGAGTCCCACCCTGTTTTGAGTCTCCTTCTGGCACTAACTGGTCACCTTAAGAAGGTGATTGTGGCCCAATGGTGCAGGTTCAGTGAGGTACTTGCTCAGGGTGCCTGCCAAGTATGTGAAGCAATGCTGCTCCCCACCTCCAAGGTCCCTCCTCTCCCCTCTGGTCCCTTTCTCTCCTCTCTGGCTGAAAATGGTCCTTATTTTAAGCCCCCACCCAGCAGCAAGTTGGAGGCCATGCCTTGCATGTGACTTCAAGCACTGTATTTCCATCTCAGTAAACTTGACTTTCTATTTGAGCAGTGATTTTGGTAACAGCTGTTCTCACTTACTATGACCAACATGGTCTATTGTACACTGGGATTCACTTTTTAAATCATTTTCTTACTTGATACTCAAGAGCCCTGGGCACCCAGCAGAGTAGGTCTTGAGGGTTCGAACCAGAACTCTGAGAGTTTCCAGCACCTATTGCCTGTCGGCCAGGCCCATGAGGTGCAAAGCAGCTGTAAAAGGGGCAAAGAGGGTGAATGGCTCCAATGTTAGCTTTAGGAAAGCAAGGACATCGTTTGTACCTGTGCTCCACGTGTTGTTGACCTGGTTGTCTCCTTAAGTCATGTTCTCTATTTCCCAAGAAACTGAGTGTTATCACTAAATTGCATCCTCGCCCGCCCGCCCCCCTCCCCACCAATTGTACATGTTGAAGTCTTAACCCCCAATAACTCAGAATGTGAGATAGAGTCTTTACAGAGGTCATGAGGGTGAGCCCTAATCTCATGACTGGAGTCCTTATAAGAAGAGGAAATTGGACACAGACACACACAGAGAGAAAACACCATGAGGACACTGGGGGAAGGTGCCATCCACACATCAGGGAGACACCTTCAAACCCATCAATCCTGCCCAAACCTTGATCTTAGACATCTGGCCTCCACATAAATACATTTCTCATATAAATTTAAATTTCTGTTGTTTAAGCCACCAGTCTCTTTTAAATATTTGCAAACTTCTTTCTCCCATATCACTTCCCAGAAATAGCTGGAATTTAGGGGGATCTTCTGGATGCTGGGAATGAGACACCAGCAGGTGAGGTTCCTGCCCACTTCGGGAGCTTATTCTCCTCTCATGGTAAAACCATTCCTTGCTGTGACCTGTTTTTGTCCTCCTCCACATCACTACCTTGACACTGTGTCTTAATAGTGGATTTTGTTTTGTTTTTTTTCTGTGTTTTGATGCTTAGACATCCGAGGCCTTGCTGACCTTGGATGTGTGGTCCCTCCCAGGGTTAGCCAATTGCTAGAGACAGGAAATGACTCTCCTGCTGAGTGTACCTTTCATATGTGAACCAGAGGTCCTGAGCCCACACCCCAGCACCTCCTCTACTCCCTCTCACATTCAGGGCCACTGTTTCCCCTGCCCTAATCACCCCAGGACCAGGTACCAGACAAGGAGGAGCACTCCACACCCCAGAGCATGGCCAATCCTAAACCTGCTCACCTGCCTTGCCTTTTTCTTCCTGCAGAAACCGCAATGAAAGAGCTTGCCCGCATTCTCCCGTCACACCTATGTCCTGACCCCAGTGCTTCCACTGGCCCTGCTTGGCGTGCTGTGCTCCCGTCTCTGGAGATTGTAACAAACTATCCTTCCAATAACAGTGGTCTTCTCAATTGTTGGCCTCATGATACCTGAGTAATAGTAAAATCTACGTTTTAAAACACACTGCTGCCCAGCCTCATCCTCTGGACTCTGGATGATATGCCATCTTAACTCTCCTAATCTCTGCTTTAGCAACCCTCCTTTGTCTTTTTTGCTGTCCCAGCTTTCTTTTTCCTGAGCATAGATCTTCCTTATTTTTCTGCGTTCCACAATTTTCTCTTTATCACCCACTCCTATAATTTCATTCATCTGCTGCATTAATTTGCTATAGATGCTATAATGAAGCACCACAGACTAGGCGATTCATACAACAGAAAATCATCGTCTCACAGTTCTGCAGGCTAGATATCAGAGATCAAGATGTCGGCAGAGTTGGTGTCTTCTGAGGGCTGAGAGGGAAGGGCTGTTCCAGGCCTCCATCGTGGCTTGTAGATGGTTGCCTTCTCCCTGGGTATCCTCATACTCTTCCCTGCATGTGTGTTCTGCCTTTCCCCATGTTGTTCTTTTCATAAGAGTGCCAGTTACATTATTAGGAGCCTACCCACAGTGTCATCTTGGTTTCACTAGTTATAGCTGTATCAACAACTCTATTTACAAATAAGGTCACATTCTGATATACTGAAAGTTAGGACTTCAGCACACAAATTTTGGAGAACACAATTCAACCCATAACAACTGGCAACTCTGAAAAATTCTGTAGTCGAATTTCTCAGGGTTATAATTTGAATACTTAAATTAGTATCACAAATATGGAGCTTGTTTCCCACACATGAGCACACACACACACACACACACACACACACACACACACACACAATTTCTGCACCCCAGCCCAAATCCAGAGAAACCTAATCTCGGTGTAGGGTCTGTGGCTAGTGTCTCCCATAGCAGTCCTGAGTGCATTTTGGGAGTTTCTCTTTCCTCTGTCGGATGGCCGTACTAGCTTCTTGTTGGTTTTCCTGTGCATCACAATCGGACATCATTATGTGCTTTGCGGACATTGCATTTCATCTAACATCTTGATTAACAAACATCTTAATTTCACATCTTTATTTTACAAACATATTGACTTAACTATACGCATGGCTCATAATGAGATATCACTGCCTTTCTTCCTAATAACAACTCTAGGAGGTGAGTACTAATCTCATCTGGCTTTATAGCTGGGCCGGGTAAGCAGGACCATAGGGAGCCAGGCAGGCTTCCCAGTCCATGGGGCAGGGCTCTGCGCCAGGCTCCCGCAGGTGAGACTCTCTCACATGTGTGGTGCTGCCACTGGCATGGCCTAGTGAAGTCTGCACTCCTACCCTGGAACCCACGTTTTCTCCAGGAGATGACCTCCCCCTGCTTCATGGGGATCCCCTGTTGCTGGCACCTGTGCATCTACCTGGTGGGTCTCAAAGGGTGGCCCAGGGCCAGGAAGGCCAATGCCCATTTTCCAGTCCTTTCCCAGACTGACTACCCTGGAACCAGACACTCTGGAGGCGGGGGTGGGGAGGGGCATGGCATAGGAGAGGAAGGAGGGGAGGATGAGGAGGGCGGAGATCTGTTATAACTAGCTTTCCAGACGATTCTGGTATGCACGCAAGCTTGAGAAGTGCAGCCCTAATGCTACCCATCTAGGTGGCTCTGTCCTTCTATGCTTCCCGTACTCTCTGCCCCAGATTCCTGCCTTGTTGTGTCCTTCCTCCAAAACTTCTCCTCACAGTCACCTTTTTGGCTGCCAGTGCCCTTTCCCCCTTCAAAGCCAATCCTTAATGTAACTTACTGATGAAATCTTGTTTCTTTACTTCCACGCCCGTTCTTGTAATCAGCTCTGTGATCTCACCTCAGAATGATCTTCACATTTTTTCATTTTTTTTGCACTACCTACATAACCTCTGTACTTGATCCTTTAAAGTAGGCAATTTAAGACAAAACATGCATGTTCCTCATACATCTAGCATCATTCCTGAATTCAGGAAAGTGTTCAACAAAGGACCATATTGAATGACTACTATTAACCCACAGAGCATCTCATTTAAAGTTGAGTATATGGACAAAAGAGATTGAGTGATAGTCCACTTTGAAAAAAAAAAAGTCTTACAAAAAAGATTCAAAATATATTCTTTGACAGACAGTCATTTTTAACTGATTTCATTTATCTCTGCCTGTGGTGTGGCTCACTGACCGCCCAGACTCCCACGTTTGACATGCTTGCAATCCTTCCATGCAGCCCTATTGCCCATATCAAAGGGACTTTTCAAAGTAGTTAAGAATTGAGCATCTGTCCTCAAGCATTCAGAACTGAATGTAATGCTCCTTCACGGTCTGACTTTCGTGTTATAAAAGAGCATCTCTTTTTGCTTGTGGCCTTTTTGAGCTTCTAATGCTGCCTACTACTGTATCCCTTAACTATTTTAGCAGTCACAGCATGCTGGCAATTCTTGTGGTCAACTAAAACCACAAGATAGATACCTTTTCCAACTTGAACTGCTCAGTATCACACCTCCCTCAGGTGTACATGATCAGAGGTTATATTAATGACTCTGCTGTTTTAAAGAGGCACATTAATATTTTGTATCTTGGAATATGCTGCATAATATGGGTTTCAAGTAACCACAATCCCAATGTCCTCTGTTTAAATCAGATACACCACTGACATGAAAAGTTCTTGCACATTCTTCTAGCTCTTTGGGTCCATCCCCCAATCCACAACTCCAAAGTCCACAAAACTCTGAAAACCATTTTAGAACTCATTTGGTAGCAAAATCTGACCTGAAGCTATTTAAAGTTAATTCATCCCACTTAGTATGAGTTTAGGCATTTTTGTGAAGAAATGTTTTATTTGACTTTTAAAGGTTTTTTTTTCTCCAGTGTTCACTAAGGTTTTACTGCCAGATTATTCAGTGTATTCCTTATATTAACCTTTTAAGTTAAAAAAAATGCATAAAAACAAGCTTGAAATCAAAAACTCATCTGACCGTAAAGGTAGCAGTTGAAGGATTAAGGATTTGTTGTTCAAGCCTAGAATAGTATAATAAAAAAAAATTCACAGATCCTTTACTAGTTCTGTGACATGGCACCTACTTTTGGTGCTGTAAATAAAGCCATCTTTGATTCTAGAAGTTCTGGGTTAACATTGTACATTGGCCAATCCAGGTTATTTCTGACTAATTCTTTTTCTAGGACCTAGAGATGAAGGTCATTAAGACTGCCCTTATCATTTCCACACTTGAGGGACATTTCCTCCTTTTTCCTCTTCTACTCCTCCCTTGAGAAACCAAGCCATCAGATGGGAGAGGAGGCTACATCTGAAAATTCATTATATCCACCGGGGAAGCTTTTCAAGCATAGTAACATACATTCCTCACTGTAGCACAGTGAACTCAGGATCTCGAAGAGTGGGCATTCTATTTTTTGAGTTCTCAATAATGACCTGGGATGTGGTGATATAAGCCATTCAATTCCTCATTTTGCTGTTCAGCCAGGAGAAGGCTGGAATCCTACTGCCCAAGGAAGAGACAGTGCTTGCTATCCACCTACTATCACATGGCTGGAGCCCATGTTAAAAGTGAACAGTGTGGCCCGAACTGATGGAGAAGTGTGGCGGTAAGAACAACATGCTTGACTAAGAAGGAAAATTGAACAAAAAATGGCAAACAAAAAGCTTGAATGTTATTGGACATGTGTATTAAAATAGAATCAGAAAATTGAAATATTAGGTATATACATGACAGCATAAGTGAAACATGGTGTGATATAGCATTTTCCATTCAAAGCTTACGTAGAAAATTTTAGTAAACCAAACCTCCTGTGTCCCCTGCTACAGTGGCTCACTAGAGACTCCTCAGTCACTATTTTCCTTCATATCCTGTATAAATAGTTTCACACACATCTTACACCAGTTAGAAAAGACTGCAGAATCACAAATAGCTCCCAAATATGGCATTACTTTGAGTACAACTAAAATTAATATTTGATCATTAAAATAATGTTCAAATCATCTGAAGCAAGAAAGAAAATTCTTAGGTTTTATAAGGTCTTATAAAGTTCTGCAGAGATTAGAATCTTATTGTTCTTCCAAACTACATTGTCAAGAAAAGTCTGTATATAGGGAACTGTGAGATTGGAAACCTAGACTGTTTAAAAATAGTCCTTAAGGCAGAGCGGTTTCTGAGGCTCCTCTCCCCTTCCTGGGAGGTCCGTGCAAGACCCGGCATTCGGTGGACTCCACGTCGCTCACTGAGCACAACGGCTCTGCATGGCTCATGAGTGGCACTTCTACAGAGAAGAGACCAGAAAAGCACAGCTGGGGGTTCTGAGCAGTCTCCACAAAAGGAAAATGTTTAATAGGCTCAGATCTTGTGGGGAGGAGCAATCATTGAAATTTGGAAAAGACATTTTTAAGTTTCTGACTTCATCTGCAAAATCTAACAGGTTGGATTAGTAATTTTTAAACAAATAAGCCAAAGCATAGGGAAAATACAAAGAAGTGCCATGATAGGGATCAGGTTATTTTACCTTTATAAATGAGTTTAATTCTGCTACTATTTGGAATTTATTGAAATGGCCTAAACCTTTGAGTCACACGTGCAATTGTAAATAAGAGGCCAAAGTGGGTGCCTTTTGGATAGAACAAGTGGTTTCTTCTCAGAGGGCCGTATGCAGGCCAAGCCGCAAGCCATGGACATTGGCCTGTGAGAAGAGGATACTTTTCCACGGAGAGTGCTTCTTCCTGAATAATTCAGCCTCATTTCAGGAAGCAGGGATGGCAGATGACCTTAGCGCATGAAAGCTACTGCAGCTAGCGACTGTTGTTTTAAAGAGGCGGCCGTCCCTGTGAATGGCCACGAGTCTTCCTGTGCTCTAAGGCTGCTGCTGATACTGGCCTTCTGTGGCTGTGTAGAAGTCATCCAGGACGCTTTGCAAGTAATCAAATGTAGGTCTCTCTTCTGCCTTTTCTTTCCAGCACATTTTCATGATGTCATAGAGCTCATCCGGGCAGTTCTCCATGCGGGGCATCCTATAGCCCTGTGACAGCGCGGTCATCACGTCAGCATTAGTTCTCCCTAAAGCAAAGCAAAGCAAAACAAAACAAACACATACCACTTAGAAACCTGACCACTGCAGTAATCCTTTTGCTAACCACATCCTGCACGTGTTACTGCAGCAAGCTATAGAGGCTGTTGTGGGCTGAATTGTGCCCCACCACAAATTCACATGTGGGGGTCTTAGCCCCCAGGACCTTAGAACATGGCTGTATTTAGAGATAAGGCCTTTCAAGAGGCCATCAAGTTAAAATAAGGCCTAGAGTGTGGGCCCAACCCAATCAGACTGGTTGAAGAGATCGAGACACAAAGAGACACTGGGGACGTGAGCCCAGAGGAGATGCTATGTGAGGACACAGTGAGAAGATGGCCACGCATAAGCCCAGAAGCAGCCTTGGAGGAAACCAAACCTGCCCACACCCTGACCTCGGCCTTCTGGCCTCCGAGACCGTGAGAAAATAAATTTCAGTTGTTTGAGCTGCTCAGCCTATGGCATTTTGTTATGGCAGTCCCAGAAATCTGTTATGAAGACTAAGGAAATTTCTGTAAGCAACTAAATAATATAAATAATATAAATTTTAGTACAGTGTGGCTCAAGTCAGCATTCAGTTTGCCAAAGCAGGCAAATGTGGTGAGTATAAAACAAAGCAAGTTCTCTGTCATGACAAAAGGATATTGGACTTGACTAACTTTTTGAACGAATTGCTGAAGCCCTTAATCTATTTCTTTTGTAGTATTTTTTTCAGCTTTTACTTGTAATACATCTACCAAAAAATTATCTACACATACATTATCTCATGCTAATATATTTTTTTAAATCAGCTTTTCATTTTTAATTTATTTAAAGAAGTCAGGATTTTTAAATCAACTAGCCCAAATGATTATGTCCCAATCATTAAATTGTCCCAGTCTTCAGTACAGGCCAAAGTCAAAGCTCATGCTGACTCTGGAATGATCATATTCTCAATATCCAGGAGGAAACAAGAGTGTTCCTTTAGTCCTGAGAGAGGACTGATAATGGAGGATGGCTTTTAATATGGTCAAATGTCTCAGGGTAGTTCAAAAGCTGAACTTCAGATCTTTGTTACTGAGAATAACTTTAAGGGGGGGGGATCATTTTAATAACATTTCCTCCATTAAAATAGGATGGAGAAATGTGCTCATGTAGGGTTTTAGCAGCACTCACATCTGTGTTTCACCTATTTTGTATATACTTTATTCTGTAGAGATATGAACTGCACTACGGAGGACCTGTATTTCATGCAGAATATTTCCATGTAGGATTTGTACAGTATCTGGCAGCTAAAGAACTCCATTCTTTACAACCAACTTCCTTTCATAGTTATCTTCTTTTCCATAGCCGTAGATTTTACCACTAGCGATCACTGGAAAAATTCTAAAAGATAGCTAGAAGTTTTAGGAAAAATGTCTCTTACTAGATTTGGCACAGAACTTTCTTTTGAATTACTCTCTAAACAGTGTTTTCAAATTATGGGTCACCACCATTTGGAATCATCAAATTCATTTTTTAGGGAGCTACCAGTTATATGTGGAACCTAAGGAAAAAAAGAACAAACTAATTGAAACAGACTCACATAAATAGAGGACAATCTGGTGAATGCCAGAGGTTGGGGATGGGGGTGAAGTTGGGGGGGCTGGGAGAAAGGGGTAAAGGGTTAAAGAACAAATAACCCTTACTATCAACTACTACAAATTAGTAGTTGATAGATGGTCATGGGGATGGGGGGCATGGCATTCAACATAGGGAATGCAGTCAGCAGTAATGTAATGGCTAGGTGGAGGGCCAGAGGAGAGAAAGAGCAATTAGAGGGATTGCTTCACAAACTATATAAATGTCTAACCAATATATTGTATACTCGAAGCTAATAATAAAATAAAATGCTTAAAAAATCATAACAGAATTAAAAAGTCAGAATGCGCTATACTTAGTAAAAGTTAGTGCAGTTTTGCGAAACTTCTGTCTTTAGTATGGAGTGCATTTCTATATATTTCTCACCATGAGTCATGATCGGTGACCTCTGAATTCTACCCTTAACTAACCCTTCTTCTTCTAAGGGCACAGTGACTGGAGGTCCCTGCCTGGGTTTAAACCCCTGAAAGAAGACATGATTGTTTCTATTTTGGAAGAGCCTTTGGTTTTGAAATGGAAAGACCCAAGCCAATTTTAGAATTGTTAACGTCTTTCGAAAGTTGTTTACATGGTTAATTAATTTTGCTCATCTATTTCTTTAAAACCATATTTAAATATTTGTGTAACTGGATTGTTCTAACTGTAAGACTTCATTTAATCCTAATTGCTTGAAGCCAAGGGGCCAATTTGCATCACTTTCTTTATTTGGGTTCTGGTCTCCATAAATTTGGTGGCCCAGCATTGCTCTGGCTCTTATAACTAGCCAAGCTCACTTAGATAAATTTCAGAAGGCATATCTGTGTTTACTTCTACATGGGCACTGGATGAAGATCTTGGACCCCGGTGAGAAAATCACCCAGGATGCTGAAAAAAGCAGCTAGACCTGCAAACCTGGTTAGGAGTATCTTTATCACCTCCTTCCTGGAGAACCCTCAAAAGGTCAGAATGTGCCCACAGAAAGTAAATTTTTCTAGGGCTCCCTGGCCCCACTGCAGACTTTTCTTCCTTGTTTTTATATGTCCTCCTAATGCTGAAGAACTCTCTCAGTGATGCAGATAAAAACCAGGCATGATTCCTCCTGCCTGGAGAATTTTATTTGATAAGAGAAATAAAAAGAAGGAAATCTGAAGTCCACTTTTTTATGTACAAGTAAACTAATAAAGAAAATAAGGCTATTAAATGACAAGTCTTATGGAAGAAAGAGAGTGGGAAAGAGACCTCAAACAGACCCTAAGATTAAACCTAGTACTTGGTAATCCGTATGGTAATAAGTTAAAGACAGCAAACACACATTGGCTGGTGATGTTAAAAGGCAAGCACTTTCATATTCTAACCTTCATTCTTTCAACAAACATTTATTAAATACTTACTATGGGTCATGAGATAGCGCTAAACTCTGAGAGATACAAAGATGATTATGATAGAGACTTGCCTGAAATGGCACATAGCCCTGTGGAGAAGATGCCCCCAGGAGAGGAAAGTGGGTGGGAGCAGAAAGTGACTTCTGGAATGGGTAAGAATCAGCAGAGACTAAAAGTTGGTGGAGGAGCACAGGAAGGAGGAAAATACGGTACAATAGAAATTAGAAGGGACTAGGAGGTTAGTGACAGAAGATGGTAGCTCCAGAAACCATGGCATTCTTTAAAAATACAGCTGCCCTCTATTGTGTGTGTGTGTATGTGTGAGGGAGGAGGTACCAACTACCATAGGACCACAGTCATCCATCCAATAATACTTCTAAAAGGGCCAATTAGTTTTTCTGAGCACTGCTTGTGACCAAGGTAAGCATACACAGCAGGATGAGTTTCCTGGTTCTGATTCACATATGGCACTAGGATGCTACATATATCTGGCAAAAAATAGCCAGAAAAGACATGATGCTTCAGAATACTTTGTCATTTCCAAACCTCCTTTCTCTTCATAAGAGCAAAACAAAACAATCCCCCCAAACAGGGATCCCTTCTATTTTTTTTAGAAAATTCAGATATAAATATTATTATGGCTTTGCTTTTAAGATAGTGTAATAAGGAGCTTTTGCCTTACCTCCTTTTTTCTTCTTTAATTCATCCCCAAACAAAAAGAGAACAAGAAACAGAAACTTAAACTCTGTCTTTGATGGAACCAGGAGACACTTGTTAGCCAGAGGCAGAAGTGATCTGAGCCAAAAGGAGGAACATGAAACCACAGTGCCTACCAGAAAGGAACAGGCAAAATGTTTCATCTCACCAATTCCACTGGGGAAAGCTCCATGTGGAGTTGCCATATGTGCAAAGGAAGAGATGAGGTTGGTAGCTACAGACAGGGCTGTACCCAGGGCCTGCCTGGCAAGTGACCCAGGTTAAACCTGGAGAAACTGAAGGAAAGAAGCTCAAAGCTCAGGAACGCCAGGCACGGTGGGGGCTGGGTGGTGGTGGGACAGTAAAGTGTGGGAGTAAGGAGAAAGGCTGAACGTCACAACATGGGTGAACTCTGAGACATTATGTTGAGTGACATAAGCCAGACACAAAACAACAAATATAGATGGTATGATTCCACTTATAAAAGGTAGTCAAATTCATAGAGACAGAAAGCGAACTAGAGGTTATCAGAGGCCAGGGGGCAGAGGAATAAGAAACTACTGTTTAGTGAATACAGCGTTTTAGTTTGGGAAGATGAAAAAGTTCTAGAAATGGATGGTGGTGATGGTTGTACAACAATGTCAATTTACTTAATGCCACTGAACTATACACTGAAAAATAGCTAAGATGACAAATTATATTCTATGTATATTTAACCATAATAAAAATATACCCCAAAAAAGGAGACACCGATGTCCCCTCCCCAAGGAGCCTCCAGAATGCTGACAGCAAGGCTTGTACTCCCCCAGGCAAGGCCTGGAAGATTTTCTTCTGAAGGAACTGAATGGTCTCAGAGATACTGGCCCACAAGGATGCTAACAAATAAGCCTGATGATTGAGAGACCCTCCTTCCCATGAGATATCTCATCAAAGGAAAGGGAGAAGATAAACCTGAGGATAATAACAAAAGGACAGAGTGACGGGGACAGAAGAGTAGACATGACACTCAGAGATTCACTCCAGGAGGTCTACCATCTTATCAGCAAGTGATTCAGAATGAGAACAGAAAATGGAGAGAAGGAAATTTTCAAAGAAGCAATCTATGAAAATTTCCCAGAATTTGTCTCCAAGTTTCCAAATGAAAAAGACAAAAAAAGCACCCAGCATAACATAAAAATGACAAAAGTGCCACACCGAAGTACATTGTCATGAAATATCAGGGATAAAGAGAGATCCTTAGTTCTTCCACAGAGGAGATGAGATCCTAGACAGAGGACTGATGTCAAGCCACTTCAGAAGGTGGATTTGGGAGAAAAATTTGTTTAAAATTCTAGGTGAAAGTGTTTCATAACATAAGCAAATTTGATAACTGTACTTATTTAGCTACTTAATTTTATGTAGTCATGAGTTTCTCAAGAAAAAGTCCTATTTGGGAATGGATTCTATCTTCAAAGTAGAAATTAGAAGCAGGAGACTAAGTTGACACTTCAAATTTTCATGAAGACAAACTCCAAAGTCAAATACAGCAACAACCATGATAAACTGCCTTTATTAATGCAGGCTCACTCACCAAGGAGAACAAGAAAATGCTTAGAGAAAACAGTTCCTCATGGTTTTGAGTCCATGAGGACTAAAAAATTTTAAAACACAACAAAAAATTGTGGAAATGGACTAATAGTAATTGAAGACCAACAATTTTTGCAATTTGCCCAAAATATAATTAATAGGTACAAAGCCTTTTTCTAAAAAGCATGGTACAAAAAATTATTTTCCTGAATTATATTCCAATATGCACAGAAGTCCGTGGTATTAGATGGTCCTCCTTAAAGTATCTATTTCAATGAGTAGGATTGCAATGGGAAATGACTCTCTGACACTATGCTCCCACACATTTAGTATCTGACTACTAGAATTTTAGTAACTTTTACTGACAAAATTGTATAATTTATTCTCGTGTTCCCAGAAGGTTGTTCTATGGTGGCTGGAGAATAGGGATGAAAGACCCACCATGCACCTCTTTCACGTTAGACTTCTTTGTAACTCTTGAATTTAGAATCATGTGACCATATTCTTATTTAATAGTAAGTAAAACTGGGGAAAATACTTCACTTAAGAAATAATAGTATGAGTATAATGTTTAGAACTATGGACAGCAAATCTTAGTAGCTGTCTTTGAGGGGCATCAGCAAGCATGAGGCCAGGGAGGCAATTTTTCAGAAGCCTTTCCGCACTTCCTGATTTCTTCATGTGCATAAAATACTTATATGAGTATTAATATCTAATAAAAACATAATTGTAAAAAATTAGAAACTTCAGAAATTTAGGAAGAAAATTAATATACCCTCTTATCTCACTGCACAAGGCTAGTAACATTTTGATATATTACACTTTTTAGTCTTTTTGTTCCCTCCAAAAATAAGTATTCACTTTGTATGTGGCTTTCTTTTTAGGTTTTTCCCTTCCTTTATTTTGTTCCATTTTTATTTTGCAAAGCTATGCATAAAACTTTAAACCATTAAAAAAACAAAACAAGACCCTTAACAACATATTCAGCACTTTGCCAGGTAAAAAATATATTCTCAGATAACTCAATTATCAGTGAGTCTCTTCCATAAGCAGTTTTATAACAGTGATGGAAATGGCAAGTTTTGCCAATGTTCACCAATTTCTATGCTATCTGTGATTTGAGTCCTCTGAGATTTAAGTAAATAGGATTGTTTGATCTGCTTGCATATGTTAAAGCTAGAGGCTCTCATAAATGTAACTCTTGTGACTGGAAAACCTCTTCAATCCAGAACTCCCGAGGTATGTCACATCCCTAGTTCTTAAAAGGACAAGCTGACTGGGGAATAGACCAGTCATTGCTTTCTGGTTGGTCCTATTGTGCGTATGTGTGCGTGTGTGTGATTCTCACAATTTTTCTACTGGTTCTTTTATATTTCTTATGATTTTCACCCCAAATATTTTCAGATCCTGGGCATTGAGCACAGTGGGCAAGAGTGAGGTCTTGGGAGTTCAGACCTGGGGTTCAGAAGCCACTCTGCCAGGAGCTAGTGACACAGGTCTGGGCAAGGGTCTCCTTCCCTGAGCCTTAGGCCTTGTCTATACATTGCTGGAGTATGTCACTTCATGAAGTGATGTTTATTTGATCAGGTATCAGATTATCTATATAATCTGAATATATAACCTTTCTAAATAGATAGGTATAGACGCAGATTATAGATTTATAATGTCAGACATTAGGATCAATCAAAAATATTTTCCCTATTTTACAGTAGTGTTATTCAGTGTTTACAGCAGAGCGGCAGTCAGAATATGAAATGTTGGCACAAAGCGGGGTTCTGTGCGGGTACCCCCCGAGGGCGCTCCCTTCTCACTGGCCCCCATTCCCAGGTCTGTGGCTCATCCCCAGATGCAGTGAGGGTGATCAGGAGCAGATCACATCCTTGCTTTGTCCGAAAGCCTTCTTGGTTTCTAAATCACATGGAGTAAAACGCGAAGCTCTTCTGCGGCCTCCCATCCATTCTGCCCCCAACTCCAAGGCCTCCTCCAGCTCTCCCACCTCCCACTTTCTCACCCATGGCATGGAAACAATCTAGAGGTTAAATAGCCTAGGAGCGTCGTTCATTCATTCAGCTGGTTTTCACCGAGGCCCAGACCACAGGGCCCCCTCTGGATCCTGTGCCCTGGCTGTTTCTCCTGTGGGACACTCAGCCCCCGACAGCCACATGGCTCCTTCCCTCAGGTCCTGCCACTGCACCCCTGAAGGATCAGTGCATAAAAGCAGCAGCAGTCCCCTTATTCCCCCAGCTAATCCCTAAACCACTTCAGCCCTCTCCATAGTGTCCTTCACCCGACAGACAGTCGCCATTTGATTATCACCAGTCTCTCCCTACCAGAGTATTAGCTCTCAAGGGCAAGAACTGTGGCTGCTGCATCTGGTATCTGAGAGTGCCTGGTACCCTCAAATATTTTTTTGATGAGAAAATGATTTAAACATTAAAGATTTAATTGTAAATTCACCTTATCAGTTGATGTTGTTAAAAGCCAAACATCAATAAGAATAGGAAGGCTTTGAGAGAAAGCTGTCTCTTGCACATTCTAGCACAGATCCTGGAATGGACAGCAGAGGGTGGGGCAGAAGAATCCTATGCCAAGGGCTTTATATGTTAGGAATCTGGAAATACTGAATGTCGTTCTCACATCTAGTAAGTGAAAGATCTTTCACTGGTAAACAGAGGTGGTTACTCCTTGAAGTGGCAGAAGCTCCAAAATATAAACCTCTCTTTCATATCAAATCAAAAAGAATTGTCAATCCCCATTTCTGTGTGTCCTCCTCCACCAGGTGCATGGCTTAACAGGAGCACCTGTGTCTAATCCTCTATTCCACCCTCATATCCACAACACCTACAACATGCCAGGCACACTGTAGGCATGAAGTAAGTGGGGGAATTAATTAGTAAGAAAAATAATATGCATTTAATCATTAATGAAAATGCAGAGAAGAGTCTGAGCATATTTTAGAGCACTTTCTACTACAGACAGTCAAAATCAAGTTCTCTCACAAAGGGGCTTATTCATAACTTTTAGATATGAGATTATTTTTTTTAATGCCTCATGCCTTGGCTTTTTTCTCATATATACCATTTCAATGGAAATAGCTAAGTAAAGGATACCTGGGTAGGGAATTTTCCCGTAGGTGACAATTTCATACAGGAGAATTCCGAAGGACCACACATCAGATTTAATAGTGAAACATCCAAAGTTGATTGCTTCTGGAGCTGTCCATTTAATGGGAAATTTAGCACCTACGAAAGAAGACATGGGAGACTTACTTGGGCCTCTGAGCTGAAACAAAGAAGTCATAGGCATGTGACACTCACACTTTCTTTTTGAGAAAATTTTGATTATTTATTTTAAATAGGTGGCACACACATAGCACAAAACAGAGGTGGTACAAAATGTTATACTTAAAGTGTTTGCCTCTCTCCTCTGTTTCCCTGTTGGGCATTTCCCTGTTAAGAAGCAAAATTTCTCATGTCTCCTCCCAGAGATATCTTAACCAGCTCCCTTTAAACATAAAAGCACACGACACAAGATGTAAAGGCATTTATTCTTAGCTTGTACATTTGTCCCTCAGCGCTAGCCTCTAAAGCATATATATATATAATCTTGAGTGTTCGAATTTTCTCTAAGGAACCCATACTATGTTTCTATGGAATATAAATATCCGCTCACGTGTATATACTTGTGGCTAAATCTCTTTAAGCCTGTACCGACAGGAATGTCAGATGCTACTCCAAACTTTAATATCTCATGCTTTCATTGATAGGACCAAACATTATTACACTTCTAGAAACTGGGCAGGATGATGATCTGCCCAGAATGAGACAGAGATGACACTCTAGGTTTCATTAGAAGTTGGTGAGGCTAAGGAACACCTAGCCACTGGGTCACGAGAGGCAAACCTGGACTGAGGAACACCAGGAAAGTAGGGACTTGGGCACAGACTGCCATTCCCACACCCTGGAAGGGCTACGGGTTTCTACCAACCACTTAAAAAGTTTTCAATCTATTTGCCTTTATTATGTCTTTGCTTTAGATTTTTTTTTTTTTTTTGGATATCAGACCAAATTGGAAATCCACATAAGAACAATAAGAACAGCAGAAAGCCCAGTAGAGCAGCTATTGTGTGTGTGTGTGTGTGAGTGAGTGTGAGTGTGTGTGTGTGTGCACCTGTGTGACACAAGCACTCACTGTCACACATTCCAGCATTAAGCCCCCTGCCCAGAGGCAGCAGTGAGAGGAACAGGCCAGGACCCTGCTTGGGGGCCTCTCAGCACAACTAGCTGGGCTTTGAATCCAGGTTCTGCTGATTTCAGCTTGGTGTGACCCTAGCAAATCACTTTACTGTCTTTGCTTTCCTGGTACCTTCATCTGTAAAACGAGCCAATAACAGACCCTCCCCAGGTTGCTCTCAGGGGTAAATAAGTTGATCTGGGTGCTCGACACAGTGTAAATACCAATAAAAGATAAATCATCTTGATGTTGTCCTGATGGTTTACTGTTTAATTCCAGAGGCCGAGTTCTCTATACTAAGCCACCTGTCTCAGATGATAACACTTATTTTTGTGAGACTCTAGGCTTCTCAAATTCAACAAAACCAGTGGAATAAATTCTAGCTCCTGTGTTTTTTGGCTAGATCTCCTGGGTTTAATCCTGGCTCTACCACTTACTATGGGGACCTCAGAAGCTGCTAAACCTCTCCGTTTCCTCATCTGTAAAGTGGAATAATAATAATTGTCACATATAGTTATTGTAAAGATAAATGATATAATATATGAAAAGCACTTAGAATAGTGTCTGCCACGCTGCAAATGCTCCCTACATTTCAGGTATTATTATTATTATTATTGACCCTTTTTTCTGAAACTGTTCTCTTGCACCTGCCTTTTTAAGTTAGTTAAGGTTAAGAATAAGTAATGACTCACCTAAGAGAATATAAGCTTGAGGTAGGAGGAGAATCACCTTAAACATGATGGATATAAAAGATGCTAAACAATCAAAATGATGTGCTCAATCTGTTTGTCATCTCTGTAAGTCCTGTGGACATCTTCCAGAAATAACACACATGTAGTTAAAAGGAAAATAATCTTTAATGGCTCTTAGGAATGTCAAGAAAGTGCTTGGCTCCTTTGAAAGAGTGGAAGCACTGCAAAAATATTCACTCAGCCTTCGTGAGCAAGACGTTCAGAATCCTCAGGTCATAAGCGACATAGAGTCTCCAACAGGAACAGCCTGTGTAGCCCCAGATATGGCCTGTCCTCAGAACAACGTGGCAGGAACTAGGAGTTTTATGCTTCTCTGTGCATTTTTATTATACAGGATGTGGGAAAATAAAGGAGTGTATTTTGTGCATTATATTTACCTCTGTCTATAATAATTTCATGTTTTGATTTGTAATTGGACGGCCACAATATAGAATGTGAAATTACTGTTGTAAGTAATTTGTCTATATGGTAGTTAAGGAAAGTGTACTTCATCGTTTGGGTGAAAGCTTTAATGTACAATATAACAAAAAATCTTGACCTTGCCAAATCTCTTTTTGTTTTGCTTTGCTCAATTGAAATACAAATTATAGCATTTGTAAACATTATAAAAGTATCAGTGGAGTTAATCAAGAGAGTAATTTTTAAAAACAAATATTAGAAGAGAACCACAAACAGCAACTACAGTACATTTTGAATATTTTGCCAAAGTCCTATTTTTAGATGACTCTTGTAATTGCTTTGTTGAAAACATACAAAAATGAAATAAAACTAAACACTAACAAAACACCTTAAAGTTGTCAGAGGAACATACCTTCCCTTGCTGTGTACTCATTGTCTTCAATTATTCGAGCAAGGCCAAAATCTGCAATTTTGCACATGAGCGACTCAGAGACCAGGACATTAGCGGCTCGTAGGTCTCTGTGAATGTAGTTCTTCCTCTCGATATATGCCATTCCCTCTGCGATCTGAAACAGAAAAATGTTTTTGTTTTTGACAGGGTAGGCTATCTAGAGAACCATCAGAAAAAACTGAAAAACTGATGAGTTCCTGAAACCCTTTCATGTGTACTAGTCTGATCATTCAAGTTTTAAAAACACTGGGTAAATTGCAGTCACCATGTTGAGTCCTTTCTGAAATAATTGCCCCCAAACTGCCAATGACGGTCCCACATCTCAATGTGATCTTTTAAATAGCTACACGTCTCAACATTTTCTATTGTGTAGAGAATATTTTTAAGACCCTACTAAATTCTTGCAGGTAGATACAGATGTCATTATTACAGTTTTTTAAATGAGAAAACAAGAGCTGGAGAAAGCGACATGCTAACACAAATAAGTTATTGGGGTACCAAGGACAGGATGTCCTTGGTGAGCAGCATCCTCCTCACTGTCAGGTTAATAAACAACCCATGAAACTAGTTCCCCAAGTTCTCTCCGCATGGTCTCTCCAGGATGACCAGAAAGATTCACCTTGACAACAAAGCAGGATGGCAGAAAAGAACCCAAGGTTTAAACAAAACAATAACATAGGGGAGGTGAAACTACTATTTGTTGCTCACTAGAAAATCTGGTTGTTAAGGGAATCACAATTAGGGTTTTAAGGAAAGTGATATCAAAATATATAAAGATAAGAATCTGAAAGAAAGGGATGGAGGAAGAGGGGAAGGAGGTAAGGAAGGGAGGTAGGGAGGAACCAGGGAAGGAAGGAAGGAATGAAGGAAGAAAGGAAGAAAGAAAAGAAGAAAAAGAAAGAAAGAAAAGAAAGAACCAAGTATCTGTAATCAGTGAGCAGTTAGAGAAAAACTAATTAGGATCATGTCACACGAGAATGAATATACTCTACCAAATTCTATCGTGAATTCTATCGTGGCTCAGCTGGAGGATCTGATTATCCCCACTCATCTGCAACACTATCCCTCCTTGTCACTCAGTTCAAACCCAGGTTTAGCAAGGCCATGTTGCTTAGCAATGGTTTTGCTCCTTGTTAGTGGGTGTGCATCTCCTTAACCTGCCTGTGGAATGTCTTACCCCACTCTCAGCCAACCCCTTGGCTCACCTTCTGCCTGGATGGCCTTCTCTGAACTTTAGGATAATTTCTCCTGCTCCACACCTGCCATCACTGGTCAATGTGTAAAAAAAAAAATTGCACCTACTGATCACAGCTTTGTCATTATTTTAATGCCATTTAATGTGCTTATTATCCTTATGTCATTCAAATAGTAAACATCTCCAGAGAAGAAGCCACATATTATATTTTTTCTGTCCCCACTGGTATCTATTAGAACTTTTTATCAAATCCCTCCTCTGCCAAAGAAAGTTCTTTGGAAAATGTGCTGGGTTTTTAATGCTACCGGAATACTATGTTGTTGGCCTACTGATGCAGAAATACAGCAAATGATATTTTTGTGGCCACAAGATCAGTTAGCAGTAGGTCAGTCTCAAAGTCTTGTCAACCCACCAGTTTGAGACTGACCTACACTAAGTAATACTATTCCGAACAGAGAAAATCATAAATCCAAAAGAATAAAAGCGGTCTGACTTTTGTCTTTAGTAGAAAAGACAATTTAATAAAGCACAGCTTCTGTAAGAATAACAGGTGAAGTAGCTCAAGTGAAGTGGAGATGACCAAGCTGCTCTGTGACACTGCCGAGCAAAATTACAGTCCAGTCACTGCCTGGACAGTTTGGCTGGCCCTCACTTCTGCAAAGGTTTAGGCTACTGCATTTTAATCTTCCGTGTAAATCCAACCAGGTCACTCTCTGCTTAAAACTAGCCTCCAGACAGTGTCCAAATTCCTTAACACCGCTGCAAAGGCCCTGTGTGGCCTGGCCCCAAATTAGACCTCCTGCCTCCTCCCCGTGCCCATCTCCTGTCCTGTATCCTGGCTTTCATACTTGCCTCTGCTTGGAGTGTTCCTCCCTGTCCGCCTTGCCTGGCCAATTCATTCTGTGGGTCTCTTCTGAGAAGGTCATTGCTGAGAAGCCTTGCCTGACTCTCCTCCTCTGTCATGTGTCATCCCAGAGTTCCCTGTTCCTCACCTGTTTACCTGTCTATGATCACGGCAGGAATGTAAATCCCTTAGGGCAGGTGTAGGGTTATGCACATACCTGTTCTTGTGGGAACTCATGTAATGTTCCAAAACTGTCTACAAACTGGGCCAGGAACCCAAAAAAGCCAAAGCTGGCTGCAACCTCAATTTAGGCCTGATGTTGCAATTGACAGAAGCAGTGAGGAACCTATGCTGGGTGCTCCTCTAAGGATGCTGACTGACCCCACACAGGTGTGCTAGTGGCCCTGACAGAGCTTCTAAGACATGGCACCAGTGACCTAAGTGCTTCCCATTCTTGGTAATGGATTGTAATGATCAGCTCATTAAGAAAAGTGTTCTAGGAAGTTGTGGATAAGGTTTTAATCACACCTATCCCAGTCCTGCATTTACACAGATCTAAATGCATTTTTAAAAATGATTCTCTGAAATAATAGCAGACTTGCCACAAGCCCAGTTTATTTTGGCTTTCTCTTCCACGTCAGAGTGCTTCAAAGAGCTCATATTCCGAAGGATAATAGCAGCATTCACCAAGACCAAGATTCGAAACACTAACATTAGCCAAGTTGAGTAAATATAGATATGGGAGCAAAATAAAAGTTTTCAAATATGACTTGCATTTGAGGTTATCAAAGACTACAATTTTCTTATTATACAAAATTATTCTTTTCCTGATCTATATGTACTATTCTTTCTTGGTTTCTTTGTTTATAAAAACTTAATTTTTTTTCTGGTTGTATTTATTTTATTATTTAAAGTAAATCTGACTCTATTTTGCAATAGCAGGAAGAAATCAGAGACCATTTTGGCTAATAGACTCTAGGACCAAATTTTCTTTCATGGGATATCTTCTTTCTCCTCCAGGCCACTTAGTCTAACAGTTGTCAGCACTGCAGACAGAGCTGTCACATAAATGCATCACACCAAGACTCAGGTGTCCATGGGGATGCAGAGGGAGAGGAGAGCACTCCTATTCTCCATTAGTTCAGGAAGGCTGATCATAAAGCAGTTATATGCACTCGCTCGGGTCTGGTGAGGAAAGGGTCTGAGATTCAGGAAACTATTTTGTGCCCACAGATATTTTTACTATAATGATGATGACAGGTTGGCAGATGATTGATTGGTAGGTAGATAGACAGGTTTTAACAAACACTATGGCTCCCAACACTAACCGAGCACTTATCAACCAGCCACTGCTTTACATCATTTACACCTAATTCATGTTTCATCTGAATAACAAATCTACCAGCTAAGTTTTATTTCCATTGTATAGATACAAATAAGGCCTAGAGAGGTATAAGAACCTGCTGAAAGCTCTAGTCTGAAGGAGAGGGCCCGATTTACACCCAGGGGCCATGACCTCGGTACTCACGCTCTCAACACCATTCCGAGTGTCAAGTTAGCAAGGAGCTCATTATTGGATACGAAACTAGATGCTCCAGGAACTCTAATTTTTTTAAAAACGGGAGACTATTTTTTTATTGAGATGAGAGAAAAGTGTTTTTGAAGTTTTATTCCCAAATTCATTGTTGTCAAGCCCAATTTCACCCCTCAGGATGGGTATTGAGAACCCTGACTAGACACAGCTCAGGGTTTCCACATAAGTGGAGTTTCCGCTGCCTTTGTCTACAACAGTGTTTCATGACTTTTTTTCATTACTATCCCCTAAGGAGAAAAGTTTAAATACTAAAGTTTAATTAAAGTTAATTTATCCTTAACAGGAGAAATTAAATACAAAGAAAGATTTTGTCAGGTAGGTTTGAGCTTCAGAGAGCCACAAACTATTGTAATACTTAATATTTCCTCATTCCTCAAGAACCAGTTTTCACTCCTTTGGGGGCAATTTTGCCCTGATTCCTAAATCAAACAAAGAAGATTTAATACCAGTTTTGCCCTGTGACTCAAAAGGGGGAAATAAGGTGGATGATGATATATGCTTGGCTTGGATAAAGTTAATACTCTGTTAGAAAGAAAACAAACAAGTTAAAATTAAGCAGGAAAATATTCTTTCATCTTTTTTTAAAGTTGTTTAAAAATTAGAAGGAAAAAAAAGCAATAACTTTCATTCCCTTTGTAACCCTGATGGGGTTGAAAGGAAATTACTTTCCCCGAGTCATAGCACAGGTTAGTGCAATGGTTCCATGCATTTAGTGGTAAAAATAAATTTTGACCTTTATGCCATTATTTCTTAACTCTGGCTGTGTACATAGGGAGCTTTTAAACTATACCACTGCCACGGCCTTACCCCAAACCAATTAAACCTGAATCTACAGAAGAGCCTCACCAGATGGTTCTAGCATGCAGTCCAATAGAGGTCCGCTCTGGCCCTTGCGACAAGCACTAAGTGTGGTCCTCAGACCAGAAGCAGCCCTGACATCTCCTGGGGGTTCGTCAGAAGTGCAGCATTTTGGACTCTGACCCTGACTTATTGCATCAGAATTCGACTTTTAACAAAATCTATGGGTGAACGGTATGCACATTAAAGATCGAGAAGCATGACACTGGATCATATGCTTTTAAACTTAAGCTATTTAGGATTTAAAGTTCTAGATAGGTTGAAACACAATCTTGGTCTCAATCTGTTGCCTACAAACTACTCCCCAAGTGGTTGTTGTCCTCAGAATGCCTGGGAAAGGAAGTCCCAGTGCAATTCAGCTTAAGAGAAAGAGCAAGATATGCTCAGATGTGAGCCCAGGCCAGGACACGGGGGGTCATGCGGATGCTGGGCAAGACACAGGGCTAGAGATAAAGGCGCTGGGAATAGCTTGGCTGAAGGCCGAGTTTATCCACAGCTTGGAACATGTGTCTTGAGCTTCTTTCTTTTCTATAACTTAGGGAGGAGGACTCCTTTGGCCTTACCACTCAGAGGCAGGGGACTCTGGTGCATTTTCCTCTATGTCATGGCCATGGGACTGGGTCATAACTTAGCCAGTTTCAGAAACTGATTTAACCTTTAGGTCTTAAGTCATTTGAGGAGATTCTCTTCATCTTGGGTCACATGCCAGCATCACAATGCCAGGCCCAGTGATGAGCAAACATGAGAAAACCTCAACTTTCTAAACTTTCTTCACCTGCTAAGCTAAAGAAGGAATTAAAAATGTCTCATCTTCATGTGCTAATTTCGAACTCTGTGTTTGAGAGTCAGTGTGTAAACTACTGGAAATTTAAAGTAAAAAGCACCCCCATTACCTAAAATAAAAATAATCACATAAGACAATAATGTGAGCAATGCTTTCGTACTCCTGGGGTAAGGCAAACTGATGTAGGTTAAGATGTACTTTGCATTTCTCGTGCTCGTCAGCTAAATGAGCATGGCGAACATACATTTCTTAGTTCCTCTTTTTGCATCTTCAGTGGAAATATATGACGGCGACATTTTCTCTCTTTGATATTCATGTGTGCGTGTGTGTGCATGCATGTGTGCATGCACGTGCACGTGTGTGTGTGTGTGTGTGTGTGTGTGTGTGTGTGTGTGTGTTGCTGTTCTGGGAGGATAGAGAGAAATCTCTAACAAAGAGAATGAGCCACTGCAATCCCAACCTGAGCCAGTAACCCAGAGCGGTTCCGGTGAAATTCCAGGTATCTGGTACCCAGTGAAAGTTCAAGACACAGGGAAGACACTAAAAGCAATGTTTCCTGAGTTCAAAGGTGATCTAACTCTTGACAGTGGAACAGACAGACTCCCAGCCTCACGCCACACAGGTCTGCCAAAGAGGCTTTCAAATGTGCCGCGAGGAGAGGAGTTGCCGTCAGGTGTCGGTCATCAGCCTCTGCAAATCGGAAAACTGACAGGGCTAGGAACACATGTGTGACCGAAGAGAGAAGTGAAGTACTACCAGACATCTGATCCCAAATACACAGGCTGCCTCCCCCACTGCTGGTGTGAATTAGGAGGAGTCAGCCCTCCTGAAGATGACCCTCCAAGGCCCATAGTAAATCAGAAAGAAGTACCACTTCCTCTAGGTGCCCCAGCTGGGGGGTGAGCTGGATCAGCTATGGATTTCAGTCCCTCATTAACATCTCAGAGGGTCATTATAGACACACTCTACATGGTGGTGTCGCCAGTGTATGTCTGTTTTTGTTTTTTTGGTATATCCATGTCTACTTGCATGATTTTACATACACACATTTATACAAACATGGGGAGTTTTCAAAACCCCAACATTTTGTAAAGCATTACTGCTTCTGCTCCCTGTGCTAATCATTTTCTACCATGCACACACACACATACCCACACTAACATATATGCATGCTTACGATGGGGACAAAGTGCGGATAGAACATGAAATCTGAAGTAAAGATACTTTGCAAATAAATTTTTTTCCAGAATATGAGGTCAGAAATGTTAAGTTAGACCCAAGTTTTCAGGAGCATTTGAGTTGGACATAAGTTATTTAAATTCCCTATCTAACATCAGTGTTTAAATAGAAAGAGTGTGCGCCTATTCCCAAAATGAGTCATGAGCATCATGAGTGGTCTCGCAGACCGTCTTCACACGCCCCTGCCTGGACTGCCCTGAGGAAGGCGACATAGATCCCTCCCTCTCAATGAACTACAGCTTCACGCAAATACATTTACCAAGAAGTGAGTTGGAAACTCACAACGACCAGCTGTGGGCTTATAGTACAGTATGCTCAGGCTTGAAATATCTAACTATGCTCGTTGGATATATATCAGTTGGACTTATTTTGTATGGAATACAACTTGAGAGGAAAAAAAAATCTTAATTTTGTTTGACATGCTAAGACAGAGATCAAACAATTACTGCTTGCAAGTGACCATCCTTGCTAGTGATGACCAAAGAGGTCACACATCTTTTACTGTTTGTCTCAGAAGCCCAGCGATGAACCTGTCAACCCCAGCATCCCACACAGTACATTGCAGCTTCCAGCAGGCTCCCTCCTGTCGAGATGCTCAGCCTCTGAGCCACCAGTAGCCTTTCTTCCCATGCACATGCACTGTGAAGGGTTTGCTCAGCACACAACCTGGGCTGGTTTCATTGGAGAACTTGAGTGATGCTTTAACGAGTAACAAATGTTCATTAGGATGGCTTTGCCCAGCAAGTCTCAATTGAGCGTTCTTGTGTTTATCTAATGACTATGGCTTTTCTGAGAAGTTGGCAAGTAAAAGGCCATCTTGCTTAGTGAGTTAATCTTTATTTTAATAAGAAACCCACACTTGAGTCAGATGACAGAGAAACTAAAGGGATGAAAGGGACCTTAAATGAGAGAGCTCAGGGTGATCTCTCACACAAAGCTTGAGTCTGCCCCAGGAAATCCCAGCCTAAATGAGAAGCTGGAACTGAAAATTTAACCTGTCTTAGAATTGGCTGGTTGGAAAACATTTGTCATCTGGACAAGCAGTGACAGAAATTAAACAAGAAACCTTCCAAAAGGCAGGAATGAATAAAAATCTGGTTTACTTGGTTTACCTATTCTATAAGCATTGTCTGCCTTATTCTTTAGATATTTATTTCCTTCCTCTACTTGGGAAAAGTAGAATTCAAATAATTAATTACTTTTAAAAGCCCTAGGAAGTCTATGAAATAATGATAACATAATATTAATAAGTTGCAATTGAACCAATGAGTAGCAACTGGGTAAAACCTAGAGTCTCTCTGCAGGGTCCTTCATAACCAGGAGCCTCTGGGCTCAATAGCAAACTGACCTAAAAAGACCATTTAATCACAACAGAAAAACAAATGTAAAAAACCAAACAAACAGGAAGTTTGCAGAAATAAAGTTTAAGTAAGAACACATCTCCTCTGTACTTCAAATGTATCAGTCAGCATTTGTTTATAACACATGACAATTTTCATAGAAGCATTTCCTAGCTATTAGTATTCATTGATCCTCCATACTCTATTCTTACACTTTTTAGTCCATAATTTGGATGGAGGAAGGGATAGAAAAAAGAGCTCATTCCTTGCTATGTTTTGGGGTCAAGATTTCTTAGAAGTTTTATTTTAGCTTCATTGGGTTATTAGAATATTCTTCTTTATTCCAACTTTCCAAGTCAAACTGCTAAGAAATAATAAAGTCTACTACTTTGATAATGATGGTGATGATGATAGCTACCATGCAGTGGCTGCTTACTATGTCCAGACACCTTGCTAGGCATATACAATCCTTAAATCAAGCCTGTGAAGTAGCCAATATTCATAGTGAAGATGAGGAAGCTGAGCTTGGGAGAAGTTAAGATTTTTCCTGGATTTAAATCTAAGTTTGACTGGTCCTACCACTTACATTTTTAACCATTTATCCACACTGGCCTCTTTCTTTAAAAAGAGGAATAAGCAGTGGAATGCTTACAAGTTGATGGCAAGAATAAGGAGGGAAAATACATATAGGGGAAAAGACAAAACCAGGTAATTAAAAAAGTAGCCAAGTAAAAGTCTGCAGTTGATTGTACCTACAAAACCCAAAGATGAGCAGAGTTTGGCACATATAAATGTAGGGCTGGTGAGGTTTCTGTGACCAGTCAAAATGTAATCAATCTGACAGCATAAAAGGACCCACAATGTCCCAGAGGACATGTTTCCATAAAGACAGCTTTCCTGATTAAACATTTAAATCTGTAAGTTTCCGTTAAAGAGATTCACCTTCTTTAGCAGAGAAGAAAAATGTGTCAACTAATTCTCATAGACTTTCTCTTCCAAATCCTTATGGGACCACTTCACACCCATTAGGGTGGCTATTATGAAATGAACAAACAAAACAAAACAAGAAAATAAGTGTTGGTGAGGATTTGGAGAAATGGAAACCATTGTGCACTGCTGGTAAAGTGGTGCATTTTACATTCTATGTAAAACAGAGTAGGTGTTCCTCAAAAAGCTAAACATAGATTTACCAAATGGTCCATCAATTCCACTCCTTGGTATATACCCCCAAATAAACAAAAGCAGATATTTGTATAATACTGGACAGATATTTGCACACTTCTGTTCATAGTAGCATTATTCATAATAGCCAAAAGGTGTAAATAACCTGCGTCCATCAATAAATGAATAAATAAAATATGTTATATACATACAATGAAATATTATTCAGCCATAAAAAGAAATGAAATTTGGACACATGCTGCACATGCATAAACTCTGAGGACATTATACTAAATGAAATAAGTAACAAAAGGACAAATACTGTATGATTCTACCCATATGAAGTACTTAGAGTAGTTAAATTCATAGACAGAAAATAAAATGGTGATTGCAAAGGGCTAGTGGGAGGGAAAATGGGTTAGTATTTAATGGATACGGTTAAATTGGGTTAGTTTGCAAGATGAAAAGAATTTTGGAGATTGATGGTAATAATGGTTGCAGAACAACGTGAATGTACTTAATGCCACTAAACTGTGCACTTAAAAATGGCTTATTACTCCTACCATTTGCAACAACATGAAGGTTATTATGCTGAGTGAAATAAGTCAGACAGAGAAAGACAAATACCATATGATTTCACTTATATGCAGAATCTAAGGAACACACACACAAAAACTAATTAAAAAAGACTCAAACATAGAGAACAATCTGGTGATGGTCAGAGGGGAGGGACTGGAAGAATGGGTGAAGTTTAAAAAAGTACAAATTAGTAGTTGATAGATGGCAACGGAGCTGGGGAGCACGGTATAGGGAATGCAGTCAGCAATAAGGTAATGGCTATGTGAAGAGCCAGAGGGAAGATAATCAGGGGGATCATTTCATAAATGAAATAAATGTTTAACCAATGTACTGCATACTTGAAAGTAACAATAAAATTAAATTAAAAATAAAAGCATTATCATACACAGTATTTATAAAAAAATATGGCTGATATGGTAAATGTTATGTTACATATATTTTATCACAATTGAAAAATACAACTACTCTGGAAGCTTTTGGCTGCAGGAAAGCAGGAGCAAAATCTAGCAAAGGCTCTCTGCTGCAAGGAGAGCAGCCAGCTCTCACCTCCCACACCTGAGGCAGTGAGGCTTACAATCAAAGAAAGGGAGGTGGCACTATAGATGTGCATGCTGATACACACCTAAGCAGGATCAGACCAAACTGAGAAGCGGTCAAAGCTCTTTCCATATCACCTCTTCTCCCACAGGCTGCTCCTCAATCAAACCTCAAATAAACTTGACCACGATGTGAATATATAATTAGGGATTGGCAAGAAGTGGAGAGATTACTAATGACGCTTCAGAAAATAGTTGGACAGTTATGAATATAGGTCAGACTTTAGAATGAGTCAACTTAGGTTTATATAAAATGGGGTCAAGTTTCTTCTCAAAACCTCAAGTTTTCCACTCTGCAAAATAGTGATAACAACAGTATAACCCGGTAGAGTCCTAAAGGAATTAAAAAGGAGAATGCGTGAATGCTCAGTGCAAGATGCATATTATTATTATTATTACTATTATTATTATTACTACTACTACTACTACTATGAAGAATAAAAAACTAAAATCCAGATTTGGTTCATAATAGTGAAATGATCAACAGTAGAATTTATCTTTTAAAGCTAAGGATGAGATGCTTCCCACAAGTACACAAGTGCAGCCTCAGGTATGCTGCTTCCTTTTTGCTGAATGGCTGCCATCCACTGTGGGAGATGAGTTCTGGACTCTGCTTCTACTCAGTGTGGCTAGGCTCCCTTATACCAAGTGCCTGCGTGTGTAAAGGGATAATCTGTCAGTGATCCACCCTCTTCCCACTCATGAACATCAAAGATAGGACAGCAAATAAATTACACTGGCATTAGAAATCTCCTTTGCTCCTTTACATACTATCTCCTCTTCTACATCAATTTCAAGGCTACTACTATGACTTGGATGACCTATCCCTTGATCTGTGGCTAATGAGTCGTGCTTATCACTCTGAAAGGAGAAGAAAGCAAAGAGTTCTCAACTTATCTCACAGATGGAGGAAACAAGAGAAAAGCCATCGATCGGCTCTTCTTTCCATGCTTTCGGCAGGATAGAAGAAGTGACTGGTTGAATACTGATCGCTTGTGGCAGAATATGAACTGATCCAGTACATCCCAAAACACCTCAAACTGAGAAACAATTCACTCTACTCAAATGCCAAATTTTGGTCAGTGAAAACAAGCTGTGAATGTCAAGAGACTTAAAAACATTCATTTTCTGATCTTATCTGGCTATTGGGGGCAGTGAGGTGGGAGGAGTGTGTGTGTGTGAATCTGTGGTAAATGAGGTGAAATAAGTAAATGGTATCCTCAGAAATGTTCTGTACTGGTATTTATATTAGTGAAAGATTGGAGATTCCCTAATGCTTATCTATAAGGGAATGTTAAGGAAATCATGCATGATACAGCCATAAGAATAGATATTATATTGTAATAGTAACATGCATATTTATGGAAAGTTTTTAATAAAATAAAAAACTATAATGTTTAGCTTGATACATACAAAATAACACATACAGTACAAATCTGATGTGTAATGAAAGAATAATTTAAAAGGATGATAGTGTTGAGCTAATAGAAAAAAAACAGGCAGAGGGCTTAAAGAAAGAGTTCCCAGAAAAACTGCAAAAAATAAAAAATAAATAAATATAGGAAAAGATGCATGATTTCATTTTCATTAAATAAATACAAATTAAAATAATGAAATACTCAATTTGACCTATCAGACTGGATTAGACAGTGTTAATAAGACTCAGTTTGGGCAAGTGATGGAGTAAAAGGTACTCTCAGTTTTTGGAAAAACTTTTAGAATAACTATCAAAATTTAAAATGTAGGCATACTTTACGTAAAGTAGATCTACAACCTAGAATCCTTTAAACACATTTGTACAAGTACACAAACATATATAGAAAAGGATGATCACTGTAGTAAAAAACAAAATAAAATCCCCCAGAAAACAATATAAATTGTTCATCAATAAGGGAACAGTTAAATAAATCATAGAGAATCTATACAGGAGGATACTAAGCAGCTTTAAAAGAACGAGAAGGATCATTCTGTATTGATATGAAAAAATAGCCATAAGATATAGCCATAAGCTATAAAGTTGTAACATGATGCATATTGTATAACTCCATCTATTGGGGGGAAAAGGCCATAATCTTTACTGGCATCTTGAAGCATCCATTAAATTGTTCAGATTGGGATCAAGGATTCAGGGTATAAGGTTTTTAATTTTTAAGCCATAGTATAATTTGACTTTTTTCTTTTTTAATACATTATCAATGTTAATGCTTTAAAAAATCATTAGGCAAATAAAACAAAACATATAGCATGAGAACACACAAAAAAAGCCTTTAATGGTTGTCTTTAGGATCATAGGATCTGATTGCCATTTTTCCATTCTTTTCAATAATTCCATAATAAACACACTGATTTCCAGTAAAAAAAAAAATCCTATATTTAAAAAATGAAATCTGATATAGAGTCACATTTTCCCAGAGCATAAATGCTTGTTTTGTGCATGTAGCTTTAAACTTTGAAAGACTTCCAGTCTTATTCACTAAGTATGTATTTACATTTATATAATCATATCAATACATATACACACAACAATGGGTTAACAGCTAGGGGTATAACTTAGGGTTCTGGTCATTTGTAGCTTCATTCACTAGTATGCTATGCCCAGAGGACACTCATATTTAAAGGTCAATGTACTTCTGAGGCAGGGTCTTTCATTAGCCTACGAGGACTGTCATTAATTTATTCATACATTGACACAGTCCGGCCTGCTTGCTAGGAGCTCAGCCCTGTTCTTAGGTGTATCAAGCAACTAACACAGTTCTGCCCTATGAAGTTCACCTTCTAATGGGGAAGAAATAAAATAACACATCAGCAAATAGATATACATGTCAAACAGCTATGATGTGAAGAAAATACATAGTAGGCATATAGACTATATTTCAGCTCTAGCAAAATACCTTAAAGAACTTAAATTTTGTTAGGTGGAAAAAATTCCTTTGCAAGGCCTGACCTCTAGCTTTGAAAGTAATCCCTGATTTATTTGCCCTGTAACAAATTTAAAGGAAGTCTGTCATAAGATCAGATAAATTTTAAATATACCTGAAATATTTGCTATAATCTTTATTTATATTTCAACCCTTGTGAAATGAGTGTTCAAAATAATATGTGCTTGTGAGTGGACCCTGTGAAGGTTTGCTCTCCTTGGACTGCTCATGCATTTTCCTTTTCCTAAGGATACGGGGATAAGAGTGGGGCACAGGGGTGCTCGAAGCAGCTGAGTTGGAGGAAGTAGCGCTGTCAAGCGTTTTGCTCATCAGGAAAGATTCTTTCATGCTTAATGATCTGGAAAAACAATTACTGGGCTTCACTGGCTTAAAGGAGCAAGAGAAGAGTTCCTCTCTAGCTGGTACGGCTTTGGGACCAGGATTGCCAGCTTTCCTTTTGGAGATGTATGATCTAGAAAAATGATGACTCAGCTCAGCATATTCTCAATACCAATGCTTCCTGCACTCATCCAAGCCTTCTGGACACCTGCTTATCCTGGGCCCCAGTCCTTAATTACTGGTATCAGGATAGGAACTCACTAAGCTATAGATTTCAAACAAGAACCCAAAGTGAGTCTTATGGAAAGGCCAATACGCAAAAGCCTGCAACAAAAATTTCCATACATATGAGGGAATAAAAAACATATCAAAATATGGAACTTCGGAAAGATAATCTATGATGAGACGAACTGTGCAGGTGAACAGACACCATGGGGTCGCCAGGTCATTTCCTGAGTGAGGCGAGAGCAACTGAAGGGCTGAGAGGAGGAGGGTGTTGGTCAGATTTATGTTTTAAAAGCAGCACATATGGGCTCTGGAAGGAGCAAGGGCTGAAGCACGAGGCTCGTCAGGCGGCTGCTAGGTAATCCATCCCGAGAGAGAGCTCAGCCTGGGTCACAGGTGGAGGACTTATGGATGTGACTTTATTTTAAAGGTAGATTCAACCAAGCTTGCTTGAGGATTGGATATGTGACATAAGAGAAGTCAAGAATGATTTCAAGGTTTGAGGCACGACAACTAGAAGGATGGAGTTACCATCAATAAAAGCGGGGGAGAGACTGGGTTGGCGTGTTTTGGGAGGAGGACAACAGTGCTCAGCCTGTGAAGCATTCAGTTTGACATGCCCAATACGAGTCCACGGGGATACGCTGAAAAAGCAGTTAGCTCAGGGGAGCCGTTTGAGCTAGAGAAGTAAACTTCAGGATGGGCAGGGTACAGAGAGTTGTTCTGGATCAAATTGCCTCTTGTCACTGCCCCCTCCCCCAGCATTGAGTTCACAACCACCTGCATCCTCAAAACGTGACCTTATTTGGAAATAGTTTTTAATTAGTTAAAACTCTATTAATTAGAGATTTAATTAGTTAAGGATCTTGAGATGAAATTACATCCTGGATTTAGAATGGGTCCCAAATCCAATGACCGGTGTCTTTAATGGAGAATGGCAGAGGGAGACTGGAGACACACAGCACAGAGGAGAGGCCATGTGCAGAAGGAGGCAGAGATTGGACTGATGCTGCCACAATCCGGAGAACACCAGGGGCCACAGGGAGGTGGCGGAGGCAAGGAAGGATTCTGTCCTGGAGCCCTGGGAGAGAACTCAGCCCTGCTGATACATTTAGGACACCTGGCCTCCAGAATTGGAAGAATAAGTGGGAGAATAAGTTTCTGTTGTTTTAAACCACCCAGTTTGTGCTAATTTCTTATGGTCACCCTTGGAAAGTAACACAAAGCTTTCAATGAGATCGCTTAGGAGGGGAAAGTGTAGAAAAAGGAGGTCTGAGCACTGAGCCCTGGGACCTTCCAATGTTTCAATGTTGAGAGGTGAGGAAGACATGGCCAGTGAGATGGGAGGGAAACCAAAGAAGGATGTCCTAGAAGCCAAGCACGGACAGTATGTCTGGGCGGGGAGACCAACTGCACCAGTCACTGCTGCTGGGCCTGAGAAGGAACTGAGGAATGCCCTTGGACTTTGTTTGCGGGGGTCACTGATGACTTGTCAAGAGCTGTTTGGTCGAGTGGTGGTGGGTTCAAAAGAGAGGTGTGGAGGAAGAGTGAAGACTTTTTGATTCCCACGGGAATGAAACAGAAATAAGGGGAAAAGCTAATTCGGAATGTCCAGAATGTCTTTAAATGCAACAGAACCTGGTGCATAATGAAGGTGGCTGCCATGACAGGAAAGAGGACGTGCATGCTTTCTGCTGATGGCCTCTCTTTCTTGGGGAAAGAGACAGCCAAGTGATTTGCCAAGAGAGGGAAGGGGAAGGAGGACTTAAGTTTTGGGAACAGAGGAGAAAGAGAAGGCAGGAAACAGTTGGCTAGAAGTGAGGGAGATTGCTAGGCACCTTGGTTCCTGGTCTTGAATTAGACGTGGAAAGAGCTGGTCACAGCTGTTGTGTGGATGCAGGGTAAAAGAGGTAAAGAGCCAGACTCAAACAAGGCGTGGATGGCAAAGGAAGAGGGGCAAGTGGGTACACAGAAGCTAGGTGAGGAGAAAAGAGGTATGTGCAGGTGTGGGGACAGGTGCAAAGTTCAATGGCTTGGAGTGCAGGAAGGAACTAAGTCCTAGAGTGAGTGACGAGAGGGGAGGCGACAGACTGGAATGGGGATTATGGTGGGGGAGAGTTACTGGTCATAGCTGTGAAGTGTCTGGGGGAGGGAGGACAGCATCTTGGAGGAGGGGAAGTGAAGAAACAGAAAGGCCTGAGTTTGAAGGTCTACCTTTTTGGACCACTGCGGGCAATGGCAGGGTCTCAGTGGCTGGAGAGGGAGTGAGCTAGAGTGGGAGGAAGTGCCCAGGGATCTGAGGACAGTTGCAGCAGGGACCTCAAGCAGGGTCCTAGGAATAAAGGATAGAGGTCTGGGAATGAAGAGGATCAAGGAGCATCCCTCCTGTCCTACATCAAGATCTGGGCTAAGACTCACCATTGGTTCTGCTTGTCAATACTAGTCTAAGTGTGATCTTTATTGATAAATGTGCAGGCAATTCCATAACTGGTAGCATTACCCAGATAATTATGGTATAGATATTGGGGGAGATGCTCATAGAGTAATTAACAAGAGCTGGAAGTCGTGACTGGTGGAAGAATCTGCCAGCCCCACCCCCACTCGGATTCCTGCCTTACTGCCTCTTCCAGCTCAAGCAGGCGCAGAGGTGGGGTTGCCCTGGCCCAAGGAAAAGGCCAAGGCCACAAAAGGACCTGGATGGCAGACAGGAGTAAAAACTTGTTGGATTTTGCATTTTTCCCAAACTAAAGGTAACCACCACTGGCTTCGGTAGTAAACACTTCATTTATAATTTCTCACTCCTCCTGGTGTTCTTTATTCCAGAGAATGCACAACAAAGCAACCCGCTCGCTGTCCTTTCATCAAGGCCAAGATACTATATTCTACTTCCTTCTTCTTTCCTCACTTTTATTTTGAACAGTAGGATCAACTTTGCACAGAAAAGTAAACACAGTTACAGGAAAGGGAAGAAGAAATATATCAGAAAAATATTTTATGGTAAAGACAACTGAATAGTGACCCAGACAACATTAAAAAAAAAAAACCACATGTCCTTCTAATTACTTGTTCACAGCTGTATGAAGCAGAGAATAAAGAATTTGGATTTTTAAACTGAATTTTGGCAGTCCTTAACTTTGGTCAATACAGTCATTCAACAAATATTTATTGAGTACCTACTATGTACAAGGCACTGTTATAAGTGCTGGGGATACAAAGTAAACAAAAACTTGCCAAAACATTTAAACTACAGTAAGTGCAACGAAAGAAATGGACAGGAAGCCAGAGAGAGAAGAATGGAGTCAGGGGCGCGGGGGGCGGTTTGGGAGATGGAATTCTTTCAGGGGGATGGTCAGGGAAGGCTTCCCAGGGCAGGGGCAAGGTGAGGCCCACAGTGGAGGGTGGTTTCCGGCAGTGGGCTGGGGAGAGGCACTGAGGCAGGAACCAGCAGCGGGAGACTGAAGACACCACATGCCCACAGGCCTCGGGAGTTTTCACAGTGTGGTGGAGTGCAGGAAGGTGCTCAGCTGGGGTGCAAAGTCATCCAGTTCAGGAGGGGCCTAGAGCAGTTTCTTTCAGAGACAGAGAATAGATAACAACAGTGGCTGCCAAGGGAGGGGACTGGGGGAGTTAGTGTTCAATGAGTAGGGGCTTTCAGTTTGGGAAGATGAAAAAGTTCGGGAAATAGGTGGTTGCTCAACAATGTGGACGTTCTTAATGCCACTGAACTGCATACTGAAAAATTGTTAAAATGGTAAATTCTATGCTATGTATGTTTGCCTATAATAAAAATGCAAAAATAAATGTATCAAATTGACTCTTGTGACTGTGCCGCTTGGAAAGAGGGTGCCAAGTAGACAGGAGGGGACCGTAAGGGTAGGGTGGCCAGGGAAAACAGAGGAAGTGCTTCCACTGAAAAATTGTTCACAGCGCATCCAAAATTCAAATATGGCTGGGCACCCTGAACTTCTACTCGCCCAATCTGGCAATACCAGGTGAGAGGCCACTGCTACTGTCCAGGTGGGAGATGGGCAGGTGAAGGGAAGGAGGAAGAAGACGGTTTGCTTACAAAGTGGAGAAGGGTGAAAAGGAGAGAGAGTTTGCGGGTGCCCCTGGAGTCTGGGGGTGGAGAGGGTGCTGTGGGGAGTGATCTTCCCAGGAAGCCTGGCTGGGAGGACCTTGGGTCCAGGACCTCTGCAGGGACAACTGTCCCTGTACACTCAGCTCTGGGAGTGGGAGGCTGGAGGCTGGGGCCAGGATCTCTTAAGAAGGGGTCTCAGTGTAGGGAGGGAGCGAGGCCATGTGGTGGCATCTGTGGCAGGGGCTCCTGGGGACTCTGTCATCCCGGGTCCCTCAGTCCCTTGGTCAGAACCTCAGACTGGCTGCAGAGGCAGAGATGAGATGCTTCAAGGCACCAGAGAGGCTGAAAAGGCAGTTTCCCAGCAGGGGACACTAAATCAGGGCTCTGTTATGCTGGGTAGTGGCTGTGAATCTACCATGACACCTGGGAAAATGTATTCCAGGCTCTCAACTGCCCTCAGAACTGTGAAGACAGCAAACTGTTGTGAAATGGGGGAGGGGCCCTCCTTTGGGTGACCCAATTGAAAACAATTATTATATTGCATTTTATGAAACCCCAGAAGCAGTGTAACACAGAGATCTTAAAGCACATGTTCCAAGGATGAGGAAGAAAGCTTCTTTCTATAAAAGGCTACCAAGCCATCTTTTACAAAAGACCAATCGTTTAAAACTCACTCTTTAAGTAATTCTATTTCCTTCTTCTTTCTTCATAGAAAAAAATCATTATGAACCTGCTTTTAAAAATAAGGATTATATAATTCTATTTAAGTAACAATAGAAATAAGTTGTTTCAAGAGTGTGGCTGGGAGTGGTTGGGGAAGGACCGAGAGGACAGAGGAAGCGGAGGAGAAAAGAAAGAGTAAGGGCATGAAGAAGAGCCACCAAATCTCAGAGAAGAAGCTGTGGAGACAAAGAAGGATTCAAGGAATTGAGAGCAGGGCAGGAAAGCCAGGAAGAGGGAAGTAAAAGGATGCCAAAAGTTTAGCTTCCACCTAAACCGCTACACAGAAAAGGCGCTAGCCAAGTTCTCCAAGGACGTCTTTGTTGCAATCCAATGGAACTGTCTCTGTTCTGAATAAGTCCAGCCTCCTCCTTCAAGTGCTGTCTCCCAGGACCATGCTCCTGGTGACCCCTGGCTAGCCTTCGCCTGTGTCTCTCTCAGTCTGTTCCCCAGAGGTCTTCCCTGAGCTGCTCTCTGCCACCTTCACACATTCTCTCTGGGACCTCATCAAACCTGCTGAAGTGACTATCCACAGAGCCAGCCTCCTGGAATTCCCTTCAACTCACATCCCTTTTCTAAGCCCCAGACCTTTACATTAAAACATCTGACCACCTAGGACACCTTGACCTGTATGTCCATGGCACTTTAAACCCAGCACAATCAAACTGACTTCATCAGCCAGTATCCTCTTCACCCACTGAGGCTCATGATGTCAATCACTCAGCTGCTCACTGCAAGCACCTGAGCCAGCATCATTCTTCACTTCTGCTTCTACACGGGAGCGATGTAGAGTGCTGCCTCCACCCAGCCCAGCATCCGCCCACTTTCCTCCCTTCTTCTCATGGCCAGGGCCATCTTTACAGCACAGATCTCATCATATCACATTCCTGCTTAGTCGTTTAGTTGCTCCCCATCATTCTCAAAATAAGAAAACCTGGATGTGATTCCATAGTGTAGTGGTTAGCACATCTGCTTTACACGCAGAAGGGCCTGGGTTCATGACCCAGTGGAGCCATGGGTCATGGTCTATGGCCATGCCACTCTGAACAAGCCCCATGTCTAATCTTGGAAGCTAAGCAGGGTCAGGCCTGGTTAGTACTTGGATGGGAGACCACCTAGGAAGACCAGGTGCTGTAGGCATAAATAAAAAAATTAAAAAGAAAGAAATAAGAAAAACTCTCACCTAGCAACCCGCCCCGGATTCGCAGCTTGGGTCCACACACCTGCCTCGTGGCCAAACCCAGAAAGCCATTGGTTTGAAAGGTTTAATTCTCTCCAGACTTCGTGTGAACACCCTTGATTTTTAGTGTCCTTGACCAAGATGCTCTTGGGCTTTGGGATGGAGCAGGGGTATGGTGGGGAGGGGCGGGGACAGGACTGGATGCTGAGAAACCTAATTCTGAATCAAAACATTTTTGAATGAGTCCTGTCCTTTCAGGATGTAGCCTTTAAAGATGAGCTCTGGACTGGAACACAGACCCTCCCATTCCTTTGCCATCTGCTCCTTTCCTACTCTCAGATTTAGAAAATAAAACAAACAAAACAAGGAGAAAACAATAACAAAACAAAATTATAGGAGCAGAAAAGCAGAGCACCTTGTGGGCCCCCAAAAGTCAAAGCAGACTGGTTTCCAGAGCTAGCATCTAGGGCTGTGCGTGTGTGTGTGTGCATGTGCGTGTGCGTGCGTGCGCGTGCGTGTGGTGGGTGGGGAGGCACAAATACATACCACAGTAAATACAAACAGCACCCACTGACTGCTCAAAAGTAAAATAAAACTAGAAGAGTGAATTATAACTTCTGTCAAACTATTTGCTGAGGATAAGCATTTTTTGTTTTTCTCAAATATATTTTTTCAGTTACCTATAGAACAGTGAACTGCTCCTCCTGTACAACGCAGGAGCTGACGATGCTTCCAGTCTCTTTAATGTCCACGTCTCTCAGTGCCCCCACTCCCATTCTCTCTACAATACATATCCCCACTAGCACCCCATGGACCCCTTTTCTGTGCCCTTGTACAATAAGTTCCTTCAAAGACTCTTCTCTACATCCAACCCCTTCCCAGGCTGGCAGGGCTAACCCTGGCTCTTAAGGTTGCCTCCTCTAGGAAGCCTACCTCTTGCTGCTATCCCACCCTACTGGTTTCCATCTTGTTCCATGTGATCTGAAAACGGCCTGCAGGACCTGTCCCAGGCAGCCCTTGCCACTTTCCTAGCATGCTGTTCACTGCCCCTGCCTATTACTTACTGACCTCCTACACCAAGCCATGTGCTCCTTGAGGCTGACCCATGTTTTGCTTATCCTATTTCGGCTGTGCTAGGTACACGTTTGTAAGTGAAAAAGAGGAATGCGTGTCAGGAGGGTGAGAGGAACACAGGGAAGCAAGCCAAGTGCTCCAGACAAAGGTCAGTTGAAATTTATACTCTGCTGCCCCCTTCAAAGTGTTTTCATCCCACTTTTAAATTTTGAGTGCTGGTAAAGGACTCTGCCTGCCCCTAAACTACTTCAATTTCATTCTAGCTTTTAAGGCTTCTGTGATGACTACCTAAAGAAGAAATTATTTTGAGACTTACAGTAGTGCTGACCAGGAACTGCCACCCCTGGACAAAATAATATCAAGATAAGAGGCAGTGCTGGCACACAGACCCAAAGTGCCACCGCCTCCCCTTTACAGTAACTTAAAGCCTCCTATTGGTACCAGAAAGTTTTTCAATCAAAATTAAAACAAGAATAACTTCTTCCGCCTAATTCACTATTTTAAAGTGGTTAGTCATGGTTCCTCTGCTTAAATAGGCTAAACACCTCTCCACTACCACCTTCGAAAAAGAAGTTCCCGTTTTATACTATTTTTAAATGATAGTTTCCTATTCTTTCAACTTTTTCAGAATATTGCCTATGATCCAGTACTGCAATTCTGACAGTAACTCTAGTTTCATTTGTCCATTTTGTAAGTTTTCATGGCCAAGGCTTAAGCCTCAGATGTAACCCCCATTATATGAAAAAGTAGAGCACTCACATGCCTGACACCTGGATACCACATTCATGTGACAGATTTATATTCCTCTATTTAGAGGAATGTCAAAATCTTACATCCATGTCATCTGAATACACCCCAAATCGTTAATTTACAACTGAGTGATGCTCCACATAGATATTCTCAGTAGGAGAAGATTGCCGACTTCCGTTAGAGTCAGTACGTAAGTCATGGGGAGACCTAACCCGTGCCTCTCGTGGCACAGATGAGGACACCGGGCCCATCCAATAGACGATTTTCCCCAGACAGGAGCAGCTGTTCGGACACTCAGCTCAATGCTTTCTCCACCATTAACATCAACAATAGCCCCACCTACAAAATGATGGTGATATTTCTCATATTCTTCAGAAAGAGATAATCACCATGTCTGTCTTTTATACTGGGAATGGCATCCAAGTAATTGTCCTTTAATGATGCATCCTAAGGACTCACTGCATCCTAATGGCTGTGTGGCGCCTTCAGCCCGAGTGGGGTCCAGCTCAAATTATTTTATGGAATTAACTATCTCTTTAGTGCTGGCCATTTCCCCTTAAGGAGGCTTCTGTGCCTAAAAGTAGAATTGGGAATGTGGGGCCTCAGTATGAGAATTCCCATGTTAAGAGGTGAGACTGAATATGAGGTGGGCAGACGTGGCCTGGTGTTCCTGGATATAAAGCAAACCGTCTGTCAGCTGATGCTTCCACTTGCTACTGAATCTGACTCAGCATCTTCTTCCTCAGTGTAGTTATTCCTCCAGTTTAAGTAAATTAGAAGAGATGACACTATTGATCAAGGGTTAATATTAATAAAGATTTTGAAAATAAAGTTGTTGCCTTATTATGATATTATTGGGGGTCGAGGGTGGAGAACAGCCTTGAACTGGAAAATAAGAAACCTAATTTTCAGGTTCTTTACAAAGAGACAAAATGAGGAGACCCATGTCTGATGGTATTGGTAAATATTCTAGAAAGTTCCCCCAAACACCCCCACCAGACATTTCAGAACTGATTTTACCACCAACAGACGGGTGGGTTCAACGGAGAGTGATTATGAGGAATTCCTAATCTACATAATATTTTCTCAGTTAGTCCACACCTTAATGAGGGAGACCTCAAAAAGCTCTGATGTCAACAGACCTGCCTCCCGAAACGGTTGAGAATTACATGGAAGGTTTCCTACCTTCCTTGTTTTTACCAATTTCCTACTTAAATGTGGCTTAAAATTTAATACTAGGGGACAAAATATACGTTGAGCATAATTACTACTTGATAGAAAGATCTCTGTCTTGGCAATTGAGATTTTGGGGGAAATAAAAAAGATGATAATATCATTAATCCTGATAAGTAAAATCCATAAAGGGGGAAAATATATGTCAGCATAGTGTCAGGTGCAAAATGAGCACAGTAGCAACTCTGATCATGGAATGACAGTGGGGTGCAGAGGAAAGGACCAGTTTTCTAGAGTTTTAAGACCCAGAATCCAAGTCCAGCAATTCTACTTACTAGCTCTGTAACTTTGGACAAGCCCAAGGTCATGTCCTCATTTATAAAATGTATTATATAACAATAGAAATGCTTTCAAGATTGTGGGGCTCAAAACAAATGATGAAAGAAGTGCTTTATCAACTAGGAGTTAAAGAAATGTTACCTGTTGCTGTGATTGTAACAACTGAGGTTTTTCAGCTTCTACTGAAGTTTTACTCATACGTAACTGTCCATTTCATTTTTGGTAACAGTTGCACTTCAGGGTGTGGCCACCAAAGAGCCAGAAACGCTGTGATGCATTTGTCCTGAATCACAAGATGACTTATCTGAACTCCATACTGCAACTGTGAATTTCCCACTTCCTTTTCCCCTCAGTTTTACAAGTCTATGATTTCATTTCAGCTTCAACTGAGGGAAATTACCCCAGATTTCAACACCTCTTTCCAAGTTCTTTTTTTCTCTTACATGAGGCAAAGGCTGAAAGGGAATTATGCAAAGTTTTTCTGCTCTGAAAGTATCAAATTTCCTTTGTAAAGGGATAACTTTCTCATTTACGTACCAAAAAAAAAAAAAAAACAGAAAAATCGCTTAATTTAATACAAGAAAAGCACTGGGTAAAGTTGCTTGCTTCAACTGGGATTTCCTAATCTCCTTTCAATGAAGAGGAAGGTGAGTGGACTGAAAGATGGGTTGGAGAGAGCGGGTTGCACTTGGGCTCAGAAAAGCCTTTTAGAACTCATCCTGAGACAGGAAGTGATGAAATCAGCTCTCACATGAACAGAGAGGCTATCATGTGTACTCACCCCGCTTCCTGTTTCGACTGGCAAAGGCAGAGAATGGAAAGGGGAAAGCAGAGCATGGGGAAGTAGGTCATGGGGGGAGGGAAGAGGCAGCCAGATGAGAGGCTGTGGGAACAGTTCTGACACTTCCCCTCACCCGCTTCCTTAGTCTTTGGGAGCCAGGATAAGCACACTGGTTTATTTCTCGTCTAAATCTTCCATTGTGAATTGAACTATATCCTTTGTGAACACTCAATTTCCCAACTCTTTGATGCTACTGACAATGATAATGGGAGAAAGTATAAACATATTTCATAGCCTCCTAATTGTTTAGAATTCAAATACAAAATGGACTTATATAGTTCCTCTTCCGCTTTACTAATCTTCACTCTAAATAGTTAGAAACAGTACAGAAAAGGCAGTATTATTGCATATCTGAGTGCCAGGTACCCTCTTACTGCCTTGAGACAGCTTAATCAGTATTTGCTATCCTCATGTCATTCACGATGGCAAACTGGCAAAGTTAATTTCTGGCACATGATGAGGAAAAGGAGAAAAATTTCAGAGGTGACTTTCTTTGTACAGAGATATCATTTCAAAAACGTATGTGAAGGAGAGGAGGGGCACTGGGGATACCAATCATAAAGGGAATGGATGGTATGTACCACAGCAGGACCAATAGTTGGGTGTGGTTAACAGAAAGCAGAAGGCGTGTGATCTCAGACTGAGGGTCAGGCCCCCCCGCTCTTATTAGCGACATTACAATAAGAAAAGTCACAGGCAAATGAAGCAGGTGATGATGGACGAGTGATCCCACCAGCTCCCCCTTGAGGGGAGGACTGGGGAAGAGTCTGGGTGAGGTTTGTGCCATGAACAAAGATGAACTCAAAAGGAAATGATTTTGTTTCGAATCCGTTCGAATCCTGGGTGCTGCTGACTGCTGACTCTCCCGCTGACACCTGACACTCCATGCATTTAAACTAGATGGTCCACCAGTTCTACCCAGTCTTCATTGCTAGGAAGGAAACCCTGAGATGGAACCAGCATGAGCTAGATTTGGTTCACTGGCTTAGATAGAGAGCAGTGAACCAATATGAAAGTCATGGTCAATGCTGGGCTCTATGCTAATTTACTTTGCAAGCTACAAATGTTTAGAAAACAACTTCTCCCCCAACTCATTTTTAAGTTGGAAAAAGTTACCTTTTGTAGTAATAATAGTAATTGACAAGGTTAAAGGATACACAGACCTTGACCTAAAACTTTGACTATGTCAGGATAATGTTTTATGAGATAAGCTATGCAAAGTCAAATACAAAATACCCATGTGACAAAATTAAGTCTTTCTTCAGGTAGAGTGCATACCCCATGAGCATAATTTCTACCCTACAGAACTGTAGGCACAGGTCAGACCCTCAGGCAGACTGGAACAGCCATAACCACTCAGGTGTGCAGGCCAAGTGTTCCACTTTTCTATATCCCTATCAGCCCCTTTCCCTTTCTGAGGAGCAGGTGTGACAAACCTTTACTACACTCCTCAACTTTCTCATCCAACTGGGGACACCCAAATCACCACCTTCATTTAGCTATATCCTGTGTGATACAAGTTTATCAGACTTCTGCTTCCTCTAGCTCCTGACTCTCCCTCCACCCAGGATCTAGAGCTGCATCTATCTAAGTCATCTTTCTTCTTCCCACAGAGCAATAGTTTTCAAACTGTGGTCCTGGGAGCCTTGCAGTCTCGTAGAGCCTTCTGGGAATCAGCTTGCAGACTTTGAGGGGTTAAAAAGTTAGGGCAGCTCAACTCTTCCCTTGTCAATTTCCACTGCAGCAGTTCTGCTTCTCTCCATGTTAGATACTGGAGTTCCAGATGACATTGATGACATTTGAATACTCAGATAAGGAACCTACTAAACTTGCCTGAGGTCTGGTAGATGAGATAAGGGCTGAGAGGGATGACTTCATCACACACAAAGCTTTACTGGAGTGACAGGTACTGTCATACCCAAGATTTCTCAGCTTCTACAAGCAGGCTCTGAAGTGCTTGTGTTCCTGCTAGCTCATTTGATTCGACTCACAATAATGTCCCCGTAAAGCAGGCATTATCGTTTCCACTTGACAGACGAATAAACCAACCCAAAGAAGCAAACAACTTCCTGAAAGTGGCATGGCTACTGAGTGGCGGAGCCATGACACAAACGCATCTTCAGATGTTGAAATCCAACTCTGCCCACCACACTCTACTGCAGAGTATGTGTTCTGATCCCACTTGACTTGAATGTACTCATTCATTCCTTTGATCTCATCTCCCAAGGACATATTAATTTCCTAACTAAAAGATGGTCTGAGGGAAGAAATGGGAGTATGAAATGAAGATCATAAAAACCACCCTTTCTTAGAACTTGTAGGTCTTGTGCTACTTTGGGTTTTATGGCACATAGCTTTCCTAACATGAACCACCCATGGCCAATACTGAGAAACAAGCAAATTACTGAACATGACTAAAGAATACAATAAAACTATTTAAAGTTAGTAGCCAGCATCATTCAAATGTGAATTTCCTTGATATAACAGGCACAGTGCTGTGTTTCTGGCTAACTTCCCTCTACTCTTAAATACACTTCTGGAAATGTGTGGTTCCAAAGTAAACAAATTGGCAACTTGTAAGCTAGTTCTAGAAATATTATAAATGAATACATCTCAGAATATTAAAGACATATCCAGCAGGAAGGACTGAAAGTGGTAGAGTAGAAAAAGCAATATTGTTTCTCTGTTTTCAAGAACACTGAGCACTTAAAAGTATCAGTACTTTAGCTTAGTGACATGAACACCATACATGCATCGTTAGAAGGTGCCGTGCTTACACTGCCTGGAATTGCTTCTACAAAGTGCAGCACAAAGTAATCAATTCAGCTGCATTTTCTTTTATCGCTTGTGCAGAAATCAATATAAGTATAAAGAGATCGACTTGTATTAAAGAAGATGACACCCAAGTCCAAACTCAACACATGCACACACATTCTGTGTGAGACACCCATTATTGTCTCTAAGGAAGTATATTCATAATCACTACCAGGAAACAGAAATGTCTCCTGAAACAACAATTTCATCATGAATCTTAAGTAGGGAGGTCTTTGGAAATTTACATGAATACTGGCTTTTTCATACTTCACCTGAGCAGAAAAGTCGATTAGCTTGGGGAGCAGCACTTTGCCCCCTTCATCACTCTTCAGGAAATCCAGCAAACTACCTGTTGACGATGAAGAACAAGTTAGTGTAGTTCAAACACAAAAGAAAAAAATCCAAATAAAATTCAAATCATCATTACCATGGAGGGAAGAACCCCACAAAATGACCAGATTTGCAATTCTGTATGGTCATAGTACCTTTTCCTGATGTTGGTCAAAGCCAGTCACCTCTAACCTGTTACCTTTAACCTGATGTGACATGTACCTGTGCTCCAGGTAAGAAAGGGTGATGGTGGACATTCCTTTTCTTGCTACAGGAGTCTGAGAGCAATGCGTTTCAGAGCACTTTGTACTTGCCACCAAGGTACACTTAACTGCAGCCTCTTGGTCTTCAGAGCTTCTCTGAGACAAAAACCAGCAGGCCATTATAGCAGGCCTGCCCTTAGCAGCTACGCAACTGGGTTGGCTCTGTGTCCAGGAAAACCCCAGAACTCGGCACATGCCCTAGGTGCTCAAGGAGTATTTGATGAACAAACTGTGCTTGGAAAAAAGTTATGCCTACGTAAAAGGGAATGTGCCCACAGAAAACTCTTCTGCTTCCTCTGGCTTCAAATCTAAAACAAGACCTGCTTTTCTCCTTAGAACTTAAAGTGCTGACCTGAGGGCAGTCTTGGCAAGCTACTTACCTGGTCTAAGTCCCTGTAAAGTGGGCACGTCCCAGTAGCTATATCAGTCCTTGTCAGGACGAATTAAAGCACGTGTTTGGCAGGTAATTAGTGCTCAATAAATGTTCTGCTACCTCATCTAGAGCGTGCAACAGGGTACTTAGCCCTCAGACTGCTGAAAAGATTGAACGAGATCACCCGGGGAGGGATCAAGAATAGTGGTATATAGTAAATACTCAATAAAGTTAGGCATTATTATCAGGAGAAACTCATATTTACATTTATGATTAAGAATACTATTAGTTAATTAATTTGACTAGTATTTACTGAACTCCTATTAAGTACATAATCCTAAAACTGGTTTCTGAGCTATAAAAACCTAAGCCATAGGGGCTAGGATTTTTCTTTTTATTCTTTCTTTTCTTTTCTTTTTTAAAATTATGTCCTTTTTTAGAAGGAATCTGAGAGATTAATATTCTGGAGAATTAACACATTCATTTTTCTAACCTATTCAGCTATGACATCACCCTATAATCTCCATTATGTATGAAATGGTGGTTAATTCTGGATTACTGCTTATGTTTCTTTTCTACCTTCATATCTTCTGAAGATTTAAAAAACAATCTTACTAGTATCTCTGGAACTGGAGGAAGAAGGATGACGATTCAAACCCTTTTATCTGATGGTGAAAGCAACACGAGAAAAGATGGTTGCTAGAAACCTCTTCAGTGATTCTGTGATTACATAGGAATTCAACCTCAACAAGTTTTAAAAATGTTAATGTTTTAAAGTGACATCCTAAACATTTAGATAATTCTAAAGAGTAAGACGAACTAGTTTTAGGATTTTGAAAAGTCATACTTTAAATATAAAATAAAAATACTCTTATTTAAAATATATATTTATTTACTTGACAAGTATTTATTGGTGGCCTAGTAGGTATCAGGCACTGTTTTGGGGGCTAATATAAATACAGAGGTGAATGCACAGAGAATAGGAAAACTATGTATTAATTTTATAACATGGATTACTTACAAGGGGGTGGTTTATGAAAATGCTTTGTTTTCCCATATTTTCTGATTTTTCAGTGGTGAGCATGCTGTTTTGCAATTAAAATTGTTTGAGTATTACCTTAACATTTAGACATGTTACTTCTCAGATTTAAGCCTTTTAACAGCACTGGGCTTGGGGGGCGACTCACCCTTGGCCATGTACTCTGTGATGATGTAGATGGGCTCCTCTTTGGTGACTACTGCATACAACCTCACCAGCTTGTCATGCTGCAGGGTCTTCATGAGGTTTGCTTCTTCCAGAAATGCTTGCACTGACATAGTGCCTGGTTTCAGGGTTTTTACAGCCACTTTAGTGCTATTGAGATAGTAACCTAGGAAGAAAGAAGAAAGAAGGACATGCTTGACCACATGGAAAATCCAAAAACTTCACATGGAGTTAGAAGAAAATCATGTTACAGATAGAAAACAACTAACATAAAATTCTATATAGTGTTAACATTAGGAAAGGCTGAGTAAAAGATATATGGAAATTGTCTGAACCACCTTTATAAAAAAATCTAAAATTATTCCAATAGTTAAAGTTTTTATAAAGCAACAGGTTAAAATAAAACTCTGTATGTATTCCATCATGCGGACTAAGATTTTCCTCAAATTAATAAAATGTTCTTTATCCAAGACAGGAAAAAAAAAACAATGAAGCTCTATGAACTTTGGCGTGCGCGCGCGCGCACACACACACACGCACACACACACACACACACACACACACACACACACAGACAATAGTTTGGAAGAAAATACAGCAAAATATACCAAATACTGGCTATCTGCAATGGTGGAATAATGGTGGTTTTAATTTTGTTCATAATACCTTTAACTACTTAACAAATATTCTATGGTGAATATGTATTATTTTTACAATCAGAAAAAAAAAAGCTTTGCACTTAAAAATGATTTATCTATGTTAACTTCAAAGTATGATATACTGAAATCAAATGAGCATTTCCCAAAGCTTCCAAAGAGAATGGGACTTGGGGGATTCTCCATGGACAGAGAGGGCTCTGTGCTGAGGTCTGGGAACCACTGCCTGCCAGCACACCCCCAGCCTCCGCCCACACCCAGCAGAGGCAGCAGAAGCATCAAGAGCCCTTCAGTGAAGAAACCTGTCTGACTTGGCTAAACTCAGCATTCTCACACTTTCTTGACCACGGAACCCTTTTTCATGTACCTTTCCACACCCCCTGGAACACACTTCGGGAAATACTGGCGCAGCATGGTTTCCGCAAGGCACCACTTTTCTGGGACCTGCCTCAATCATGTGCTAAATTCTGAGTCTGGTTTTCCTCTGGGAAAGCCTTTCCTCATTGGTTTTTGCAAAGCAGAAATATACATAATCACATTCTCCTTTCCTTTCCTCTGTTTTTCTTGGAAGTGAGAAAAATAAAACAGGGTGAGCAGAGAGTGGCATTTCAATTCCACCAGGAACCTCCCTGAAGATTACCTCTACCTGGTGTGCTACAGTTTTACAGTACCTGCTCTAAGAAAAAATGCAACTCTAAAAAAGGGTTCTGTATAGTGTCTGGTCCCCCTTCTTAGGTCACACAGTAATCTGGGTATATATAGCATAGAGGGATGACTGGAATGTGCTCAGTGAGACATCAACAATGATGGTCTCTGAATGGTCAAATTTGGGGTGACATTTACATTCTTTTGTTTTTTTTTTCTATTTTGATTAAATTTGTGAATAAGTACAGCCATCTCCCCTTATCTATGGTTTGCTTTCTGCAGTTTCAGGTACCCATAGTCAACTGAGGTCCAAAAATGTTACATAGAAAATTTCAGAAATTAACCTTTCATAAGTTTAAATTGTGCGCTGTTCTAGTAGACTGATGAAATCTCACATTGTCCCCTTGTTCACCCCCGTGTGACTCATCCCTTTGTCCTTCGTCCCCACTCTGTAGACACTCCTCACCCATTAGTCACTTAGTAACCATCTTGGTTATCAGATCAACTGTCAATTGTATGGCAGTGCTTGTGTCCAAGTCACCCTTATTTTACTTAAAAATGGCCCCAAGTGCAAGAGTAGTGATGTTGGCAATTCCAATATGCCAAAGAGAAGCTGTAATGTACTTTCTGTAAGTGAAAAGATATGTGCGTATAGTAAAAACGGAGTATGTGTAGGATCTGGTACTATCTGCGGTTTCAGGCATCTCCTGAAGGTAAGGAAGGATTACATGTGTGTCATTTTTTTTTTTTTACAAAAGCGATTATTTTTCAAAATAAAATAATTGTTTCTATCTCTGTATCTTCAAATGGGCAAGAATAAGTATTAATTTATAGCTAAAAGTCAATCCTAATAAATATTTTCTCTTCTGATCATTAACACTAATTTCTCTGTTAAAACTTTTCCTTTTATATTTCACTTTGATTTGTACCTAGTAGTAGCTTGTACTCTAGCAAAACAAAGAATGTGGTATGCAAAATAAAATGAGCGTTAGAACATATGAATAAGAAAACTGACAAAATACTGTCCTAGCTCATTTTTAAAAGCCACAACCTACACAAAATAATGAGATCATGAATAAATTAAATTGATTTTCTACCTAAATGCATAATTATAAACAATATCACCTTTCCTATGGCTCTTAAGAGTAAATTTAAAGTAAATTTTACCACCAAAAGTCTCTTAATATTACATTTTAATCAAGAAGTTTCCATCATAAATTTGTTTAAAAGTTTATAAACAGGTCCTCAGTTACATGAATATATCTGTGGCAAAGCAGAGCAAAAAATACACTCACTCTCTTTGATAAATGTAATTGACAAAGACTAGTATTCAGCATATATAAAGAATTCCTACAAAATCAATAAGAAAAATAGAAAATAGGCAAAGGCTTGGATAAATATTTCAAAGAAAAAATCTGAATGACTAATACACATGTGAAAGGAACTCAATCTTATTAGTAATCGCAGATATGCAAATAAAGCCATTGGGGGAAACCACCACCCACTTGACAAAAAGCAGAAGCACATGCCCCTTGCTAGGGAAACTGGCAGTTCCCACTGGCCCTTTTCTGTACTTTTTTTGAGCATCACTAAAATTCAGCTGTAAAGCTTCTGGCTTTAACAATATTCCCAAGGGTCCCATGAAGACTGTTGACAGAGCAGCCTCCATTTAAGTGCAATTATCTTGAGTGAACACACACACACACACACACACACACACACACACACACACATACACACGGGCCATGTTCTTGTATGTTGCTGGTGAGGGTCTAAACTGAGACAAGCACTTGGGAAACTAAACTGGCAGTATTTAGTAGACTTGAAGATTCAGACTCCTATGATCTAGCTAACCCAGTCCTGGTCACCCTAAATGAACTCGTATACCTTTGGCAGCAGCACAGAAATGCTTCATAGCAGCCAAAACCAGAGAAGTACTTCATTCCATAATTAATAGTGAAATCACTGAATAAACTATTGTACATCTTGAATATAAATTCAACACCATACTATATATAAAATGAGGATGAATGAACTTTGCTACACCCCACGCATGAATAAATGAATCTCACAAGCATAATGCTGACTAAAAAGAGGCAAGACATAATAAAAGAGTACGTTTGGTCTGACTCATTTATATAAAGTTCAAAAACAGGCAAAACCAAACTCTATTGTTTGGGGATGTACTCCCCCACATACAAAAGTAGCAGAACTATAAAGAAAGCCAGGACATTATCACAAAGGTCAGAAGAGTAGCTGCCTTTGGGGGACAGGCGTGGTTGTGACTGGAAATGGATAAGTGGGGGCTTCTGGGTGCTGGCAAGTTTCCACTGTGTGATCTCAGTGGTCACCGCACAGGTGTTCATTTTGTAATTATTTGTGGTATTGAATATTTGTCTTGTATGCACTTTTCTGTCTGCTTGTTATATTGCATACAATAAAAGTGAAAGAACCAAAACAATTCTCCTTTTGTCATAAAAGCGATGGAACTCTTTGAGGCATTTGCATAACATAAAATTATGGGGAAAGGATGAAAAAAATGCTTTCCAAGGGTAGGTGGGGGAAGTTATCAGGAAATACTGCAGCTGCTAAAGATATTTAAAATGCTGATAAGAAGTTCTAGAGGAATAGTGAATAAAACAGCTGTGTCAAACAGCCCAACAAGTGGAAGCAGCTTTCACTTAATAGTGTCTTAGGGCCGTGACATTTAAACAATAGGGCAGATTTTCATCGTGATTTTTATTCAGGACTAAGGACAAAATTGTACTTCCCAGTAATGTGCAGCTTCAATTCAGCCAGTCATGGAGATTTTGGTTCGTATTATAGATAAAAAATGATTTTAGAAAATCTTTTGAAGATAGTAAAGTTATCTCATAGGGTGCAACTTTATCACAGAAAAGAAAACTGGTATGAAGATCTGAGCTAAAATTGAGCAAGTCTGACTAACTTGCTAAAAAGCACCTAAGGAGAATGGGTTTTAAAAAAGATGCATGTAGTTGATTTTGGAAGTTGGCTGGTCATTAATTTCAATGCTATTGGCTCAAATGAAAATATATCAAGCAAAATTCAATTCAAAATAAGTTTCCTTTCTTCCACAAAGTCTCTTCATAGACCAAGTGGTAACAGGAAACATCCTTGGCCTCACAGATCAGTCAGTTCCCTGGGAGTCCAGCAATCCATGGAAGAAAACATGTCACCATGCCATTGTCAAGAGGAAACAGCTTGAGGAAGAAACTCCTCTTTCTTTTCTCCCCATCCCCTCCTACCCTGCCCACTGCCCCAGGACAGTCACTTTCTAATATTTGTTCACTGATTTCAGATCAAAATAATTCAAACCATAAAATGTGGCTGGTGAGAGAAACTAGCCGGCTAGTCCTTAAGAAATATAAATTTTGGCAGCTCTAAACTGCACAGACTTTGCTATTATACCAACCCCCAGACAGTCAGACAGATGCACAAACACACATAAGAGAGGGGCATTCTTTAACCTCTAATTTGTAGCATAACATCACTAATCATTATTTTTTTGTTTTATTCCAAGTATTCCTCTGCTACATGCATTCCGCATATTGACGTGGATAGCTAAGGAGAAGCTCCCTGACTCACAGCCAGATTCATGGAACTGTATCTGTAAAAGATCCCAGATCAAATTTTTTAATTTTTAATTTTCTCTTCTTCCTTCCTTCCTTCCTTCCTTCCTTCCTTCCTTCCTTCCTTCCTTCCTTCCTTCCTTCCTTCCTTTCCTTCTTTCCTTCCCTCCCTCCCTCCCTCTCTCCCTCACTCCATTCCTCCATCCTTTACTCCTTTCTCTTATTTCCTTTCACTACAAGACTAGAAAGAGAACAGCATAATTAAAAAACAAAAAAAATCAATATCAATATCCAGACAGTGCTATTCTATTATAGCTTTTAAAAATATATAATTCAAATACTATACCATATACTCATTTCATTGTTTTTTGTATATTCGGAGTCATGGAAGCATCACCACAATCAATTATTGGAACATTTTCATCACCCCCAAAAGAAATCTCACACCTATCAACAGTCACTCCTTCATCCTTCATTCCCATACCTGAGGCATACACTCATCTACTTTAGCTCTATCGATTGACCTATTCTGGACATTTTATATAAATGTAAGCATGTAATATGTGGTCCTTATAATATGTGTCTGGCTTCTTTTATTTAACACAGTGTTTTCAAGGGTCGTCCACACTGTGGCATGTGTCAGTACTTTATTTATTTATTTATTTATTTATTTATTTATTTATTTATTTGCTGAATAATATTCTATTGTGTGGCTATACCATATTTTGTTTATAGATTCATCAAGTGATGGACATTTGGGTTGTTTATGCTCTTTGGCTATGATGAATAATGCTACTATGAACATTCATGTAAAAGTGTTTGTGTGGACATGTGTTTATATTTCTGTATTATTTCTTATACTTGTGTGTGAATTTATATTTCAAAATAAAAAGATTAATTTAAAAAAAACACAAAAAACAGCTTGTATTGAGTGAAGAAATCCTGGGTAATTTCTCCCCTCTGTTTTATGACCTTTGCTCTAATGTTACCATACTTTATTTATAATAAAATTAAATATTTAGTAATAACAAGGATTTCCTGAATGCTGCTGACTGAGCTAAATGCTTACTTGCACAATCTCATTCGATCCTTACACCATCCCTACAAGCTGGATTCCATTGTAACCCCATTTCAGATGAGGCTCTGCTGCCTCTCTCTTTTAAAACATTATTAACAAATCAAACAAGTAACCCAAAACCCAATTAAAAAATAAGCAAAGGACTTGAATAGACATTTCTGCAAAGAATATGCACAGATGGCCAATAAACACATGAAAAGATGTTCAGCATCACTAATCATTAAGGAAATGCAAATCAAAACCACAATGAGACACCACCTCATATTCATATTATAAAACAAAAACAAAAACAAACCCACCAGAAAATAACAAGTGTCAGTGAGGATGTGGAAAAATGGGAACCTTTACACACTGTTGATGGGAATGTAGAATGGAGGTTGACAGGGGCTGGGAAAATGGGAGGAAGGGGAGCTGTCATTAAAACAGTAGATAGAGTCCCAGTTCCACAACTCAAAGTTAAGGTAAATACAGAGAGGAAGGCACAGTCCATGGACTCAGAGACTACAGGGCAATTGAATGTAACCGTACTGAACTATACACTGAAAAATGGTTAAGATAGTAAATTTTATATTATGTGTATTTACCACACATGCAGAAAGTTATTAGCGAATCTATTCAAATAATAAATTTTCATAAAATGTTTACCCTTTTTCAAACAGCTTAAAAAAATGTAACATTCTGGAGAAAACGATTACACATTTTCCAATGCCCCATTCTCTTCTCTACTAAATCTCAGCTTCTCTCAGATACCACCTGGGTACATGCTAAATAAAAGTCCTAAAATCACTGTGAACCTTTAGCACGTGGCCAGGTGAAAACCCATGAACAGGAAAGAGTGAGAAATGGGCAGGAGGACTTGTGTATCTAAAATTGGAAGCAAAGAAGTTTTCCAGTTGCAGAAAGAACCAGTGTGCTCGAGCTCCAGGTGACAATTTCAGCGCAGGCTTTAGTTACTCATGACCAACCTATGCTGTGAGCAGGTCTGTTCAGTCATGTCCTCCCCACACTTGACCATGCCTCAGCTGCTACCTTGCTCTTAACTTAGCACCAGCTCATCAGTGTTTCAGCATGGACGAGTTGGCAGGCAAATGGCACCTGTCAGCACCACCATCATGCAGCTGATAAAGAAGTTACCATTCTACTTGCTAGTAGCCTTCAAGCAAATTTTAAGAGAACACAATCTCTTCCCCCTCAAAGTGATAACTCACCAGACCAGAGCAGATCTTATTGCTTGTTTTTTGGGTGCAAAGAGCACGCAATTCGATGCCTTTATCATGGTTTCACAGCTGAACAGAAAGAGTTTGGCACACAACTCCAAACCATCACTTCATACACAGAGCTACCATTTTAGACCAGAGAAGTACACACAGTTAAGTTCCCTCTACTTTTCTCTTTATGACAGATAAGTAATTCCTTTGCTGGCAAATATCCTTAGGAAGGCCTAACTGGATTGTTTATAGTTTGTATTCATGATTAAAATTAGGGAAAGTCTACGAAATATTGCTTCCAGAGCCTCTAGTCAAACAGTAAAATGAAAATAATAAAAATAGAGGCACAGAGATAGACTCTATAGGAAAGACTTCAGCTACATAATTCCATTCTTCCTTTCTGCAACTGGTGAGAATTCTCTGCCCATTTTACTGATGAGGAAACTGGGGTAGGGAATCAAATTAACTTGTAGAGAGCTTAGCAAGCAAGTCCAGGTCTAGAGCAGCTGGCTTCCTCACTACCTCAGATGACTTTGGGTAAGCTGTTTCTCTGGTTCTCAGTGTCCTCATTTACCAAATGATGACAATAATACTTATCTGACAGTGACACTGCGATGAGCACAAGAGATAATCGATGAAAATGTATTTAGAAGCGGGTGTTGGATACTGTATGGCTGGGACATTCTTTTCTCTCCTCCTCCTCCACCTCTTGTTATCTCCTTCCCACTCAAAGTTAAGGTAAATACAGAGAGGAAGGCACAGTCGATGGGACTCAGAGACTACAGGGCAATTGAATGTAATTGTGAACACATATTTTCTTGCCAATACTCTCGATCAAGAAAAAAGGCTGGGAAGGGGAGGCCAGGGAGAGAAGGCATGGTTCCTGATTGCTGAAGGGAGCCAGTGGGTTGGAGGAGGCATGGTCAGCGAGTGTGGGAGGATAGGGACAGATGCAGCTTTTTAGAGACGTTATGGCTTCTAAGAGGGAAGAGAATTCAAAATGAGCAAATAATACTGAAGCCACTTGAGAGAAGTTATTTTGGAGCACGGGATAGTTACACAATCTTAAAAAGTCTCCTCCCAGTTGTTTTTTAATTACAAAAGGGAATTAAAAAGTAACATTTATAATGGAGAAAGCTGGAGAACCTCCTTAAAATTAAAAAAAAAAAAAGTCACCAACTAATATTCTGTGCCTCTTGACAGACGCACTGAGGACACAGCATCACTTAGTATTATTCATGCACGAAAGCATAACTTAAGTCAAATCAGAGTAAATATTAAAAAAACAAACAAACAACAACAACAAAACAAATGAAGGCATTCTACAAAACAACTGACCTGTGTTGTATCAAATTTCTGTGTCATAAAAGATGAAGATGGGCTAAGGGACTGCTCCAGAGTAAAGAAGTCTAAAGCAAAAACACGATCCTAGATAGCTACAAGGACATTACTGGGACAATTAGGGAAATTCGAATATAGACTCTGTATTAGATAATAGTATGTATCAAAATGTTAAGTTTCCTCAATGTAATCACTGTATTGTGTAATATAATGGCCATGTTCTGAGGAGATGCTTAAATATTTAGGGGTGAAGTGTCATCATGTCTGCAACAATAAAATATGTATGTGTGTGTGTGTATTATATAAAAAAGATAAAGAAAATGTAGCAAAATATTAACTAGTGAATCTAGGTGAAGGGTATACAACATTTATTATACTATTTCTGCCCCTATTCTGCAGATTGGGGGGGGAAAATTTTTAAAAAAAGTAAATACAAATACCTCAGGGGGAAAAAAAAGAAGGCAACATTTCTTTTCAAACAAGCATATAAAAGATTAATGGTTCCTCAAAAAAGTTAAATGTAGAATTACCATACAGCCCAGCAATTTCACTCCTAGAAGAATGTATATACCCCAGAGGAATGAAAACATTTGTCCGCATAGTAAATCGAACATGACTGTTCATAGCAGCGTCATTCATAATAAAGTCAAAAAGTGAAAACAGCCCAAACATTCGCCAACACAAAAACGGATAAACAAACTGTGGCATAATGAAATGTTATCCACACAATGAAATGTTATTCAGCCTTAAATCAGAATGAAATTCCAAGACACAGTACAACATGGGTGAACTGTGAAGACACCATGCTAAGTGAAAAGAACTGATACTACACAATTCCACATACACGAGGTACTCAGAATAGTCACATGCACAGGGACAGAAGGCAGAATGGTGGCTGCCAGGGGCTGGAGGAGGAGGGGACGGGGTGAGCTGTTAACGGGTACACTGTTTCCTTTAGGGAATGGTGAAAACATTTTGGGACCAAACAGAGGTGGTGGTTGCATGACAATTTGAATGTAGTAAATGTCACTGAATTGTTCATTTTAAAATGACTGATTTTATAGTACATGAATTTTACCCCAATAGAGAAGAAAAGAGCAGATAGAGAAAGGAGGAGAATAATACTATGATTTAGGCAACAGAGTGAATGAGAGGCCACACCTAGAGCGAGTGAGCACATATGCCCCAGAATCTGCTGACCAGAAAGGAAAAAGTGCCTGATGTGCACTGCCAACCAGTTCGGAAAAGTGGCAACCAAACGAGGGATGCGAGGTGTGTAATTACAATTTACCTGAATTTTGTAAATATGTTCTTAAAGACTTAAACAGCACAGTAAGAATTAATTATGTGCTGGGTGAGTATTGGCCATATTTAAAAGACACGCTAGCTAAATTAGGACCACCAGGAAAAAGTGGGCAAAGCTGGGATCTTGGGGGCCAAGGTTCTAGAGGAAAACCTCTCCCTCCCAGACCCATGGATGGTGAAGTGAAATGACCAAGTGGCTGCAGCAGGCCAGAAGAGGCTTTCGTTTCTGTTTGGCTGGGGCTGGGCAGTTTTTAAAAGCCGTCCACCCCTTTTTTTTTCTTTAGAAATCATGTTTGCTTTCACGTGCACAAAGCTGGCATAGAAAGAGGGATCCGGTAAGACATGCACAACCTAACATGATATCCTTTCCAGAAGTAAGTGAGTTTTCATTAGGACCATGAAGACTATATAATGCTTTAAGGAAGAAGGGGGTATTCTTATCACAAAAGAAATTCACATTTACTACACAAATTTTAGAAAGGACAGAGGGCCTAATGGAATTCCCTGGAGAAAGCCACTGCTATGATTCTGCCAGCCAGAGAAGTACTTAATATTAAGGAAGGATTCATTAATGAAGCTTTCTTGGTGAGAAAATATAATAAATGTGAGGCTTCCTGAAGCCCATGAGCAAGGACTTCCTCTGAGACGGAAGGTACTTAAAATGTGTGTCCAGAGACTCTGGTGTTGAAAGAATCATAAAAGCATAAACAGAACAATCAGGAATAAATTTCCTCTATCCTCTGCCTTAAAAAAGAATTACTAAGTCACAAGAAAGAGGAAGAGTCTAGTCAAATAATTTTTCAGGCCAGTTCTTGGTGCCAGGTAGACAGAGAAAAACAGAAAAAAATGATTCTTCCGACACCATTTAATGTTTGGTTGAGAAAAGTAGAAATTGGCTTGAGCCCTTATTTTCCCTGCTATCACCTCCAGAATGGACTCTGGCTCCAGAGCCACACACTCACCCATCCAGACTTCCCCAAACTGTCCAGCGCCAAGCCTCTTCACCAACTTAATGGACTCCCGTGGGATCTCCCAGGCATCTTTGTCCCATGGCTTCTGTGGTTTGGGACTAATGCATACCTTCTCCAGTCTTCTGCACAAGCCATCTGACTGCTCTAATTTAAAATTGAAAATGAAGGTTAAAAATGTCACATTTTATATTTTACCAGTATCTATAGAGAGGTTTCGACTATTAGTCTTTTTTTCTAACTTGCCATATTTACAAACCTAAAATGCCTATGGGGTACCTTTTTTACAGTTATGACTTTTGAAACTCTTAAATGGAAAACAATTTAAAATATACTTGATTTTTATTCAATAGTACTGTTAATCTATTAAAACAAACAAAAATAACATAACAAACAGATAAAGGCTGACAGGATATCACACTTAAAACGTAATTTCAGATTGCTGAACCCAGGTAAGCTCAGGGCGAATGGCAAGGGCTTGGTCATGTCACCTAGGGAGCCGCAGCCCCCAAACAGGGCCAGGGTACGGCAAGCACTCACACACATGCCAAACGAATAAGTGAATGGGGATGACAGAGAAGGAGGAGGATTCCACAAAATCTGGGGTACCTTGTTCTCTCCATATTTTGAGACCTGAGCAAACCTATAATATGTGTTCCCTTCGAGCAGGTTGTAAAAATAAGCAGCAATAACAGCCGACAACAATGACTGCCTTCACTCACACCAGGAATGAACCTAAAGGCTGTTTCAGCTTGACAGGGCTGGAGAGTGGTATTGATGATGTAGGACCAATGACTTGCCACTTCTAAATATTTTGGTGTTGCAAAAATACGCACTATGTGAAAATAATATTCATTTTTCTTTTCATAATTCTGAAACTCAACTATCACATAGCAGGAGCTAGGTGCGAAAAACTAGAATAATTATTCACAAAAATCAAATCTGACTTTGAATATATATTTAATTATAGATAATTCAGAATCAATTATAGAAGATGATCCTCCAACTTTGTCCAAAAGAAATATAATGCATAAAAAATTTTAATATAAAAGTGTTTGATACCATATATTTACCATAATAAGCATATTTTGCCTTGTCCAACCTTCAGATTTTACTTACTTTGGTAATGCTTGATCATGTCACTGATGCAAGGAAAAGTGATTCTCGGAGAGATGTAATAACCCCCATTGTCCAGACTTCTAATTTTGTAGTGCTTAATGACATCGCCGTGCACAGGGTCATAATCTCTGACAGACAGAGAGTAGCTTCCTGTGGGGGGAAAGCACAAGCAAAGATTATATCTATGTCTATAAATAAGATCTGCATTATAAAATACTGTAGAATACATTTTGCCATAAAAATATGCAGAATATAAATTAAGTATGCATACAGTGCATAAGTTTAAAAGTCCTATAAAATGTCACTTGATAAAAGAAGCTACCATTTTGTTTGCTGTGAAATTTACCAGCCATTTTCCTTATTTTTTTATTATTTCACTGAATTAAAGTTATTTTGATTTTCTTGCTCTTAAAATTTTAAGATTTACTCTAAATAAAAATATAAGGGACTCAGTAAATATAAAGTGTAATGAGAAATGGCTATAATATATCTGTTTTCTGTTACTTTTAGTAGCAAAACTAATGATATTGGTTTGTTATTTGTTATCAAAACTATAAAACTTTCACTACCAGAACATAATATATTCTTTTTGAAAAGAATTATAGAATAGTTTCTAAGAATGATTTCTTAAATAGAATTTATAAGAAGCTTTAAGCCACTTACCTTTTAATGTTTCACTTTCTCTGATAAGAAATGCTCCAGCACAGTTCCCTGGTGCCAGAAGCTGCCTTTCTGCATCTTTCCTGGTAATATCCTTGAAAAACCACCTGAGAAGACATTTTAACAGTTTATGGTGTCATGCTCCAGGGAAGGTAAAAAGGTAAAGAATAAACAAGAAATCCACTGCAACAAACAGAACCATGGAAGATGACAATACGTAAGGACTCACTCTTCTGTCTCCAAGGTGTTGACTTTGGCTACGTAGTTGCTGGGGATGAAGCCTTCCCTCTTTGTTGAGAGGGATTTAGCTTTCCACCATTCTCCATGTCTGGAACAGAAACACACAGCAAAAACTGTTTGTGTCCAATGACTCAAAACCTACAATAGCAGCTGTCTGCAGGTGTTTGTTTGGGGAGGTAAGGGATGGTGGGAAAGATTCCTGGAACCTCAGAATCCAGTGGGAAAATTCACTCCTCTTGCTGACATAAAAATATGTTTAAAGATTGAAGTAAAGAAAAACAGCCTCTCAACTGAAGTGTGGGCCACTGTGCCTAGTGCTGCATACACAAGAGTTGGTGAAAATGGTTTTCATTCTGCAAAATGTTTCTAATTTCCCCTGGGATATCTAAGAAATGCTTTAGGATCCTTATAGGAATAGAAGTCAAGGGAATAATGAGCCATAGTTCCTATGCTGTAAGCTCTTTGGTTAAAACATCTAGTTTCCAAATATCTAGATGGATGCCATGAAAAAAAGTAGAAAATCATAAAATAATTCCAAGCAGGTAGATCTCATCCCTCTTGTCCTTCACTTTATGCCAAGGAGGAGGCAGGGGCAGTGAATGAAGGAGGAATGGATGGGTCCCTATGAGCTTCAGTTATGTTCTCCTTCAAATTCCCACATGCAGATGGGATCCTTGTCTCTTAGACACAAAGGATAACTACAACTGGCACTAACCTGTGCCTACTATATGCCTCCACTAAATGTATCCACACACACGTGCACACACATAATCCTCACATCAATGCATGACAGAGGCACTGTTATTCCCATTTTAAAAGGGAAGAAACTAAGGTATAGCACTGAAGTGATCTGTCACACAGTTATAAGAGGCAGGGCCAGGAATTAGGCCCAAGTTCATGTTCAATCAGTAAGCAATAACTGCTTTGAACCACTTCACACCTTAATTAAGGTGTCCCTCCTCCAACCCTGGTTGGCAAGCCAGGGCGACAAGTTGTGCAAGATTAACAGAAAAAGCAGGCTAGAATGAAGATTCTTGGAGTTTCTTATTCTCAGTACTGTTCTGAACCCCTGTAGTCTGAATAGGTCACAGGTCTGTGAGTCAGCATGGACGGGGGTCAAGAAAATGATGGTGTCCAAGAGTCTTCACAGAAGTCCACACTGCTAAGTAGGGGCTTTTCTAAGATGACCGCTGCTTGGGCACAGTGCCCTTATAAATCAAACAAACCATTTGGACCCATAAACCCACTCTGAACTTGAGTAATATAACTAAATTAAAATGGCATTAAAATAACATGCAAATTTCACACACACACATCCAAACTTCTTAAAGTGGCACAGATGGATAAAAAAGAAATGGTGTCTATCTTTGAAGGGAAACTTTCTGGAGAGTATTCACAGGCAGACTTCAGAGATTCCTTTGGCCTTATGCCTCCACCCCCATCTGGGCTACAGAAAGGAGGCTGGGAGGACTGAGGCCCACAAGAAGGGGAGCTGCTCCTGTTGTGCTGCTGGGAGCAAAACAATCAGAATGGTGTCTGGGACAGTCTACGGGACGGTCTGCGGGATGGTCTACGGGACTTAGCAGCCTGGGTAAATGGCTGAAGGTGCAGAGCACCTGTATGCACTTACTCCTCCAGGACTTTCATCTTCTCTCCTTTCTTGAAAGACAAGTCATCTGGGTGGATGCCATCATAGGGGTACAAGGCCACAACAATGTCTCCTTGCTCCTCTGGATCTAAAGAGGGAGAACCAAGCAGGGGTCTGTAAGATCCATCAGCAGAAACGCTTAAACAAACAAACCCTCACTGGGCACAAAGGATGAGATGGCACTGAGAAGAAAGGCCACTGGGATAACGGCATGTGCTTCCTTCCTTCCTAGGGGGCTCCGGGCCTAGAAAGTCCACAGTAAGTACCAGCTGTGCACAAGTACACACCATAAGCAGTACTTGCCATCTCAAATACAGACCTACAACCGTAATTCCAACTCTCTAGTTAAGAAATGAAACACCCATGTTCATAGCAGCACTATTCATAATAGCTAAAAGGAGGAAACAAATGTCCAGTGACAAATGAAGGGATAAATGTGGTCTATATGTACAAGAGAATATTATTCAGCCTTAAAAAAGAAAGAGATTCTGACACTGGCTACAACATGGATAAACATGAAAGAAATTATGCTGGGTGAAATTAGCCAGTCACAAAAGGACAAATGTATGATTCCACTCATATGAGGTACATAGAGTATCAAACTCAGCAACAGAAAGCAGAGTGGTGGCTGTCAGGCCCCGGGAGGAGCAGTGGTGGGAGTGTTTAACAGCGACAGAGTTTTAGTTCGGGATGATGCAGAAGTTTTGAAGATGGATGGTGGTGATGATTGCACAACAAATGTGAATGTACTTAATGCCCCTAAACTGTACACTTAAAAATTAAAATGATAAATTTCATGTTATGTGTATTTTTTTTCCACAATAAGAAAATAAATTAAAATACCCAGGACAACTACTTTAGTTAGATTCTCTAACAGTAAATAAAAGAAGCCATCATCTTGCTATGAAAACATACCTTTAGTTTGAAACCTCTGTCCTGGTAAAAGCTGAGAATCTGTAACCTAGGAGAAAATATTTGTTAGAAAAAATTTTTTGTTTAGCTTTTTTCATTCACATTTATGTTGTGTGTTATATCACTTTTCTAACAGTAGCAAATGAGGCTTAGGGTTGCTAATTTACTAAGCCAGAAAAAAAGAGGAAAAATTCTGTAGAGCTATGTCTCAACCCACAAGCTCTTCCATCTAAAAGCAGCCATTTTCCTGTGGTGGCAGGAAATAAACAAGGCTCAGGGCAGGGGCCACTCAATGCTTACCTGATCAATTTCTCTCTCTTTTTTGGTAACAGAACCCTAATATTATTAGGAAGGCAATTTGCCCAGCTAAATGACTATGCTTCCAAATTTTCTAGCACTCTAGACACATGGAGGGAAGGAGTGTTTCCGTGAACATAACGGTTCTGTGGGGTTTGGAGGCAACGCCCCCTTCTGACTTGCTTTTCAAGTGAAGGCTGCGGCTAAGCAACCATGAAAACCAGGTCAGCAGAGCAAAGATGGAGGGGGCCTGGAGCCCTGGGGACCTTGTGGAATTGCCACCCAGTCCACGACTGCTGATCTCCACATTTCACAGACTTGCTTAAAAAACTGTAGTCAGAACTCTGAGAACAAGTCCTAACCCATCCTATGGCTGAACCTGATTCTGTCATAGAGACAGATGGCATCCTCTGTTATTTTAGTTGGAGGTGAATTATCAGGAAGAGTCTGGTGACACAAAAGGCCACCTCAATTACCTTTTCAATCAAATTCTTTTTCTTCTCAGTAACCATGAGGAGGATGTAAAAGACCCCTGGACCCTTGTAGGGAAGGCACTGTCAGAGACCAATATTCATAAATCATGTAACTTTTCTCTTTGATTAAAATGATTTAATGAAATGGGACCAAAACAGCTTGTACTGAAATTGAAATTTCTGATGAAAGTTAGCACATAAAATCTCCAATTATGGAAGGGATGAGAATTACTATATTTTCTGCTATCAGAAAATCATAGGTTTATATTATCCCTTCAATTATTTCAAAGAGTTTTATACTGATTTTTTAAATCATTTAGATTTACATAATTAGAATATATGATCAACTTTAAATGACTTAGAAGAAATAATTTGAAGGTGAGAAACTAAATCGTTTGATGCAGTAAGCTGACTTTCACATAACAGAGTCCTTAATTTGCAAATGTTTTAATACACTTTTTGTAAGACCAAAACACACATATGCAAGTTATCTACCTTCCTTGTTTTTCTTTAAAATGTCTTTTCTTTAGAGTGTTGTTGAATTTGCACCAGTTCAGCCTTACCCTCTCATCAGAATTCCTCTGTAATCAGCCCAGGGCGTGCATTTTTGGCACATCTGGCCAGAGCTGAGTGTTATCTGTCGCTATGGAATAAGGCCAGATTAATCGGCTGGTGAAACAAGGGCATCTGTGACCACAGAAGGTACAAACTAAAATATGGGCATTAAGAGATTTCAAATATGTTTACTACTTCTGCTTTCTAACTTAATTTTTAACCTCTCTTACTTTTAAAAGGAAAAATGGTGTATACTATTTTCTTCTGCTTTTCTGAATAAAGAATATTATTTAAAAAACAAAACAAACAAAAAAAACATGGGTTTTAAAGCATGTAAATCTGATGTATGTGATCCAGAAAAAGTCAAATCCTTTTCATGAGACCTTTGAAGTCTATAACAGAAAAAACTATTTGTGACTCCAATTCCTTATAACATTTTATTTTCTACTAATCATATTTATGTAATATGTAGTTCTACATCTGTACCTATTTATGTAATGTATTTAAATATATTATATGTATTTATCACTAAATTATTAAAGCGGTTAATAATTTCACACATTTCGAATTTCTATATAAAATTATAATATTAATTTATCTATCCAGGAACATCATGTACAATTCATTCATTCTTCATCTCCACTTCTTTTTAAGATCAATTGTGACATCAGTTTCGACAATGATATGCGACTTTGATATATGTTATACCTGTAGGTAATGAGGAACAGTGGAGGAGAGGATGGGCTGAAAGGCTTGATAACAATAATATGCTTCTAGAATACTAAGTCATTTGAAAACATGTCAGATGAGAGAAACTATAAAACACTTAATAAAGGCATCTGGGTTAATAATCTGCTTCCAGTTTAAATACTGAAGAATTCCATAAAAACCAAGCTCTTATATGTTTTCCATCTATATATTCCTATATATATATATATACATATATATATATGTATATATATATATATATATAGTGAGTGAATATATATATATATATTGTGAGTGAATAGATGGAAAACATATAAGAGCTGAGATAAAGTGCATTTAAGGCTGTAATTATCCAAAGCTCTATTCTTCTTTTCCTTAAAATGTGATAGTAGTTCTTTCTTTGCCAAGCATTCTCTAATGCATTGAATAGCATGTCCGTCACTCAAATATATTTCTGGGAGATATTTGTTCAAGTTTAGCAGGCGGAATTAGCTGTGTTTTAAAAAATCTTTTAATTATAATGTCATGAAAAGTTCATATCTGTACTATTATGAATTAATTGAAAAAATGATTAGATGGGATAAAGTATGATGTGCCAAATGACGTATTAGCACCTATTTTAGCATCTAACTTGAATGCAGAATGTCCTTCTGCTTGCAGACCATTGTATTAATCTCACTACCTATCCTAAGTGACACAAGCTCAGGTAAATAGACTGTATATCTTTACATATAACGAGTGGGTATTTGCACCGGTGAGATGAAGATGATTTTCTCTACACATAAAAAAGTGCCCAAAGGCCATTTTATTTTACAATAAGTGACCTTGTTATCTCTCAAATGTTTGCAAGATTTTTAGAGGATTAAGGTACAAAGCATATCAAAAATCCAGGCCCAAGTAACTGATGTAATTTTTTGCATGCACACGTTATAGATTTGGTGTTTAAATTATGCAGCCATGCTTTGATCCTGCTGTGGGAATTCTCCCCTGAGTCTATCTACTTACTGGCCTTTGCTGTTTATTGGACGTTGGATCTCTCACATAAATAGTTCGGTCAGTATTACGTACTGGTTGCGTCTTCAAATCTACTCCATCGTCATTCAGGTTGTCTTTCCTTTTTGATTTTATACATCCCATATTTCCTGTTGGAATATAAAAGCAATGACATTGTTTTACCATTCTAGAAATGGCTTCAAGCCACCAAAATCTCTCCATTAATGAAAAATAAGAGATTATATTTTTATTCCTTATCATACAGTTTAACAAACTCAAATGTGGATAATGTTCACAAACTAGTTTGCTTGTATATTCATTCACTCAACAACTATTTATGGAGAATCAATTTTATGTCAGCAAGACATAATCTCTGCTCTAAAGATCTTCGTGTTTTTGTGGCAAAGATGTGTGAATTAAGTTTATAGTAGTGGAGAGTCAATGATATAGAATGCACTGGGCCTAGGAAATGACATCTAACTCAGGCAAAGAGGAAAAAGCAGTGGTCAGGAGGAGCATTCTGAAAGAACGTTCTGTGAGTCAAAACAGAAATGATGTCAGCAAGGTGACCAAGTCAGTAAAGGGATTCCAGGAAGAAGGAACTTCACAGGCAGAGTTTTGACCCTGAGATAACATGGTCCCTTTAAGGAACTGGTTCAGTCTCACCCTTCAGGGAAGTAGTTCAAGCGAATCCCTTCTGGAAACTAGTTCTATAATGCAAAACTCTAGCCTATCATCTCCAACCTTTTTGACACCAGGGACAAATGATCCTATGAGAATCTAATGCCTGATGATCCAAAGAGGAGCTGAGGTGGTGATGCTAGCACTGGGGAACAGCACGAATACAGAAGAAGCCTTTGGTTTGCTTGTCTGCCGCCCGCCCACCTCCTGCTGTGCAGTCCCATTCCTAACAGGCCACTGATAGGTGCTAGTCCAAGCCGCAGGGGTTGGGTACCCCTGCTATAGACAAAGAGCAGGGAAGAAAGACCAGGAATTAGGCTGGAGAGGAGAGAGAGGCACACCTTGGGTGCTATGCTCAGGAACTTATTTATTTGTCTCCTCCCACCCCCAAGACGAATGACACAATGTGAAAGGTGAAGTGAGGGGGCTGGAGGCTTCAAAGGCAAGCATGATTAAGAACAAGAATGCACAGAACCTGGCTCCAACTGAATGCGGCCTGAGACCTGGGAAAGTGATGGTGGTCCTCACCAAGACTGGAAATAAAAGAGGAAACACAAGTATGAAAGAAAAGATGCTTGTAGGAATATCTAAATGACTGAATCCAGTAGGCTTCCCAGTAAGATACATGAGTGTGGAAACTAGAAGAGCCTGAGGCACAAATGATGGTATCAGCAAGCCATGACTGTGCATAAAACTTCAGAGGAAGAATCGTGGACAAAAAGGGGCTTGTGCTTGACCAGTGCAGAGTGACATAAACATTCTTCTAACTGCTAAACTTTCTAATCCGTTTATTCAATAGACACTAGGATGTGTAGGGCACCACACGAAAGGACTCTGGGGACTAAAAAGATGATTTTAAAAATTGAAATCAGACATGAATCTTGCCTTCCAGTATAGCCTCCTGGTTAAATCTATATATTGAAACTAAAATCTGCTGTGAACTCCATCCACTGAAAGGTTCTGTAGGGCAAGAATGGTTCCCAAACCTGAAGGAACACCAGAATCATCTAGACCCAATAGAACAGATTTCCCTGGACTCTTTCCAGGAAATTCTCCGGGAACCCAAGGTGGGCAGGGTTCTCGCATATGATCTGTGTACTTTTGAAACGCTGCCACTTGGACCCCACTGCCTAGGACTTTAGAGAAAAGCTATATGATTTACAGTTTGAGGAAGGAGGAGTAGTGTGAATTAGGGACCACTTCTTGAGAGAGGAAATGTTCTAAGAAATCTCAAGAGTCTCCCACTTAACTGTCACCCACAGGCATCGTTGCCACAGCTCATCTGTGTGTTTTGTCCTGCAGGCTCCCAGTTGGACCTTCAACTTGTTTATCGTTCTTTACAGAGGTAGAAGCCTCTAGATCACACCTCTTTCTGAAACTAGCCAGCTGTAGTTCCCAAAATAAAGGGGAAGCAAGTACTAATTTGATTCAAAACAGAACACTTTTTTCATATGCTTAAGTTTCTGAAATTAAGATGGGTTTTAAAGTCAATGTGGAAATAAATGAGATGGGTTTTAGATTTGATCTATAAATAAACAGGCGAGTTCTCTTTTCAGCAGCCTCACCCCCACCCCCCTCCCACCGACCAAATCAGTGTCTAACTTGATCAGCCACTGAAATGGTGCGGTATAAATGAGGAAATACGGTAGTAAAAGAACCGACCTCCCAGCGTGACTCCAGCGCTCCGCGAGTTCCACCGGGAAGAGCCCTGGCGGGTCTACTAGGGACCGACTCTGGAACCACAGCAGGGCCGGGCCTGCCCCAGAGCTTTCCCCAGGGGCGCCTGGCCTCCCCCTCCCCCTCTCCTTCTCTCTAGTCCACTCTGGCTCTTTTTTCCAGACCTCTAACACCAATTTTACCCGCCTCCCCCACTCCAGACAGAACTTCACAATTCGCCCAACTGAAAGGTCGCCGCTCTGCCCACCCCTCACACTTCATGCTCTTATCTTTCTTATTACTCCCTCTGGGCAGCTCCCTAACAGAATGGAAGCCGGTTTCCTCGCGGCAGGATTCCCCGTACCTGGAACAGTGCCTGCTCAGAGCAGGCCCCGGACAACGTGTGCGGAAAGAACCGGCCAAGCAACATTCGGGGCTTCCTACTTGCCCAACCGGGCCCCTCTTGCTGGAAAAGGCAAAGAAATGACCCCCTCTCCCCCCGCCCCACAAGTTGTTTTAAAAGCAACAGAGACCTCTACAACTAAATTCTAGTTTATAGGAAATGCGGAGATTAGAGAAACAAAACGAAAAATCCATGATGTGCGCTAGAGACAACTAGCCTGGATACTTCAAAATGTACAGGGGGAGGGATGGGACGGAACTATTCCGTATTAAGAGACCCTAAGGACATAATATGTGAATCTCGACTGAATCCTGGATGAGGAGGGCGGGATGACACAAGCTGAGATAACTGGGGAAATGTGAATATGTCTAAACAGAATATTAGGGGCTTGTGTGTATTATAGACATGATAATGGCATTGTGGTTACACTAGGAATGTCTGTCTTAAGAGATACATGCCAGGTGTGTGAGGACGAAGGCTCAGCGTGTCTAACTTTCAACACTTTGGTCAAAGTGAAAAAGAGAAGGGAGTGGGAAGGGAGAGGAAAGGAAAATGTGGCATGCTACTAAAGAATTCGTGAATCTAGGTGAAGGTATGTTCCCATTTTTTCCTGCAGATTTGAGATTTTCAAAAAAAATGTTGGGAGTGGGAAATAAGAGGTATTATAAATAACTTTATGCAGAAAACTTTGTCAAAATGTTAGAAACCCCTGGTGTGTGTGTGTGTGTGTGTGTGTGTGTGTGTGTGTCTGCGCGTGCGTGCGCGCGCGCGCGCGCGCGCAGTGATGAGATTAGAAAAGTACTTTGTAAAGGTGTTATTTACATGTCATGCCAAGTGCTGCTGGCTTTATTTAGTTACAGCATGGAAAGGTTTTTAACCAGGAACAGGACATGAGATCTCTACTTCCAAGAGAGAACTAGGTAGGAAGAGAGGAGGAGGGGGAAGGGCTGAGGGGTTCCAAGCAAGAGAAGATGGGGATCCCAAGGGTATTGGCCCTGGAAAGGAAGAGGAAGAATGAAAATAAAAGGCAGGTGGGTGAGAGTACACAGATTATCATTTATTTATGCTTAATTTATGTTTTCCCCTCCCTGCCATCAACACAGACAACTGAGCACCAAATGTATGTATGTTTTGTAGATGAAAACAATTACAATACTACCCCACAGAGACAGTGACTTGTTCAGAGTGAGCGGACCTCTGCTGATTGCCCACTGACACACCAGGTCTTACAATGCCTCATGCTGTGGGAAGGTACTAGAAAAGTACAAAATACAATGTAGTGCCAGCAGAAAGTGGTTACATGTTTGCAAGTGTCATGAGCTAGACTTTACAATGATTTACACCTTAGTGTTTTTAAATTAAACATTTGTAATTTTCTGAGCATTTCATTTAATCCTCGAAGAAACCTTATGAGCCAGGTATTATGAATCATACTTTACAGAGGAGTAAATAGAGGATTAAAGAGATGAAAAGACGCACCCTAAACCACAGTGCCAGTGAAGGGTGACAATGGGACTCTCTCACAGCTTTAGCCAAAGTCTAAGCCTAAAGTCTGTTCTCTTTTCTCAGATATATGATGGCTATTTTGAAACTGCTGTTTTACTTATTTAACGATGATGCTAAATGAAGAAATTGTTTTTACAGCTTGCTTCTTTTTCAAAAGGATCTGAAATGCTTTTACAAAAAAAGACAATAATGAATTTAATAAAATGAAAACAGAAAACCCACGCCAAGGAAAAAAGGAGAATGCAAATGTGTTAACAGTGGAGGGTACCAGATATGCTATAGCAGATTTCCTGGCAGGAAGAGCCAGAGGGCAGCGTGAGTCACTGGTCTTGACAGCACTTTGGAGGGAAAGAGGAAGCAGATGGGAAAGTGAGGTCCCTGCAGAAGAAGTCTAAGTTTTCTTACAATAGACTTTACATAAAGTGCTATAGATGAAGTAGTTGGCAAGGCCTTCATTTCTTTTCAACAGTAAATTATGGCACATTTTATATGTGGGGACTTTGGGTTAATAATGGTAATAATAACAGAGTTTGACATGCAAATGTGATTCTAGGATGTTCATCACAGAAGTTCAACTAGATGGTCTGAAGAGACACAGACGACTGGGCAACCCTTTGCCATGAAGGGACATCCACCAACAACATATCCAGAAAATGGGAGGCAGGTGAATTTTCTTTCCAAAAATTTCTTTCACTAGAACAAATACCCATTAGGGGTGGCTCATTCTCATTTAAAGTTTTTAGAATACCAAAATTCTTAAAAAAAAAAAAAAAAACGACAAGGCAAAGACTAATTATGACTCCTTGTTTATCACCCTGCTATCTCTGGAAAGATCTAATAATGCCTTATCCACCTGCTCAGTAAAGAAGCAACTGTGCACTTGGAGCTGCACTTCTGGAGACTTGTTTTCCCTCCAGCTTTATTGGGATATTTGACATATGACATTCAATGTGATGTATGTATACATTGTGAACTGTAGGGGTTTAGAACGAATCAGTTCAAGATGTGCCTCTCTGGTGTGCTGATTGTTTTGAACTAAAGGCAACTGAGACATTGTAGGCTCAAGAGAAACTTGTGCCTCCACTTAACTACCTAGGCCATAAAAAGAGATTATCAGAGATAATATTCTGACCTGTCTATATGGCAGGGGGAACTACTAATTACTGACAACAGCTCTTATCTTCCTAAGATGACCTTTCTCCTCTCTGAAGCCTTGGGTACCTTACCTTGTCATTAGCTCAGAATGCCATATATACCTTATTCTAACTTTCAGTCCCTAAACTTCTCATGTATGTGATGTTCCCATACAAACTTATGTAATTGAATTTGGTTATCTGTCTCATATAGATTTAATTATTACACAGCCAAAAGAAGCTTAAGGGGTAGAGGAGAGTTTCTTCTTCCCCCACAGGACTGATCATTACAAAAAAGTTAATGCATTCATCACTCCACATAGTTGTCGGGTTTTCTTGTTTGTCTTTATGGTGAGAACTTTTAGAAGATATGTTCTTTAGATGTCTTGCACAAGAGCACAAGGATGTGCATACTAGTGTTATTTATAATATAGACAGAGACAATCCAGATGTCCATCAGTAGGGGACAGTACATTAAATTAGGTCAAACGGACAGATTATGAGAGTGGGATGGGTTAAAAAAAGAGATTTGTTTAATGCAGATATCCTTGACCACCAATCATTATTGATTGAAAAAATTCTATATATATCAATTTATATAGTCAATTAATAATATATGTACACACATATATACACATAGATGTACACACATATCCACATATACTGTATGTTTAATGTGCACAGAAAAAAGTCTGAAAGAATACCCACCACCATGCTGGCCAGGTTCTAAAGTTCACTCGTAAGGTATAAGTTCCTATATGGAAGTTTTATCTTAAAATTTCTTAAGGAAGATACTACAAAATATTTGGAGTAAAGACTGTGGAGTTGGATGGCTCAATTCAAATCCTATGTCCATCAATTATTAACTGTGTGATCTTGGGCAAGTTGGCTAACCTCTCTGTGCCTCAGCTTCCTTTTGTATAAAGGAAGTAACTACCTCATTAGGTTAAAGAGTTAAATTAGTTAATATTTGTAAAGTGCTTAGAGGCAAACTTAAGGCAGCACACAGTAAGAGCTATACACGTTTGTTAAGTACATAAATAAATGTGGTCAAACTGCTGGTTTTTCCTACAAAATTGGAAGAGAAACTGTCCCATGATGAGAAGCACAAGGATAACCCCCATCTCAACACAAAGGGAGAAAAGAAGCACATCTCGCATTTCAGCTTCCAGCTTATACACAGGCCACTTGTACACATTTTCCCTCTCTCTCCTCTCTTTTGGACAAGGTACCTTATATGCTATGTCACTCTGCTATACACTTTTGTATTACATGATAGCCTGAATGTAAATGTATATATTACTCTGTAATTAAAGAGGGGGACATTGCTCAATGAAAGAGCTTCCTGAATTTGGATGTAACATACATTTTGAGTAATATTTTGTTTTTCATCATATATTTCATAAGTTTAAAAGGTATTCCATCATACATATTTTAACCTGAAGTTTCCCATCCCTATCTACTATTAAAGATTTTAAATCACTAATTTCTCATATTATCAGAGATTAAAGAAATAAAAAATAGGATATAGGATGCCACCTCCTCCTATAAAATCTAAACTCATTTTTTAACAATTACATCACACAATCCCAGAGCTTAAAATTTAAGAACTTACCAGAATCTAACCCCTCAGAATTTAAATATCTTGCCATTACAAAGTGTTGCATAATAAACTATCTGTGTTGCTACCATGTTTTGTTTGTTTTGTCTTACTATGACATACATTCTCTGCCTTTATTCCAGCAGCCACCAAAAAAAAAAAAAGAAAAAACTAAACTAAAAACTTTTCCAACTTCACTGCAACTTCCCAAACTGAATACTTTAAGTTGCACTGAGTTTTCCCAGAAACAAATGAATTTCTCATCCAAAGGCTCATTGGGGGCTCTGAAATCTTCCTCCCATTACTGACCTTCTCTTGCCTGACTTTGCAATACCATTGGTCACTCTGGAGTAACCAGAAATTTGTATAAGGGTAGGAAACAAAGTGGGTGAGGAGAGAAAAGGGAAGAGTATGTAATTGCCTACAGACAAGGAAAAGAAAGCCCAGAGATGAGCCTGTACCAGGTAATCAGAGGTCTTAGATGAAACTAGAACTTGTTCCATTGGCTTCAGAGCTGCATTCTTTACCCACCCAAGGCCTTGCTGCCTCTCTGAAGTGTGAGCTTCATTGCCAAAAGAGCTTTCTGACTTAGGAAGCTCAGAAAGACAAGAGAAAGGAATTCCTGAGGACAGAGAGATGGGTACTAAGGATCTCAAAGAAGTGAACTCACTTCAAAAGTAGGTTGAGTTTGGTTTCAGGGTCATTTGTAGGAATTTGTCCTTAAAATAACATCCTCCAGTTCTCATACTTGCATTCTAGGGCCAGCTGTTAACTCAAGATATGTATTTCGCTCTCCTCTAAAATGAAACTTTTCAGAAGTCCCTGACTGTTTTCCTTCTTACTTTACTTTCAAGAATGAAACTTTAGAGACTTTTCAGAGAAGCAAAGTCTACAGAAGAGTTGTGGTGTTTTCTCCAAAGTTCCCATCAGAGAAAAGGGGGTTGGAAAAGTCTGGCCGTGGGTATCCTCGGGAGGGAGTGGAGGAAAGAGCACCTCAATGCAACCCCACAGCTCCCTTGACCCCTAGCTCGAGTAATGGCTTTTCTTTTGTTAGTTTTCCTAAATTCCTTTGAAAAAGGTAAAATTGAAAAGGGCATCACTTATATGTGGGATATAAACGTAAAAGCAACAAATGAATGGGACAAACAAATAGAGACTCATGGACATGGCTATAGACTAGTGGTTACCAGAGTATAGGGGGTAGGGGGAGGGGGAAGGTAGATGGGGTAAAGGGGGTCAAATATGTAGTGACAGAAAGAATTCTAACTATGGGAGGTGAACACACAGTGTAAATATATATATGCCTTACTGTTAAAGTGTAGAGTTGAAACATTGGATTTCGTTAACCACCATCTCTATAAAATTAATTAATTAATTAATTATTTTTTTAAAAAAGAAAAAAGAAAAGAGTGTAGCCAGGCTCTCTTTACTTAGGCTCCTATGATTTTTCTCCTTACTTATCTTGGTAATTATTTTCAATTCTTGATATTTTTTCTCTATAAAATCCCCCAGAAAGCCACTGCTGTCATGGTAAGTCTGTGGCCCAGGCTCACCTGGCTCCAGAGCCCGGCTTTCTCATTTGACCAGCCTCTAATGAAAGGCCTGCCCTCAGGTTAAAATGCCACCTGTAAACAGTGTCTCTGGGCAATGTAACCACTGTCGTTAAGGTGTTTGGTAATCCCTACTCCCAATTTCCTCTGGGTTCCGTAACAAGAGCTAGTCCTTGAAGACTTGGGGGACACAGCTGCTCCTACGGTGTGGCATCGCCTCCAGTCTGTGACTAAGGCTGAGCACCGGGCTCCCCCTGGAAGAAAGGGGCGTGATTTATAAGGAACCTGAAGAAGTACTGGAAAGAGACTGGGACAGAACCTGTGTGCCAAGGGCCTGCCACCCCCATCCACTTTTCCTATTAAAGGCCAACTGGAAAGGAGGGTGAGGGGTACCCAGAGAGTTCCTAGTTCACATCCTGAGACCTGGGCTGGAGGAGGCTCTGGGTCTGAAGGAGGGGTTGCTTCTCTCTTTGCTTCTGATCCCACACATGGTGAAACACGAAGGCAAAGGGGGTGTCAAGACAAAACAGCCAGAGTTCTGTCTTGAGGCTCTCTTCACTCAGCCTGTTGAAGGTGTTAAGAGCATCCAGAAGTTTTGAGTGTTCCAATGAGGTCCATTTGCTCTCGGGGTAGGTATCAGTATGACATTCCCCCAAATCAACAGTACCCCACCATATCTCCCTGGGCAAACCAAGAGCAAAAAGAGAATCTGTGGCTGCTTTCTCCCCAAAGGGCACAACAGAAACCCTATTCCTAACCAGGTGCCATCTTGGAAAGGAACAGGAGGAGAAACATGAAGGACTAAGCAATGGAGCTATGATGGAAAAGAGGCTCTTTAAACTGGAAAAATTTTGAACTCTGTTGGTAAATGTGAAACAGTTCTACAACCTATGTTATTCGGAGAGCTGAAGAGAGACTGTATTAGAAGATGCAAAGGCTTTCTTTCTCCTTCCTTCTTTCTTTCCTTTCTTCCTTCCCTTCCTTCCTTTCCTTCTTCCTTTTTCCTTCTCTTCCTCTCCCTCCCCCTCCTCCACAAATGAATTGCAGTGTATAAATTCTGCAAGCCTGCTTACATGCAAGATATAATGGGCTCTAAATTAGTAATGACAGTTTTATAGCTTTGTGATTATACTAAAAACCACTAAATTGTACGCTTTAAAAGAGTGAATTTATATATGTGAATGATATCAGTAAAAATTAATTTAAATGTTATTTCTCCTCAAAAAAGAGAGAGAGAGAGAGAGAGAGAGAGAGAGAGAGAGAGAGAGATGCAGTGGGTATGGTTGGTTTCTCTTTTTTAACTTTATTACTTTGTGATCCAAATCAGATACATTTTTATTTTCCTTATGTTTACTGATGTCTTTATCTGGTTTGAAACCATTTCTTCATTATACTACAACATAAGCAAAGCCTCAGAAAGACCCAAAGGTTATGTAGTTAACTATAGTATAAATGTGTGTTGTAAAAACATAAAACTAACTTGACACTGAGATGTTCTGAAATAATGGTGCATAAAAACAACAAAGTGACTGTATTTATGAGAACCTTAATAAACATGTACAGTTTTAATCACTGCGTTTATTAGAATGAATTCAGAAAAGAAGTACAAGACAATTAAAGAGGTACATGAGACTTTCAAAGACCTAGAAGTTTAGATGGAGTCTAGAGCAGAGAAATGAATAATTTGGCCCTTGCCTGGAAAAGAGCACAGGGAAGGTGATGAGAGGTGTGGGAAGCTAGGCATCAGGAGGCCTGGCAGCTGGGTCCAGCCTTGCCAGTCCTCCTATTATGGACAAAACCACTCTCACCTCTGGACTCACATTTCCTTACCATAAAATGAAATTGCTGGGCTTGGCATGAAAGGGTCAGTGATACAACCTAACTTGACAATACACATGGAAGTCTTTAAAAATGTATGCATTTCTTAACCTAATATAACGGCTAGCAGTGAATTATTTCTAAGAAAATAACTAGGCAGTTACACAAAGCTCTGTATAAAAGGATATTTATTGTGGAACTGTTTGTAATACTATACGATCAGAAATTTACTTGTTTGCTAAATAGGTCTCTGGTTAAATAAATGTAGACCAGCTCTCGAAATTCATTTCATCCAAAGCCAGTTCTCTGAGGATTTTCAATTTATAATATATTTACAAAAAAAAGATACAATGTATTTACATGGAATAAAAGTAAAAATTTACAAGGTGATCAATTTACCAAAATGTGTATCTTTTAACTATTTATGAAATTTATGTAATTTTATATTAGACAGGATGGTGTTAACAGCTTAGCTTTACAACAGTTTGTATCAGTTGGAGTGATTTTAATAGCTTCAGGGTATAACAATTCTTATCCAATGAAATTGTTTTAAACGCTTTTCAAGATTTGTATGATGTTTTTAAAGGAATGTTCTCTTTAAAAAAAATAAGGATTATTGAGTCTTGTTAGGACTGTAATAACCTTAGTTACTAGCAACTTACTAGCTTACTATTATTAAAGATAATTATGAGATAATTGAAGAAATATGATCATTTATTGGATATTTGATGATAATAAGGAAATGCTGCTATTTTATGTTTAAAATGGTATGGATTTATGTTGAAAACATGAGTGTTTATCTTTTAGAGATTAAAATTAAAATATTGATGTATGCAATTTTAAAACAGTAATTAGTAACTTAAGTGTAATATAAAGTATGGTTGTTTATGTAGTTTCCTAGTTCATTTCTTACTTTACCCATCATTATATTTTTAGGATTTTAAACTAATTTCTAAAAATTCTTCAGCCCTGGTGATATGTTTTTGTTATTTTCAAGGTTCAAGTCTTTTGCTTCTTTTTGGAAATTTCTCTTCACATCCTCGTTTCCCTTCCGCATGTCAGAATGGTCTGTCTTTTCTTTTCAAATGGTTTTGCAAACAACTATCAAATTAGTGCACCATAATTCCTCCTTAGAATCTAGAGTTTTAGCATATTGTACGTGTTGGGAATATTTTGGTCACTTCAATTTCTTTCTAATGCTTTTAATTTCAACTTAAATTAAAATTTCAATTTTGTAATTGCAAAACCCCCAAGGTTGTTATACATTTGAAGAACTAGCAGGAAAACATTAAAGATTCATAAAGCTTCTTGAAAAAAGTAATATTCAAGTAGTTAAAAGAAACAAGTCTGGTAAAATGGAACATTTGATAAATTCATAAAATTGGCTATCAGGCAATTGGCTTTCAGAAAATTGATCTAGAAATATATACCTCAACACAAAAGAATACTATATGTAATTAAAATAAAGTGTATATATATGCATATATATATACACATGTACATATATACATACATATACATATATGTGTATATATTTCTTCACATAAAAAGATATAATATATTTACATGGAATAAAACTAAAAAAAGTACATATAACAATAACAATTTTGTGAGGGGAAAAGGTATAAACATGTAGGAAAAAAGTCTAGGAAGAATTATCTTAAAATATAATGTTCATGTACAGGTGATCGGATTACAGGTGTTTCTGGTTTTGCCTTTCCCAATTTTCAAATTTTCCTATCATATGTATATCAAAGTTTGAAAGAACTCAATTCATGTATTTGGTTTTAAAAATTTTCCATTTTGTATAAATTATACATATATACATACAAGTACTATACAGTATAGTTTTATTATACATGTGTAACATGTAATACATACATAAATATATGTGTGTATATGATCTTGTACAAAAATAGAAATTATTTTTGAAATATTTAAAACAAAACAAGAGAATCTGAATACATGACCTAAACTCTCATTATCTGTGGGAATAAAGAACTTGAAGAAGATGCAGGTGGAACCATAGTCTTTGCTAAGATTTTAAAAGAAAATGAAATGAAAATTGACAAATCATGAAAATTTTTACCAGGCATAAAGAAAACTGATCGACGTCTAAGAGATGTGGTATATTCTGGAGGGACAGGAAGAGAGCTGTGCCTGGTAACTCAAGAGGTGACAACCAAGCAGGCCCCCAATTAATAACCTACAAGTCCTCTTCTATTTAACTCCTAGCAAGGTTGGAAGGTCTAAGGGAAGAGAGTTTGAGGCAGAAGAAATGGGCTATGCAAAAGGCCCATAACTGGAAGGAAGTTTGGGGCAGAAAAGGAGCCGGTATGGCTGGAGCAAAGTGTGAGAGGGCCTGAGTGGCAAGAGAGAAGGCCAAGGCCCTGAACGTCTTATGACAAGTGCGCAGCTGACAACAAATACACCAATGATATGGGTGATTTTCCCCTGGATCAATGTACAGTAAGAACCTCTCCCACATGGCTGAACCCCATTTGCATAACTCTTAGTTGAGCAATTTCATGCAAAGGAAGACAATAGGGGATTGCTGAAACTGTGGGGTTTTAGGTTTTGTTTCTCTTAACAATAAAAAGGAACACTATGAAAACAAGATGAGCTCATGGAAACTTATGTATCATAGGGTAATGTGTCATTTAAAGGACCAGAGAGGAAACTAAAAGCTGAGTTTGAATTATTAAACACCAACTTTGTTTCTAGCCTCAGATTTTTATGATCAAAGATCTAGCCACCTGTGTTGAGAAATATATATAATCATATTTTGATACCCCACTTTCAGAGTTAAGTCAGCTTTACATGAATGCATGTAACATAATAGAAACCATTAGGAAATCAGTAAAAAGTGAAACTAAGCTAAAAGAAACTGACTGTTATAACACACCATAAGTTTCTGCAAATCTACAAAAGTCTAGGTTATCTAGGGGCTAAGCAAAGAACGAAAGCTGCCCATGGATATAAATAAACCTGCTTTTCTGCAACAGGGGTTTCTCAACCTCAGCACCATTGACACTTTGAACCAAAAAATTATTGCTGTGTGGGGCTGTCTTGTGCATTGTGGGGTAGCTGGCAGCATCCTTGGCCTCTATCCACTAGATCCCAATAGCATCCCTCTCCTGCTTCTCGTCACCAGTTGTGACAACCAAAAATGTCTCTGGACATTGTGAAATGTCCTCTGATGAAAGCTGAATGGCAGGAACTCTGATGTTTTAATTACTGGTAATGATCGTAAGTATTGATACTTTTTGTTACGGATTGTGGCCAAACAATATGCTTTGTTAATCATCAGTGAAAGATTAGTTTAATATCCCATTATAAAACTTATAGGGCATAGGCAGAAATCTTATCCAATAAATGTATGCCACTCTGCTTGCACACACAAAGAGACACAGACACACACACACACACACACACACACACACACACACACACACACACACAACTGCTATCTGTTGGAATACACCCAGAAACTTTTTGTGAGAAAATCATCACCCTGACTGCATATTTAAATATGAACTAGTCTCATGAGATAAAACTAGAAGAACTAGTAAGAATGATCTCTTCTACATACTCCCCCTTATTTGGAAACTAAGGCTCTAAGAAGTCAAACCAGGGTTAAGTTACTAATAGATTTTATTTTTATTGAAGGTAATAAAAACAAACAAACCAAACAACAACAACAACAAAAACTCATTTAAAAGTATATTGTGAACAAAATAGAGAGCTCAGAAACAGACCCACAAAAATATAGTCAACTGATCTTTGACAAAGGAGCATAGGCAATTCAATGGGAAGAAGTCTTTTCAACAAATGGTACTGGAAAAATTGGACATCAAAATGCAAATCATCATTATCATCATCACCATCATCATCATCATCAGAATCTAGACCCAGATCTTACATCTTTTACAAAAATTAACTCAAAATAAATAACTGAACTAAATATAAAATGCAAAGCTATAAAAACTCTTAGAAGATAAGATAGGAGAAAATTTAGATGACCTTGGGTTTGGCGATGACTTTTTAGATACAATACTGAAAGCACGATCCATGAAAGAAAAATTGGTAAGCTGGATTTCGTTAAAATTAAAAACTTCTGCTCTGAGAAGGACACTGTTAAGAAAATGAAAAGACAAGCCACAGACTGGGAGAAAAATTTTGCAAAACACAAATAAAAGACTGGTATCCAAAATATATGAAGAACTTTTAAAAATCAATAACACATAACCCAATTAAAAGGTGAGTAAAGATCTGGACACCTCACCAAAGAAGATATACAGATGGCAGATAAGCATGTGAAAAGATGCTCCACATCCTATGTCATGAGAGAATTGCAAATTAAAATGAGCTATATACCACCACATACCTATTAGAATGGCAAAAATCCAAAACACTGACAACACCTCTGTTGCTGGTGAGGATATGAAGCAACAGAAACTTATTGGGAGAATGTAAAATGGTACAGCTACTTTGAAAATCAGCTAGGCAGTTTCTTACAAAAGTAAACATACTCTTAACATATAATTCGGTAATCATACTACTTGGTATTTACTCAAATGAATTAAAAACTTCAGTTCATACAAAAAAATCTGAATATGGGTATTTATAACAGCTTTATTCATAACTGCCAAAACTTGGAAGCAACCAACAAGTCTTGCGTAAGTGAATGTATAAATAAACTGCAGTACATCCAGACAATGGAATATTATTCTGCACTAAAAAGAAATGCATTTATCAAACCACAGAAGGACATAGAGGAACCTTAAATGCATATTGTAAAGTAAAAGAAGCCCTTTTGAAAAGGCTACATACTATATAATTATACTATATGACATTCTGGAAAAGACATCACGTTGGAGAGAGGAAAAAAGTGGTTGTCAGGAGTTCAAGAGGAGAGAGGGAGACAGAGATGAACAAGTGGAGCACAGGGGATTTTTGGGCAGTGAGTTATTCTGTATGATACTGTAATGGTGGATACATGTCACTACACATTTGTCAAAACCGCAGAATGGACAACACAAAAAGTGAACCCTAAAGAAAACTCTGAACTTTAGTTAATAATTAGTGTATCAGTATTGGCTCGTCAATTTTAACACATGTACCACACTAATAATGCAAGATGTTAGTAATTAGGGGGAAAGTTAAATGGAGGTGGTAAATGCTATATGAGAAACTCCCTGTACTTTCCACTCAACTTCTCTGTAAATCTAAAACTTATTAAAAAATAAAGTCTATTAATTTTTAAGTGTATTGTGACAAAATAGTCCACATACTTTTGATTCAATATTTCAGAAAACATCCTCAATTTGAAAAATACAATTGCCTTAAAATATTTCTTCTGAGAAAAGATGCACAAATCCACTCAGTATGCTCCTTCTTAACATTCAATATTCTTTATCAAGGGTGGGCTCTTGCCTGTTCCGAAGTAATAATTATGAAGCAAAATACAATAGAATTTCATTAAATCTTCTTGGTCTAATTACCAAAATTCTACAATTTTAGTTTGAGAAAATAAACCGATAAAAGCTGAGATATCTATTAATGTTTAATAATAAAGTTATTATTCCTAACAGTATGCCTGTAGCCACTTATGATAAATGCAAGGTATCTCTAAATCAAGCTTATAAAAATGGCAAGACAAAGTACATTCAATAATGCAACCCTGAAGTTAAACATAAATATTTGCATAGGGAACAGGATTTTATCAGCAATTAATCCTGCAGAACTAACCACTCTCAACCAATAGTTCTTTAAGTCAGTTAGCAAAAATAGGATAGTAGCAGGTACATAAACTTTATGGTACCACTCAAGGGACCACTGTAGAGATGTTGAACTTGAAGATAAGAAAATGGTTGGATCTGGTGAATAAAACTGGGTCAGGGGAGCTAGCAAGGTAGGGCAGGAGTCTGCTGTTTTATGTTAAAGCTTTTAGTTTTTTTGGTTTTTAAATTATGTGTAACATCTTGAAAGTGATAATCAATATTTTGAGGTTGACTAAAAGAACTATATAACTAAATAAAAAACATTTATAATGTAATTTTTTTTTAAAAAAGCAAGATGAAAAGCTTTATATACATTATGATTACATTTGTAGAAAGTTTGGAAGGAAATATTAAAAGCAAATTAGATCAAAATTAAAATAAAAACACTTGTATGCTTCTAGGGTGCCTACAAAATGCCTACAACAAGCTACAATGTTTTACTTTTACAAAATACAGTTGTAAAATTAAGAACCAAACACAACGAGCAACCTATTTATACCAGTCACTGCCACCCGGAGTGGCCTCTTCCTCTTTGACATTCCCATTAACTGGGAGACAAGCAACACCTGGAGTTGATATTTCTGTCCTTCTGTGATGCCTTTAAGTTATAATCAGTCTCAGCCTCTTCAGACATGAATGGGGTAATAACAGCGCTCATCCCCATGGGGTGGTAGTGGGGTTTAAATGCATTTGAGGGACGTACAGCATAGTAGATCTTTCTTCCCCACTGCCTGGTACCAACATGAGCTTGTGGTAAAGTAGGATGGTTCAAAGCCAGGCAGTGATTCTAACCTGGAAGTACAGAGGTCACAGGGTCAAGATTTTAAATACAAAAGCCTTAAGGTAGAATGAGAATTGGAGATCATTCTTTGGACTAAGATTGAAGATAAAACAATGACTTACCAAATTAGTGTAAGATGCAAGAAATGGACCAGAGAGAGTCAATTTAAACTTACTCCAGGAGTTTAAATATAAAAAAAGAGAAAACTGGAGGACATGGCTGGGTCCAAAGTTTCTTAAAATGGGTATGGCCAAGATTGAGGAGAAGAAACAGAGATGGTAGCAAACAGGCCTGAACAATAATTCCCAACTGTGCGCCAAGAGACTCCAAGGCACCACAGCAAACTCACAGGGGTGCTTGGGGATATTTCCAAATTTCAAGGGAAACACAATGAGTCTATCAGACACTATGAGAACTACCAACTCGAGGTAGTTCAGCTTTAACATTACATCATGCTGTATTTCTTTCAACAACCTCATATCTGTACGAAACCAAATTTTCTATAGTCACTGTGATAAAAAGCAAGTATCATGTGAAGAAGATAAAGATAAAAAAAGAAGAAAGTGAGGACAGTGGTATCCAAATGTGGTTCTAAGAATTGAGAAGTTTTGTGGCACAGGTATACACATCACATTAGTGCATAGTCATGGTTATTTAAGAATAACACACAACAATTTTGCTTTCAATGTATGTGGGTTATCTTTTCAAATGGTACTAAGTTGTTACGACAAATACGTATTTTAAGTTGTTTGAACCTAACTACCTAGTGAATGGAACTCTTTGATGTTTCTTCTGCTCAAGGATTGTCATGAAAAAACTACTGAGCTACTCGAGGTGCTGTGAATTAAGAATGTTTGGGAACCTGTGATCCCATAATTTTAAAAAGTGAGCAGCAACAGACAGCCAGTTAGGACAGAGCAAGTGTGTGCTATCAGCTTGAGCAGTGAGGCAGAAAGAAAGCAAAGGGTGGGGTCACTGGCCAGGTGCACGCTGAGGGGATGTAGTTGGGGGACGAGAAACGAGGTTGCCTGGCACTGGGAACCCGCTAGCTTTACATTTCATTTTGCCTATACTGCCGTAAGGAGAAACCACTGGTTTTGGTAAGTATTAATATTGTAAAGAATGTCCCAAAGTACTTTCAGAAAATTTTAAATCACTTAAGCAGCATGATAGATATTCTGCTGAATTTCCATTTTTCTTAGTGTAAATTTCTCATTTTTCTCACCATCCTAGTTAATTCAGGGTTAAAACCACTATCATCTTTGTGGCCTCCATATCACAATTCATTGGAATCAACTCTCCATCACACCCTGTCAGTTTTACAGCTCTTGGTTTCTAGTCTTAGGAAAAGGATGGACCAGATAAACAGTGTATTCTGATGTTGCTTTTTCTCTCCTGAATAAGTCTTCTTTCTTTACTAAACCTATATGGTATTAATTACTAAAAAGTCCATTTTGGATATAACTATTCTGATTGCGGCTGCCTCCTGTGCCTTCTCACTGGTCCCTACAGCATCAGTCCTTCCCTAACTCATTGCTCAACTTCGTGAATTATATTTTCATCATGTCATTTTATGTTCAAAATTATTCAAAGATTGACTTCTATTATTTATCTGATTAAATAAGTTAATGCCTATACAAAGAACCAAACTTTAAAACTGTATGGTCCACTCACTCATCCCTTCTGCTCTTTTCTCTATGTAAGTTCCTTCACAGCATTATTATAAAAATTTAGATTTCAGGAGATTACAAGACCTGTTTCATTAGCTGTCCATCTCTCCTCACATGAATAGAAGCCCAGTGAGAGCAGAGACTTTTGTCAGTTCTGTACACTGTTGCAGTGCCAGCACAGAGAGGGTGCTTGGCACTTATACAGGCTCTATAAATATTCATTGAATAGTGCCCAGTAGAATAAATGCTCCATAAATCTTAGATATTATTATTATTACTATTATACCATCATCTCTATTGCTACCAATACCACTACTCTTGCCAATAGGATAAAACCTCAAATATTCAACTTGCCCCTCATAGCCCCTCACAGCCCCTCACAGCCTGGTTCCAATGCACCTTGCCATCACCTGTGTTACTCCAGACAGCTTCTGTTGTTAGGTAGCTAGTCAGACATGAGTGACAGGAGAACAAAGGAATAGAGCCCAGCCTAGAGACCATCCAAAGAACACCCTATAGAGAATTGCTCCTGCATCCCAGAGACAAAGAAGAGGAGGGCCATAACCTATATATAGCTGGTTTAATGCAGCCACAGACGGGTGTGCAGAAGGTACTACCTTAATCTGTCCACAGCCTCAGCCTCATTATACCATCATAATGCCATGTTTAAGCCCAGAAGTTCATGAATCAAATTATAACAAACTGAATTCTGGGTAAGTGCAGGTGCACTAGGCCAAGAGTTATATAGCAGCCAAGTGTCAATCAAAATGACCTCACGTGCCAATCACCTATGAACACCTTTGTAACCACCCATCATGACCCAAATATAAGACAGACCTTCCCACTTTTTGGGGGTTATAGACCTCTTCGCTAAAACCCCATTCTGCCCTTGGAGCATACACCGTCTTTCTAAAATAAATTTTTAATAAATCTTTTCTAAATCTCACTGACCTGTGATTCTTAGCTGAGTCAGTGGAGATGAACCAAGGAAAAATGTTACACTTCTGCATTGTTTTCCCCCCACCATGCCGCTGAGGCGATACCAAAGTTCAAATCGTCACCAATGGTAACACTGTCATAAACAGATAGCTGTATTTATCGACATGGCAGCATCATCCTGCCGTTGCGTCTTGGCTCTTCCCCCACTTAGGCAAATCTTACCAACCTCCATAGCCTAACTCACACTCTGTCTTGCCTGGTCCCCTGCAGCCTACATCCTTCTCCCCCTCTGCTTTCTTCTCCCTACAGTCGATTTGGAACTTAGCCACAAGCCCCAGCACATCTCTCATAGTACTGTTTCATGTTGTTAAGTAACTTTTGAATTGTCTGTCGATGTGACTAGAAACTCCTGGAGGACAGGCACTGGCTATTTTGCCTCTTTGTAGACCATCCTGCTTTCAAGCCAAAACATAAAAGCAATGACCACTCAGTTACCAGGTCAGCAACCAAACATGATTTGTTGAATTAAAGTGGAACCTAGAAATCTCATGGACTATAGTTTGCAGCCAGAAGCAATTCTATTAGTAGAACCCACTGTTTTAATAGCCACAATCTATTTGGCTTTTAATAGATGATCAGTAAATGTTAATTCCAAAAATTGTTTTAGTTTCAGACATATCTAGATCATGACAACAATATAATGCCCCCATTAACTGAGAATTTGTGATTGTTCAAAGAATTTGGGCTGAACATCTCTATTAAAAAAAAAAAAATTTTCCCGAAATGAAGTAGCAAAAGTCTTTAGTATGAGGAAATTTGGATCCAATTTGTTTCTTCCATTTATTAACAGCCATATAAACATCAGCAAGTTACGTCATTTTACTCATCTGTTGAATGTAGATAATACTTCTCCTTCAAGGGTTACTGTGGGGATTAAATGAAATAGCATGTGTTAAATATTTCACCCAAAACAAGTGAACAATGTCTTACTTCCTGTTTTCCATCCCTGTCCCCCAAAACAAGGGGAGCCAGATTATAGTGATATTATCATCCTTAAGTGAAGAAAGGCTCATGCAACCTTTCGCACAAATAAAATTGTTAAATAAAAATTGTTAAGGAATCTTTATGAGTATTGATTCCACAAACAGCTAAAGCACCCCAGAGAATTTCTAATGAACCCTTCCCCACACACATCTCTGCCTCAATTCCAGCCCTCCTTTGGCTTTACTGAAATTTAAGTAGCCCGGATTTCAGACATTTCTCCCACTCATACTGGGTTCCCCTAAATTAATCTGCTAAACCATTTCACCGTATTTACAGCCCACACTCACATATTTGGCAGGAAAATGAATTCTGTATTAGCAGATATTTCTTTTTCAATTGGCTTTGACTTTTTTCCTCTGATTTGTGTCACCAAGTGAGTAAAAAATAAAGAATTCTACTTTTCAGTCTTAAAGAGTTTTAGATTAAAGGACAAAGAAGGCCAAGGAGTAAAGAGTGGAGGACACAACACAGTTCCCCAGGCCCTTTCTCTTCTCAGGTGTACACAGAGCTATAAAGCTGCCTCTAACCAGCTTCTTTGCCTTCAGAGCCATGTTCCAAGCCTTACACCTTGTCCAGTGCGCTTTCAGTTACTTGTGCAAACTGGCACATTCTTTGCCTCTTGGAGGCCTCCCCATCCCGACTCACACTGACAGGAAGGGATTCAGGACAGGCAGATTAGGGTTTTCAAGCAGCCCAGGAGGAGGAAGTTATTTGTTCCCACGGGCCTGGGTTTTTCTTTTTGTGGATGTGTTTTCTCTTTCTGAAACCAGGAAGCTAAATTTGCCTAATGGTTAAACCCAAAAGGATTACAGATTCTTTCTTCAGGAACCCACAGAGGCCTGTTGTCCATCCCTCCCCGTTAAAAGCAATTTGTTCACAAATCATCCTGACAGAGGCGGGGCTTTCTGGTCTCCTCCATGGAGCCTATTCCATTCCATTATTTGAATGAAAAGTGCTTTATTAACAGATCACTCAGATTTATATTTCTCATTCTTCTCACCAAAACTCTAAAAGTGCAAACAGTAAATTATATCTCAATTCCCTAAAAAGACAAAAATCAAATTTCATTCTCCCCTCCTCTATTTCTTTCTTCTGTCTTAACTAAATTGCTTTGAGATTCAGTCTCTCACAGACATCTTCACATTTCTGTTAATTAGCCATGAATGCCCAGCGAATTCTACTTTTCTTGCAATAACTGAGATCCTCTTTCTTGCTATCATTTTTGCTAAAAATGTGTTCTCCCTTGGTAACATTCAATAGTCCTTTTTTGTCAGAGATGACTTGCTAATGTCATCTGTTACCATTAAAATCACTTCCCCTTGTTTGAACCTCCAGATTATGGGGGATTCTCGCCATAGCCCCTGCACGGCCCCCGAGGCAACCTGTGATTGTTGCTCAGAACGCGGCACACTCGGCCCAATAGTTGTGTCGAGTTTGAATCCCGAGCTACTGGTTGACCTTGGGAAGTCACTTAGTCCCTCTGCCTCAGTCAACTCATTTAGAAAATGAGGATATTGCCACTATTTCATAAGGCCACTAGAAGGACCACCACATCCACAGTATGGAACAAACACTCGATCTGGGAGTGCTTTTGTCAAGATCACTTCAGTGTCCTTAGCTACAAATGCCTTACAATTCCTTAATGCTTTTAGATTTGTCATTCTTAATTCTTTTAAACCTATTTCCAGCTGTACTGGTTATAACAGTACATTCTACATTTGTCCTGGCAATTTATATGGCCATGATTCTTAACGGTGGCTGAATATTAGAACAACCTGGGTTTTGTTTTGTTTTGTTTTGTTTTGTTTTGTTTTGTTTTGTTTTGTTTTTTTAAGAAAAATACATCTATTCCAGCTGTACCCCTGACTTGTTAAATCAGTTTCTGGGGGTTACATCTGGGCACAAGTAGTTTTTAATCCCCACAGGTAAACAAGTAGAAAACGTTTAGGTAGTGTTAAGTGTAATGAAGAAAAAGCAAGGTAACGGGAGAGGAAGGGCTAGGAGGGTTGGTCAGCAAGGCCTGCATGAGCAGATCACGCTTAAGGTGAGGTCACAGACTTGCATCGGATCTGAGACAGAGCGGCAAATGGACTGAGTAGAAACAGCATCGGCGGAAGGAGACCTGTGAGCTGCTGCTGTCGCCAGCACACTCAGGCTCCTTCCCACTGTAGTTTTGCTTGCTCAGCTCTTCCTTCAATTCTGGGAAAGTTTGTGCAATATCTCAGCTTCCTTTCAATTATTCCCCATTTTCGCTTAAGCTAGCCAAAAGTGGTTCCTATGGAAACCCGAATAACTACTAATAGAACAGATAATTTAGTTTAAATTAGTCTTATTTACATAGTTGTGTCTGACAAACATGAAACTTCAGGAAATTTGGAAGAATCTATTACAACCTACCACTGAGTATCCCAAATATATTCCTCAGCTTTTTCTGGGCCTATGTATTTTCCTCACTTGTAAAACAACTGGATCGAACAAAGTATCTGTCTCTTCCAGCTCAAACTCTATGCATCTGTGAATCTGCAACTATTGTCACTTGTCGAGTGAATTAAAAGAGAGACACTGGAGGTGTGTTCCTACACCTGTAAGGCACAGCCTCTCCTCAAGGAGCAAGCATATTTTGTCCTTGTGTTAACAGAGGATAACTACCCAGAATACGTATGTTTAGGGAACTCTTTCTTTCCTTTTGTTTTTAGCTTCTATCTCTAGCTCATTAGCACCAGCTTCCCCTTCCTCACTCTCTCAACTTCAAGTTCCACAAAATATTATTAGCATATCAGTATATGAAAACTTTTTAAAAAGAGTTTCAAAATCATAACTCTCTCTGACCTCAGTCATACTCCAAATTAACACAAACCTGATTTTTTATTTTTCTGTCTGATGCCAGACCACACGCACTGTCTGAGGCAGCATTTAATTATTCTGCACAGTCTAAAGAGCAGTGTTAGCATTCCCACCTTTCTAGAATAGAACACAGCCAGCTGGAGGTCATTCTGTGCTCTTCTCTCAGGAGTGGGGACACTGTGACATTCGTACATGATGAGGGATTTATAACTTCCTTATTGTGTGGTGCTCGGGAATCATCATCAAACACAGGACAGGCATCTAGAACAACTCTTCCAGTGTGACAGTCTACACCGCCTGCCTGCAAATATAAATACGTGTCTCCATTGCACTGTCGTCTATATGTTGTACACACCCTTCTAGAGTGGTGTCATTCAAAAGATTCTAACAAAGTCTAGAAAAAGTAGAAGGTTCAGCCTCAGAAGCACTATTTTTAAATAAGAAAATAGGACTGTTTAATCACCTACAATGGGAAACACAACCTCTAAATTCTAGTTTACTGATAAAGAAAACACATTAATATTGAACACATCCAATATTTCTCTCCAGTATTCCCTCTTTCTCTCTGCAACAAGCAAAATAAATATTTCTTTAAAACCAGTAGTTCTTTAACCAATTATCAACTTGATAATTTTTTTTCTGAAGCCTTAGTTAACAAATGGGACTAACATAAGAAATAATTTACCATAAAGTGGAATTATCGAATTGGCTTACTCAAAGTTCTGTATTTTCTTGAACCTAAGATACACTGATTTTTATACCATTATCTTATATACTGTGAAAAAAAGGAAAATAGCTACACTTTGAAATATTAAGATGACATTAACTATGATTTCAGAGGTATTAAAATGTAAAAACACACATGTCTTAGAGCTTGTGAAGCACAGTAAGCATATGCTTATCAAATATCCATTATTTTACTTTAGAAATCATATTCTCTGTTGTTTTATCCTTGTCACTTTATTTGGCCATTATGCTTCATATTCTTTTTAAGTAGGAAGAATTTAATTATGATTAAAGTAAGTTTTAATGGACTTGGGTAAGAAGCAGATCTATCTTTTCCCCCATTTAATGGTGAAAGTATTATTTGAAAAGCTTGGTGCGTAACTTATGTAGGGTGATGGTACTATCATCATCTCTAATCCATGCTGTTTGCTTAATGATTCAAGCATAGCTCTGATAGCAGCTGATAAAAGCTAACACCTATTTAATACTACTTAACATGGATTGTTTCATTTAATCCTTTAGATACTATTAGTATCCTCATTTAGCAGATGAGAAAGTTGAGGCCTAGGGAGGTAAAGCAACTTTTCAGAGGTGACAGAGGGAGTAAATGATGGAGCCAGCACTGGGACGTATGTGTGTATGCTCTTAGGTAAGCACCGTTTGCTGGTCATGGGGTACTGCAGGGAAAGAAAAACAAGAGCCCACACTTCAGACTTCACGGCAAAAGTGATGATGGCCATCCACCACCACCCATTCCATCATGGCTCCACATTGTGAGTGGAATGTGACCTGGCCTGCACATGCTGACAGGTAGAGGGTTCCTTAGTGGGTGGGGTGAGCTGTTGGAACAAAGAAACAGGACCACAAGGATGAGGCTGGAGGAAGGCTGCAGGAGCAAAGAGTGATTCCAGAATACACCGGTGAAAGCTGAGGGCAGAAAGGGGCAGGTACGAACATCTGTGTAGGAAGTGTTATAAGTCCCCTCTCGATGCTTTACAGAAGAACGCAAAATCAACTTTTTTGAGCTGGAGAAGACTGAAGAAGTCGACTAGACCAGCAACCTAAGTATCTTCTGGGAACTGTTTAGAAATGCAAACTCTTAGGCCCCACCCGATTTGCAAAATCAGACTCTCTTCCTGTGGAGCCAGCAGTTCTGGGTTTCAGAAAACTCTCAGGAGATTCTTATGCCTGTGAAAGTTCCAGAACCATAGATTAACTTTACAGACAAGACAGTAATGCTCAATCAAGGTCCAGCAATGTGGATGTGACAAAGTGAAAAAACAGAATCTCAGACTTCAAGATCTTAGTCCAGAACCTCATACACTTCAGGGTTTGGTTCTGATTTCACAGCAGTATCAATTTTCAAAGAATATGAATTTAATAAACTATATTTAAACAAAGTTAATGTGATTAAGCCTGGACATCAGAGGCTTCAGGATATCCAGAATTACGGTACGTAAATTCATGAAAGGTCCGGCAAAGAACAGTAACAGTTGCAATATGGAAAGCAGGCGGCACCCAATTCTAGAATGACAGAAAGATTAGACAGCTGCAACACAAGTGATGAAACTGAAATAAGAAGACACATTTCAAAAGGAAGAACAGATAATAGATTGGCTTTAGGAAAGAGTGTGGCCTTAGTCATCAACTCATGGTTAATATAAGCATAAAATGCAACTTTTTCTTCTGATTAACAAACACATTTGTACTCTCCCAGTCTAATCGGACATTATTAAATTATCCTAATTCAAAGTAGGTAAAACCTCAGGCACACAAACTGATGGCTAAGAGCCAATTTCAAGTTTAGCTGGCCCTGAATCCCACTTGAAACCAATCCATTAGCATTCATCTTTTCTGCATTTGAAATTTGGCTCCACTGTTAAAAACAAAATGAACAGAGACAGGGAGTTAAAAGAATAGCAACTTCCTTGATCTTCCTTATTTTACCAGGCAGGTAAGTCTACTGGATTTTATTTAGTATAGTATTTTCTCATGTCTGGAAAAGGAGAATGAGGCTGGTAGAAAGAAGGCACAAGGAATATACACACCATGATGACTTTGTCTGGATTCCCACAAAAATCCTGGAAAAGGAGGTCTCCAGGAAAGGTTCTGGAGCTTGGGCTGGTCACTGTGTGCACACAGATGGCCAGAAGGGCTGTGGTCTAACCAAAGCCCCTGGTCACAGAAGCTGATAGGACCAGACCCACCTACATTATCACACCCTGAGCACCAAAGGAACTGAACACCTCTCACAGTAGGAAATAAGAACATTCTCTTTTTTTCTTCTTCACCCGCATTTTAAGGGAGCATTTGCATCCTAAAGTATGGGGTCATCTCAGTATATTTCATGTTAAGTATATAACATGCTTTTATAAAAGGAGCAGCAAGGCTAGCCTCCTGAGGACACATTCAGTGTTCTCCCATACCCCTCTGAGTTAGTGCCCGAATAATCCCAGTCCTCCTCTCCACCCACTTCAGGACCTCATTATACCTCGCAGAGCTGAGCTAAAATCCCTCCTGCCTGACCTTCCTTTCTTTTTGCTTTTCCATTACTATTCTGTTTCTCTCTGGCTCTCTCTCACACAACACACACACACACACACACACACACACACACACACACACACACACACACACACATCACTACCACCACCACTACCATCCACTCTCCACCCTGCACACTACTGTTTCAGTTCCAGTTAGCTCTCCAAAAACAACTACAATTCTCTCTCCCCTCCATTTCCTCGTTCCTCATATGACCGTTTTGGCATGTGATGCCCTTCACAACAACCTACCTTCCTGGTTTTATAAGCCGCTCATCTCATTCCGACTCACCCCACAGATCAGCCATGTGGAAACCCAATATCCTAAGACCTCTCGTACCTCCTCCAGGCCTTTGCACCTGCTTCCTTCCTGGAACAATCACCCTATGAACAGCCCTTTCTCATTTCAAATAATGCATTTTGAGTACCAAATCCTATGTGGAAAATTGTCTTGAACCTTGAGGCAGAACTGCACATCCCTCCTTCCATGTCCCTACCTGTTTCAGGCACTTGTTCATATCATAGTCCACAGTGTCCCCAGCGCCCTGGACACTGCCAAGGCCGTTAGAAGACATGCAACAAATCTGTTGAATTATTTAACTAATAAAATAATTTACATGCAATGATTTCTCCTCCAGCCTTTCAAAAGGTGCATTCCCTCATATCTTTAATCTAGTTATAATTCAACAATTACAACTCTAATACTTTTGTTCAAGCCAGTGTAGCAAACAATACAGACATTTCTTATACTGATTTGACTGAAGCCAATATTTTGTCCCCTACTAAAATGTGAGTACCTTTGGAAAAAAGCAACATAGTAAACTTTACTAACTGTTTACACTTTAACGTGAATTTTTGGTAAAAATATTTACTAAGAGATTTTAATAGGAGGGGTTGAAAAAAAAATGGAATGCAACCAGTTTTTATTTTTGCAAAACATTCTCTGGATACAAGGCCACTTTACATACAAACCTTCTGTAATCAAAATACTTAGCTAATAAAGTGGCTTCAACAGGTATACCTCTCACTAACTATACTATTATATGATTCCCAATTTTTTTATATAGCATCCTCAATTATTCTAATAGTTAAATGCGAATAAGACCAGATCTAGATCTAAATACGAAAATTCATTACTACATAAAAATAAAGTCAAGATGAATAATCTTTTTACACAAGGCCTATTTTTAAAAGTTATATTCGTAGTCCATTTTTAAAAGAGATATATCTTTATAACCAGGAAGTGCAATATTGCAACTGTGCTTGTATATTCCTACTTTTCCCTCATAATAAAATAATTTTTTATTTGGTTTAAAATTTCAGAAAATACTTAAGTGCAGTCACCGTAAGGTCTAATTGTAATATTGGGTTTTTAAAACGTTGGGACTAAAACACTTTGGAGCCTAGTTGATCTTCTCTGTCTTTGCCCACATAACCTCCTCATTGCAAAAACTTGTGTGTTTCATTATGTCTATCAATGGAGCCGTAAAGATACATTGCAAAAAACAAACATAGAAATCTGTTACACAATGAAATAGAAATATCCTTTAATTCCTATGAAAAACATTATTTTCGCCACCATTTATCTTAGCAGCAGCTTGGCTGGCATTTAAGTTCTTTTAGGAAGTAGCTTGTCCCAATCACACTGTGGTCTAAATTGCTTCTCTCTCCTGTTTGAGCAGAGAAACACTAGATGAGGGTGGAGGAGAAGTCTGGGAAAGATGGAAATGGATGGGGTACCAAACCAAGATGATTTCTAGCTCACTCGAAATCAAACTTCCACATATCTACGCCACATCATGTCTGCTATACCCTTAAATAAGAGTTATCCATATCATAACACTCACTGGACCCAGTTTTCCCATCTCCATTTCTGTAAAGGCACCCTCAGATGCTGAGCTTGGAAACCTAGAAGTCACCCTTGATTCTGCTTTTTCTCACCCCTCAAATCCAATTCATCAATATGCACAACTTATCCCCAATCTGATCTGTTCTCAGCTCCACCACTATAGCCTCCTGCATAGGTGTCCCACTGCTAGATTAAATATAACAAACCCAGTTAGACTGGAATTTCACATTAACAGCAAATCATTTTTTAGTATAAGTATGTTCCAAATATTGCACAAGACATACTTTACTAAGGAATTATTCATTGCTTACCTGAAGTTTAAGTTTAACCTGGCATCCTGTAATTTTTTTTTTTGCTGAATCTGGTGACCCCCAGTTGCCCCCCACATTCCCCCACACAGCTGAATCTATTGATTAAAGCCCTCCCACAACTTTCTTCAGAACTTAGAATAAAATTTAAGGTCTTCACTAAAGTCTTCAGGGTCCTTGGTTGGAGAAGGCAGGAAAGGTTGAAGAGAGCCCTCTGCTTGTTTCTCCAACCTCTTACTCTTTGGCTGCAGCCACAGGAGCCTTCTTTCTTCTCTGCAGACCCAAGCTCACCCCCATCTCAGGACCTTTGTACTTCTGTCCCCTCTGCCTAGAATCCTCTCCCCCTCATGTCTTCCACATTATTGAGATCACAGCTAAAAGAGATCCTGGCTAACATAGCTAAAGAAGCATCCCCCATCACTTACACATCCTGTCTCATTATTCAGTCTCATTTTCCTTCAGGGCCCTTCATCCAACCTGAAGGTATTTATTACAATAGTGTCTTTTTGTCCCTACTGCCAATGAATTACCATAAGAGCAGAGCCTCATCTCCTGTTCACTGTCCCAGAGCACCTAGAACTGAACCTGGCATTTAATAGTCCTTCAATGTCTATTTGCTCATGAATGAATAAATGAGTTTCCCATCTGTGAAATGAGATTTCCTTCAATGTCTAAGCAGTCTTCACTTTTGCATGTTCAACTTTTACAATCATGTGTTGACATCCTTAAACAATCTTTTCTGCATCAAATTTAGAATTTTTCTCATCAAGCAGCAAATGTACATTTCCATCTGTTGCATGGTGGTGCTGCTCACCCCTCCAAGTTCAGAGTCATTGGTAGCGGTGTCTTAATCAGTTCAAGGGGATAGTTGGTGCAGTTACTTGAGTGTTTCATTGTATTTTAAATTTGCAATTTTAAACATTTAGAAGAAAGCCAAAAGACCAAGGTGTTGATACAAATGGTATAAAAAAAACAGAGATACCATAAACCTAATTCAACTGCAACACAATGAAAATCAGGAGAGAGGCTGAAAGCAGGGACTCTTTATCCTTAAGCAAAACTTTTTCTTTGATGTAAGCTGGCAGCCTTATTGTTGAGGAGGAAATGCATAAAATTAGAGACCGAGGATAAAATGCTGAACATGTAATAAAAATTATGTCTAAACAGGAATGTGCAATTAGAAATGGTCCAAATTGTTTAGTGGTCTGGGAATGGAAGCCCTTATCACATACAACTCTATTTTTGGTTTTCAGGCTTAAAATAGGAAGAAGGAGCTGCCTGCGGGACTGTCTATGGCCCAGCTAAAAAGTCATGTGGCCAGTTCCTTGAACAGCAGCATGGGATAATTCCTCCCATTATTTTATCATTCCCTTTATTCCTTGGAATTGTTGGAATTTCAGAAGAAGAAACGTGTGAAGTTTTAGTTTCAACGCTTCTGAGCTGCTACGAAAATGACATATTTGCAGTGGTCATCCAGGTTCTTTGGTGTTGTTCAGATAGAGCATGTGAAGTCAGGACAGGAACCCACAGGGCACAGGAAGAGGGAAAGTGTCTAAGTCACAGGGCAGGGTATGAGAATCTATAAGCCTACTCCAGCAAGAAGGAGGAAAAGAAGCAAAGCACGCATGTTAAAGAGGCAAATGGTTCCCAGAATTAATACCAAAAGCTCCCCATTCTGGAATTCTAAATTCTCATACAGTTTCTTTAACCATTTTACAGATACAATTGTGAAAAACATATAATTGTGAAAAACTTGGAAATGTACCAAGCCAAGTTCTGGATGAGGGCCATTGGTTTAAGCATATTCTCAAAAAAGCCTTCCTTACCTGGAAAATGAGGATGAGAAAAGTAGCCTCTGTCATCAGGAGATCAGGGGACAGTGGGAGAACCAGAGAAATCAATGCTTACGCTGACGAGATGTGACAGATGCCACAACAGAGGAATGTTTGACACATTTTGGAGCCATGGAAAAAAGCAAACAACCCTGAGTGTCAGGATTGGCTTCACAGATGTACAAGATGGATACCTCAGTCATAACTTAATTGGACCTCACTGTATGACATTATTTTTAGTTTGCTTTTGTTACCGAGGTAAAATTTATGTACAGTATTCTGAAGATGGATGGTTGCAAAACAGTGAGAATGCACTTAATACCACAGTGCACTTAAAAATAGTTAAAGATGGAAATGTCATGTTATGTGTATTTTGCCACAATTTAAAAAAATAAGAAAAACAAATTTTGATTAACCACTACAAAAAATGTGCATATAGTGAAATTCACAGATCTTAAATGCTATGCCAGATTAGATTTCATATGTGTCTGCACCCACATCCTCACCTTCCAAAACAAGGTAAAGAACATTCCTATCACCTCCACAGTCCCCTTCTGTCTCTTTTCAAGTCACCCTCCCCTTTGATCATTGTTTTTAAACTTCATACAAATGAAATCATACTGTATTCTTCTTTTCTGTGTGACTTCTTCACTGAATGTAATGTTGGAGATCGAGCCAGTGGTTGCATCTATGAGTATCTTTTTTTTTTTGTAGCAGTAGTATCCCATTTTATGAATATATCATTGAAATTTATTGAACCACACTTCTAACAATGAATATTTGAGACATTTCTAGGGTTTTAAAATACATCAACCTACACATCTTTTTGGGGACATATATTTTCCTTTTTCCTGTATAAATACCTAAAAGTAGAACTGCTTGGTGGTGAGGTAGGTAGATGCTGAATTTTGTAAGAATTTTGTCAGCTGCTGGAGGGTTTCCTGCAGTGTCTGTCTACCCCTCTGAATACCCCGGTCTTGCCACATCCTCACCAGCATTTTAGTATTGTCCGTCCTTTTTTCCTTTTCTTAATGGATCATAAGGGCTCACAAAATCACCATGAATGATGCAGAAAAAGGAAAATACCTCTCGGACAGGGTTGCTGGTTTCCTGAGGATTGCTCCATCTCCCACAAGCACGCCCCGCTCAGCCGGAGTTTGAACGGGGTTCAATTAAATTCTTTCTTTTTGTTTTTTAATAAAACACTTTCATATACTCTTTCACAACCAATCCTGATATGGAATTCTAACAGATGGCACAAAAGAAACTCAGAGAGGGGTCATTTGTCCAGAATTCATAGAGCAGACCTCACCATCCCAGCCCTTTGACAAAACAGGTGCCCCATGTCTGAGTGGATCAGCCAATCTGTTGTAGGTAAAAAGGAAAAAAAACTGTATGAGTATTTATGACAGATTTGTGCTACTGCATGGTTTCCTACTGCATATTCTTTTCTCACTCACAAGTTGCTCTGCAGAAGCCAAGGCGAATGGGCCACCCTCAGAGCTGCTCTGTGCACCCCCACCCAGCTTACAGCACATCAGAGACAAGGCTGTTTTAGAAAGTGAGGCTGTTCCAGCATGCGGTGTGTCCTTGTCTCATTACAGATGCTTCTTAAGCGCAAGGGAGAAACTGAATGAAGCCAGCATTTTACCCAGGAAACTGTCCACCTTCTAACTAGCACTCACTGTATCTGCCTTTCCTCAAAGGGGTGCCTTGAGGTGGCCTTTGGGTAGGTAGTTATTCAGGGCAAATCTTGGCCTAACTCATTTCCCTGAACAGGATCACCTTAATTCATTGATCCAAACATTTTCTTATAATAGCCCAAAGATTCTGTGATGGCTGGGTCTAGTGAAATGGTACTCACAAGCAGAATATCTGGGAGAGCTCTATAAGCTACTGATGTCTGGGTTCTCCCCCCACTCCCATTTAACTGGTCGGGGTGCAGCATGAGCACATGGTGGTGTAAATGCTCTCCATTGACTCTAATGGGCAGCCAGTATTGAGAATCAACAGAAAAACCCTACACTATTACCTCACCCACTTTTGAAGAAGAAAGTCAAAGTCCAATAGTGCTGGAAACCTTATCAAATGCTGAATTCCATGTTCAGAATTGAAATCAAAGCAATGGAAATGCTGTAGATGGTTTGCCCCAGGCTCCCTGATGGTTAACTGCCAACCTAACCCCATACTGAAACTCAAAACAGAAAAAAATGTTTAGGGGGTGGGGGAAAAGCTCTGATTGATAAACAGAGCCCACGATTGCAAATGCATTTTCTGGTGTATAGTAAAGTTGACTTTCATATCATATTTTTTCTTCTGTGAACTTGATTTTTGTTCTCAAACCTGATAGCAAAAAATGGAGTCATTTAATCCTAAATCTGGTTATATTATGGCCATAAAGAAAATCGTAACATTTCCAAAGTATTAGCTTTGTGATGTATTTTTTTTAAAAAAAACAATTCATTTATATTTCATCTATTATAAAACCATTGCTATAATTTTCCTTTATTTCAAGAGTCACTCTACCTCATTGTTTATAATCACCTGTCAGAGAGCAAATATTATATGATTGATAAAACAATTCTACTTCATGTTTAAAACCTCAAGGTCTACAAGAAGGATAAAACACTTTAAATTCTATATAAACAATAGACTAATCATAAATAGATAATAAAACACTTTCAAATGGGAGGGTTTCAATAAACCCAATGTATTCAGATTAGATTATAGACACAGGAAATAAAAAAAAACTTACAGTGAAGGAGAGCTTCCTAGGAAAAATTTTCCAACCTGTTCATTTTATCAAACATGGGTAGTCAGAAACATTAGAAGTAATTCAGTTCAGTATTCTTCTCTGGCTGAGGTTTAGTTCATCTTTTTCAACTTTACCCCATAGATCTTGCACACAGAAGCCTAAATAATTTTCATCGTTCCCCGTTAGTTCATGTTGTTCTTTTGATGACGTTAAACAAACCTCTAAAAGGGGCTTCATTCTTTTATCTGCTCTAATGTGAAGATACCTTTCCATTCATATAAACACAGTAAGTCCTCACTTAAAACCATCTATAGGTTTTTGGAACCTATAACTTTAATCTAAACAATATATAACAAAACCAGTTTTGCCACAGCTCCTATAACATATTTCTTGTCACACAAACATCACTAAACTTCTAAATAAAGACCTCAAACACTTCTAATATTAAACAGTGAAATAAATGTGAGTTATACATACATTTAGAAAACATGAATAAAAAAAAGATCATGATTTTCCAAACCACTTATTCTAGTTCATGGTCATGGTGGCCAGAGTCCTACCTGGCAGCTCCGGGATCAGGGTGGGACTCACCCTGGACAGGACACCCTTCCATCACAGGGCCAAACTCAGACTAGGACAATGTGGACACGCCAGTCACTTTAACATCTTCAGGATGTGGGAGGAAATCAGAGTCCTCAGAAAAAAAAAACAAAAAAAAAACCCATAGACGAGGGGAGAATGTGCAAACTCCACACAAACAGTAGCCCTGGCAGGGAACCAATTTTTTTTCTTATCAACATTATAACTAAAGGACATTGAAAGAAGGGAAATTATTCGAGGACCTGCTGTATGAGACATTTCTTTAATGATGATACATCATCATTTACTCAACTGGCTTTTCTAACCCCAGATTCTTTCCTGTGTCTGTCCAGTAATGAATCCATTACTACCCTGGAGTAGTAATATTAACCCAAATCACAGTCCTAATACCCTTTTTGGCTCAGGTTCTTCTCATCTGTTTATGTCTGGTTGAGCCAGGAAGTATAACTAGATGACTTAGCTCTCTCCTTGCTGTGTCTGGCTCAGCCTCAGAAGGGTCTCATGTGGTCGGTCTAGAATGGAGCAGTAGTTCTGTGTTCCAAAGCTTCTTACAGGCCCAGCAATGGGTCCAAACTGTCAGTCAGTGGAGTTTATTTAAGTGTATGCCTCATGCTTTTTCTAAATCAGCCTGAAAAACATCAACACAAGAGTCCCCATCTCTACCATTAGCCCCACTGAAAGTAAGAGTAACACACCACTTCTGCCCAATGCTAAGCCTTAAGCTAACATATTTGGGGACTATTAGTCCGGGGGAAATCACCACAAATGGATACAGTTAGACCACAAGGCATACCAAAAGAGGACCCTGCCTGAGCCCAAGAATGAGACATAGAGATTAAACAGCTCCTTTTATGTTAAAGTTAATGTTAAAACACTTTCACTCACACCAACTTCCTCAAGATGAGAGAAAACTGGGTTTTGCTTAAAGAGTCTCCTGACACTCCAGTCATGAAAGGAAGCAGAGGTGATCCTAGCACATTTTTTTAAAAGAGAAGTTGAAATCTTATCTATTTTTCTTTTCACTTCTTTGCAGAAAGCTATCATTCAGAAATGGAAACAGCTGTTTATAAACCACACAGGAGTCATGGAGTACCAAATGAGTACTGAGTAACAAGCACCGTAACACAGCTGACAACCCTTCCCAGTCTAGTTTACCTCAGGTATCTGAACGCATGGCTGCAACTGTCACAGTGAAGGGAGTGAGCTAAAGATGGCCTTGCAGCTCACCTGATCCATATATTCTTTGCCTATTATCCTGCCCTTCACCGCTGGTAATCTGTTCATCTTAACCTCTTTTCAAAGTCCCAAGTTTTGTGGCAGCATTTTAAAAAATATGAGAGAAAATAAGATATCAAAGAGTTACTGCTTAATGGGAAGAAAACACAAGCTAAGTAAGTATTTTGCAAAAGAAAAATGTGAGATATGTGCAGAAGAAAAGGCTTGATCCAATCATGACTCAATCTTAGCTATTTACTTTGGTTTGCCAGAAGAGGAAAATTATTCTTTCCAGCAAATGGTGACAACTATAACTGATATAAACCGAGTTGCCTGCTGAAGTGAATGCAGATAAATTCAACTGGTTTAATGATCAAGTTTTAAACTCTTGATTTAATGTTTAAATTTTCAGTGCTATTTCCATACAAAAAAAAATTTTTTTCTTTTCATCTCTTCAAGCTGCGATCATAGTAAAAATAACACCAAATTGTCTAAATTTGGGGCTTTCTCTTGCTTTGGCTATACTGACTGGTTTTTTGCCTCTGGGCTCTTGCCTACCCCCAAGAAAGGTGACTGCGCATTGGGTCAGTGCAGTGACAGAGCTGGGCTTGAGAGCCACATTTCCTGAGTTCAAGTTCCAGCTCTGCCTCACAAAGCGACATGTCATTGGGCAAGTTAATTAACTTTTTTTTATCTGCAAAAAAAGAATGATAATCATACCAATATCATAAGGTCATCATGAGGATTAAATAAATAAAAACTTAGCAAGTGTTTAGAGTAATGAGTGATGCACGGTGCATGCTCAATAAATGTTCACTGCATCACACTTATTACTAGTCCCTCAGCAGCAATCGTATTTTCCCATTTACATTTGAATTAATGTATAAAGTCAATTTGATAAACTAAAGTCAAAGCATTACTTACTTTCTACATGTTATAATTATTATTTTTTAAAATAACTTTTGAAGTTAAATAAAATACATCAGCTTGGGTCAAGCTGGCTCAGATTCCATTTACGTAGTAGCTAAAGGAACAAAGTATCATCTCTGAGTATGGGTTTCCTTTATCAATAACACACCTTATAAGGAATTAGTCACCTGGCAGAGGAAATACACTCAATAAGTGACTGGTATTTTTATTATATTTTCTGTGAAAGGTAATTATTGCCTGATACAAAAGTAGAACTGCGGCGGTGTTATTATAAAACTCTTCCAATTAAGGAAGAAATTAGCTTTCCCTTCTATGCCCACACTAATCATTCCCGACTCCTTTTTCTCTTTGGTCCTCACACATCAGTCTTTTGTCTAAAGAAAACTTCAGATTGAAACCTATGGCTCATCATTAGCTGGTCTTCAGTCAGACCGTCTGGGTTCAAGGTCCTGAAAGCCAGAGAGTTCCTTCAGCTCCCTACAGAGACTTAGCAAAGTACAGAAAACTTAAGTCAACCTGGTGTGGGTTTCTCCTTTGTCCATCGTTCACCCAAACATTCTTTTCCTTTTAGCAACACGCTGTGCTTCTAAGCTTTAAGAAGCATTTCAAAATGTAGTGCTGGCTTCAGTCCAAGTGCACATCTAAGTTCACACTACCATAGCCTCTGAAAACTCGTTTCAGTAACTTCCATATAGTTGCACAAAACAAGCTCCCTAAAGACTATGATGGCCAAAAACAGATTATTTTAGTAAAAATAAAAGCAAATATCAAATATTTGTTAAGCTTCTATTATGTTTCAAGTACATCCACATAAATAATCACAGCTAAACTTCAAAAGACCTTCCATTATTCTTTGTCACATAGCAGATGGCAGCAGGGAGACGACCGGAAGTGACTTGCCCAAGGTAATATCTCTAACAGAGAAAACTCATACCTCCAAATGAAAAGACAGGTCATGTGACTGGGTCCTCTATCATCCCTACATGACATTGCCTCTCATAAAGAAGAGAACTGCTAAAGAGCACTGGCTCATATAATTATATTTCACTTGATGCTCATGAGAGCCTATGAGAAGCTGTGATCACACCCATTTTGAGGGAGGGGAGGGCTCACAGAGAACACCCCACAAAGTAAACCTGAGAGTTAAGAGCACTGCCGTCATCTCCAGGCAGCAGAATACAGCGGAACAAAATACCCAGTTTACCCTCGGAATCCAAAACTCAGCTTTCTAGGATTCCCTCCCAAATAACTATCATTCCAATGTGACTAACACACCCTTACCATCTTGGAGGATTCTCATGGAGAGGACCTTTTTTTTTTTTTTAAGTAGAAGGTCTAAAAGAGAAAAACTATTCTGAATATCTTTCTTGAGAAAAGACACAATAAAGTCCCCTTCTCACCAATATTAAGCTTTATAGAAATTGCTTTATAAATTACAATGCACAATTCTGCAAAGTTAAATTAATAAAACTGGAAAAAATTCAGTCTGAGAAATATCAAAAGTCATGCACAAAATATCACTAAAAACAGTTGCCTGGAATCTCTAGAGACAGCAAGCAGATTAGTGGCCGCCTAGGGCAAGCGGGGAGTGGTTGGGAGAAATGGGGAATGACTGCTAAGGTACAGGATTCCTTTCTGGGGCGATGAGGTGATAAAAATGTTTTCAAATTGATTATGGTGATGGTCACACAACTCTGTGAATGTACTAAAAACCACTGAATCATATACTTTAAATGAGTAAATTATATGGTATGTGAATTATATCTCAATAAAGCCGAATTGTAAAAAAGGTTACATACAGTATAATTCCATTTATATTACATTCAGGAAAAGGCAAAAGTAGAGCAATAGAGAATAGATCAGTGCTTGCTAGAGGGTAGAGAGTTGTTGTTTTTTGTTTTGGAGGGAGGTGATAGAATTGTTCTGCACCTTTATGAAGGTGGTTAAATATATCTATAAATCTATTTTAAATGATAGAATGTATAGTAAAATTTTAAAAGTTGACCCAAAAAACCCAAAAAGAAACAGTTGTTTCTTAAAATCAAATCTACTTTCATTTAAATTTTTGTTACTCTTTTCATAAGAAGAAATGTTTACTAATCTTAAAAAGTTATTCTGATGGCTTAAATTGCTATATCTTTTTACTAAAGGGATTTTAAAATATTTCGATGTACATATTATGCAGAAGTTTTTCCATTAATGTAGGGGAGAAACCAAGGTCGATAGGGAAGATTTAAGAGTGAGACCAGGGAACGACCAGCCAGGCTGTTAGAACTCAGGGTCCTGTGTAGTCAAGCTCCTCGTAAACACCACAGGTCAGCTCAGCATCCAAAAAACTAGTTCCCTATCTCAAGGTATTTTTAACTGAGCAAGATTTCAAGCACTGTGTAATTTATTGTCAGGAAGGAGGCAGAGTACCTTTTAAGATACCATAGAGCAAACTTCACTTTCCTTAATCTATAACCTGAATTTTCATTTATATGGATGGCATAATAGGAGTCACATGAATCAAAAGTCTAATGAACTAATTTTTGTTCCTTATCTTCTTGTCAGGAAAAATGGGCCAAGCTGCCATGAGGTGAAACGGAGGACATACATTGATGGAGAGCCTGCACAAAGTCAGCTCCCTGGTCAGTGCATGGTTCTCCATCCAGCTAATCAGATCGTAGTTATTTCACTACAATGTGGGAGTAGTGGGAGTAGGGGGGGGTTGTGGGGCGGAGGACACACATTTGCATGGAGGCAAGGGACCCTGGGGACACACCTCTTCCAAATTAGGCAAGGTTTTTAAGGCTTTTATTTACTCTGTTTCCTAACTGATAAAACTAGCTTTTTTAAAAACTGCTTTATCTCATGCTTCGTGACTGCCTACTAAGGAAAGAAAATGTTTCCCTTTGCCTTTTGCTGGAACATGTTAAGAAGAATGAATTTGCATCTGATGTATACACCAAGGCTGTTTCATTTGGACTGGTGGTGAGGCATGAGTGAATCCAATCTAAACAGTCCAGGGATACCATGAACGGGGAGGTAGGCAGGATCCTCCAAAACTCAGGAAAAAGCTCGGGGTACAAAAGTTTAATCCAAAACAATAGCCCAAAGTGCATCTTGAGTTAGATTTCTCCAAGAACTCTCAGGAATATTACCTCACTTAATTCTTATAACAACTGGATGAAATACAAGACAAACACATTATGATGAGCCTGAGGAACTTCATCTAATGCCCTAAGACTAGTATGTAACAGAGCATAACTCAGAGCTCAATTCCTGTCTTTTTGTTGGTAACTGTGACATCACACTGCTCCTCAGACAGCCCAAGGATCAAACCATAGCTATCTTTCTCGGGAACTACTCTACTGTTACGAATGCACACCCTACGTTCTTCAGCAGGATCACTAAGAAATCTAGCTAAATTGTTTTCCCATCTTTTCTTTTTTTCTTCTCTAATGAGGAATGCTCTTTTTCACTTGAAATTACTTTGCTCTAGCCAGTCATCTTTGCCTAAACCTCCCTCCCCTCCATTCTCAGGATTCACTCCTCATTCAAACCTTCTGTAGCATTCAGCAGCTGCCAACAGGTAAGCGATGAAAAACCCTAAGCATCAGAAACTGTGATTTAACTGGGGCTGCAGAAGTCAAACCATGGACTCAACATTCCTTCCTTTATCTGAACCCCAATTTGACTTTTGCACAGGAAGATGGCACCTCGGTACTCCACGGCCTGTGTGTGTTCTTTATATTTCATATGACCTAGAAATTTAAACGCCTCATTCCAGTTTTTCCAATATTTTAACTTCTTGAGTGTATGTGGAACAAGTCTGCTATTGAGAGCTAAAGGATGTGACTGCAAGTCATATGCATGCATATTCATGACCAGTGAGGATCTGAGAAATGTTTTCTGAATGATGAATAAATGAAGCATTACTTCATGGATTAATAAATTCCACAAGTCAATCTATGGCTCTCTCTCACCCCCAACAAAAATAAATGTCAAAACTACATGAGGCAGAACAAACAGTCAGTAAAAAGGTTGCTATGTTCTTTCACATGAGAAAAATGAGTCCTATTTTACTGAGGAATATTCTAACTGAATGCACAAAATCAGTCAGTACTTTTAAATGTCTATGCACAGATTGGCTCTGCATCTTACAGCAAGATGTTTGATTACATGTGGGTCACTGGAAACCACCCTATCTCACCTACATTTATAAATTTGCATTTATAAATGTACTTATTTATGCAAAGATGGATAGAAGAAACAAGCTATATATGTCTAGTACCATCCAATTTTATTAACTAATGGTTGAATAAAAATGTCTTTAAATAGGCCTCTGCTCAAACTCAACTGTGAGAATTTTAGCAACTGAATAGCCAGGGTATAAAACAGGACAAGGACCTGTTCTTTGACTGCATTGCAGTAATTTAACATACAGCAAGATGCCGGTGCCAGCTAAACCCACAACTTGAACATCTGTTTATCTGCCAAACCAAATGGCTTTGTATTGCTTTTCAGTCTCTTGCACTTTAATGTTAAAAAGCCAACATCGGAAACTAAAGTAAAACTAGAAGCAGGATGGCAGAAGCCTTTGGGAAAAGAGGATGTTGTTTGAGGGTGCCCAGGGAGACAGTGGGTAGGTGCACTACTCTGCTTTTCAATCTGGGGGTGGTTACATGAGGGTTTGTTTTGAGCTACACTTGTCTGTTCTCTATACTCTGCTATATATGTTATACTCAAAAGAAAAAGGTGCTCCAGCATTGGGAAAACCTTTTTAAAACTCCCCTTCAAGCCTATTGAGAAGAACTTCATTGGAAATACTCTTTCCTATTTTGTCATTTGTAATCAGTGAGCACATGGCTACAAATAACACAATTATCAAGTCAGAAAGCATGGTTAGAAGTTTGTAAGCACAGGCTGAGTGAATCTCTTGCAGGACATTTAAGAAGAAGGAGGACTAGATAGTAATAATAACCATGACTACTGCTGGCCATGGCCTCACACATGCTGGCTCTGAATCCACTATATCCTGGAGTCTTCATGATCAACCTCTGGGGTTTAGATATGAGGACCACGAGGTACCTTTTTCAATGCTAGGAAAGGACACATCTAGAATTTGAACATGAATGTGATGAAGTTCATTTCCTGTGCTCTAACCATTACCTTACTCATTGCCTCTTTCTTGCTGGAAAAATTGTTTCCTGTGCACTGACTCAGGTGTCTAGGGATCCCCTGGGCGAGGTTATCATCCCATCCACAACTACAGCAAATTAATTTGTCAACCTTCTGATCTGTGAACAGCCTAGAGAGATTAGAGTACAATAATTCTTCTTGACAATATTTATGTTTGCCCCCCAAGCACCCACTACAATATCTAACACATAATAATAAATACACATTTAAAAAATAAATTATGGTTACAGAGCCCAGTTCCAGCATTAATGCCACACTAGTCTGTGAGACTAGAAGAAACAAAGTGGACAGCCACATCCCATGTGTCATCAAGATCACTCAGTATTTTCCTCCTAATTTCCTGACTCTCACTTGAGGTTGTTTCTTTATCCTTCATTTATCTCTCTTTCTTCTCTCCTCTCTCTGCCATGGCTTTTCTGCTTATATCTCAGGACCACCTGTGGAATATTACTTTGCTTTACTGATTACTGTCCAAACCAAAGTATACCCATTCATGAAACAAACACTGGCAAGAATAGGAGCCCTTCACTAGTCACTTCAGGGGAGACGATGGATCCTGAAATAATCTGTGTTTTGTTAGGAAAAGAAGTGGAATAATAGTGCTGAGTGGGCAGGCAGTCAATAACATCTCTATGCACCCCATTCCTACAGCCCACAGTGAATAGTTATCCAGCCAATCCAACAGTGGCTGGCTTCAAATGTGTGAAAACAGTGAAAGAGGGCAGCACTAGAATCAAGAGACAGAAACTCTGGAAATAAAATATTGTAGCATGAGAGAAACAGCTTTTCAACAGCCATAGCTGTCCAAATTGAAATGGGATACTTTGGGCAGCAAGAATATCCCCCATCACAGCGCTTCTCATAATGTGTGTGATTTCCATCACCTGCATTTGAATCACGTGGGGGCAGATACAACATTCATGACTCAATGTTCCAGGGACTACGTTTTAAGGGCTATGTGTAAGACACACCACCAAAATCTCTTCCTTCTATAAGATTCTGTGATTTTTATGTTAGATACCAAGGTAGAGAGATGATGCCAAGAGCCCAGCAGGTGGCAATTCATTTGTTAAATTAGATTGTGTACTACTAACTTAGTTGAAAACTTACAACGTTGTTAAATTAGATTGTATGCTACTAACTTAGTTAAAAACAACAACATTGTAAAATTTAAGAGTCATTCATCGAAGCAGAGGCATTTTTTCTACTAGACTCTTGAAAGATTATCTACTTAGAAAGAAACTTAAGGAAAATTACAATTAAATCCTCATTTAGTGGTTGTCTAAATCCATTTACAACTTTGAAAATACTGAAAACCATAAAATAAAATATCTGCAGGCAGTTATGAAATTTAACTTGGTAAAATTTCTTTCTTATATGCATTTGGCATCCATTAAATTTGAAACAGTTCAAAAGGTCAATGTTGTCCAAGACAAAAACCAGCTCTTACGGTGCTTATTTGATTACACGGATAACCATAAAGTTGATATTGAAAATATATTTAAAGTCAGGGATGTGTCCATTACTATTTTTGCCTATCACTCTCCATATTACAAAGCCTCTTATTATTCAGGGATGTAGTCCATCCCTATAGCCCAGGCCAGGGGGCTCTTCACCTTTCTGGGGACCCCTCACCTTTCTGCAGTCCCCGGGCTCTTTCACACCTTTGCCTTTCCCCTTAAGGCCTCCAGATGGTGAATTCCTTCTCCCCCTGCTCCAGCATTTTGTCCTCACTATCACCAACAGCCCTTTCTTCTGCTCCCAGAGCACTCTGTACTCTGTAACACAGCACTGATCACACCCTGTGAAAACTATATTTATGTCTCCATGTCCCCACTACTCCAGGCATCTTTGAATGCAGAGAGCATCCTGCTGACCCCTGTAGCTTCTAGCAATTCCTGGTACTTCGTAAGCAGCTCAGAAGTTCTACCAACCAAACACCTGAGCCTCTGGCAAACACCATGCTAGGTAGGATGGTTTATGACTGAGTCATTCACTAGACTCTGAACTTTTCCCGGACTGTGACAGTATATAAACTTCTTACTCAGTCAAAGTGATCCTTTAACAATGTGGGGATTAGTGCAGTTGAAAATCCACATATAACTTTTGACTCCCCCCAAACTTAACTAGTCACCCCTAGGTATCTGTGGAGGGCTGGTTCCAGGACCTCCAGCCGACGAAGCTCAAGTCCTTCAAGTAAAATGACACAGACCAATGCACACAATCGGCCCTCCCCACCCTCGGATCCCTAACCCAGGTCAAAAACACCATGACTCTGAGAGAACAAGTGGACCCATGCCATTGAAACCCCCATCACTCAAGGGTCAACTATATCTGTTTTGTGATGGAAGGAACAAACAGAGCTCCTCCTCCCCACAAGAGAGAAAAGCCCACATCTAGTAGGAAAACAGCTCCCTTTTATTATGTGCCTTCTGGATTCCAGAAACAATATTAGGAGATTACATATAAGCTCTGTTATTCACCACCACAAACCTGAGCAGTGGGTATTATTACCACCACTTCATAAAAGAGGAAACGGTGAGAATAAGTAACTTGCCTTTAAGTCACAAGTGCTGGAGCCTGGATGCAGACTTGGAAGCCCACTTACCTTCCACCATATTATATGCTCTCCCCTCAGATTTAAAATTAAGAAACAGCACAAATTATTAACTTATTCATATCATTAGTAATTTATCAATTTTATTAACAGTATTGACAATTTATTTATTAATGTTATTAATATTGATAATAGATATTAAATACAGTAGATGATATTCAACATGCTAAATTTGATGATGCAAGGATGTTACTTGAGTAATTGGCAAATTATACCATTTTGACCAAATATTGCCATTCCTAATTATGGCGATGCTTTTAATAAACTAATCTATATATCAAAAGCACAGTCCCAACACCAAGCTGCTGCTTTACAACATATTCACCTTTGAATTCAGGGAGGAAATACCGCTAAATCCCACGGAGACTTAGCCCTCCCCTCCAAGGCGTTATTTCTTCAATAGTGTCATTGAATCATCACGAAGATTGGGCAAGATCATCACTATTTAGGGTAGTTATCAAGTATCTCCTCGCTAGTGACTACAAGGTCAAACCTTCTGATGTAATGTAAAACAGCAATAAATGTTACTTTCTAATCCCAAATTAATCTCTGTGGAAGTCCCTGAGTCCCTCAGTAAATTGTCCACCTATTCAAAGTAAGACACGCGTGTTCCACGTCTCTTCATTATTCAGCAACATCGTAAATATCTGAACATGAAAGAGTCTAAGCAAGAGGTTGATTCTGATAGAAAAAAAGTCAGCTTCCTACTAAAAAGCTCCAAGGATTCCCCTTTGTTTACATGATAAAATCCAACATCTAGTTCCCTACACGGGTCCTCCACGCCTTGAACGAGGGTGCTGCACGCCATCTGATGACCACCCTGCTCCAACTTGATTAGTCGGTTTCAGCATGGATCCCTACTTGGTTCACCCGGCCCTGTCTGCCCCCTTCCAAATTTCCAACAATGTCCGCACATTTGTGCTTCAGCTCTGATGCTGCCTGTCTCACAGTGGATCCTCAAGAAAGTTTTGCTAAACTCAATACTAAATATAACTAAATACCAGAAGTGGATCCTTCTCCTTCCCTCTGTAGTCACATTGGCTCCATGTCATTGTTCATTTTACTGCTGTTTTAAGGTCATCTAAGTAATGTTTGTTCTTAAAAAGATGTATGAAAGGAAAAAAAAAGCATTCACCCGTCCTTCAGAAATAATCACTATTAAAACTTCAGTGCAAAAATTATTAATATGAATAGCTTACAGATTATGTGTCCTACATGTGAATAGTTTATTTCAGAAATGGTATCATATATTACTCATCAGTTTGTGTTTGGCTTTTTACAAACATCTTTTATATTAGTAAGTACAATTGGTGACTTTTAAAAATATCTACAAGGTATTCCATTGTATGGTTGTAACTTAATTTGTATTTGTTCAATAAACCCCACTTTTGGACTGGAGCTTGTAGAATTGCTGGGCCTATCTCTGTGCATTTTAAGCTCTGACAGATCTCACCAAGCCAGTCGCAAATGGTCTGCTCTGAATCACACTCCCGACAACCCAGGAGTGGCTCTTTCACTTTTTTTTTTTTTTTTTTTGCATATAGAAAACTGTGCACTCAGGCACAAAGTCACATGTTTCTTGACATAAGCCATGGTCAAAGAAGTTTGAAAGCCACTACTCTATCCCTAAAATTTAACCAGAGGTTACACCTTAAATACTTTTAAAAATAGCACTGAACCATTGTAGTTAGGATTAAGAAATTATTATGTTGCCCAAACATTAAAAGATTTCAAAACATCTACTCTGAGTTTCATAATGGTTTCCATGATGGAGAATTTCAAAATGTACATCCTTCTATTGCTGAAAACTCAACAATGGCCGCTGAGAAGGTTTTATGCCGATGACTAGATTCATTCTTTTTCTATCTTTCTCCTGCCCCAACTCTTTCTCAAAGGCAAACAGAAAATGAACAGAGCAGAAGGTGGAAGAAAGAACTGTGAGGAAAAAGCAATGTCGGGTAGTAAGAAAGGTGGGGCTGCAGGCAAATGACCAGGCCTACGGCCTTCGAAGTAGGAGGAAGTATCACTTCCTCGCTTGCTTGCCACCCCCCACCCCCCGCCACTTTCAGGGCCTCCCACTACAGTTCTGCTCTCCGTGACACAGCTTCCCCGTGGAAAGCAGAAGTGGTCCTCCCTCTCCCTACATCTCTCTGAAACAAGCTTCTCTATTCCACTCGCCCCCGTGGGAGTTAACATTTACAGGAAGAGTGCAGGCACCCAGAAGGCCCAGACACCAAGAAGACATCATCGTCACAGGTGCCAAAAAGTGGGCCCAGAAAAGTCATTAGCTTCCAACCAGATGTTGTATGGACAGACAGAGGAGAGAGAGTTGGAAAGGAGCTTTCTCTCATCATGGATTAGGGTCAATAAAGAGTAGTGAGGAGGATTTTAGATGCTCACAGGAAGGTGGGAGTGCCAGCAGGCCCAGCAACATTTGATTTTGTCTGAAGTATAAACTATAAAAAGTAAATGAGACAAACTAGAAAACCCTCTGATCTACACGAATGAAGCCTTCTTCCTAGGGTTCTACAGCTCCAAAGAGCAGAACCTAGAACTTTAAAAAACACTCACTCAAATGGATTTTGTAAGTGCTCCCCTTTTGTGTAATTTTATGGAACATCATTTATACATTCTCAGCATCATGAAAACCGAACAATGTTACAATGAGACTGACCCCCCCCAAAAAAATCTCTTCCCTTAAATGGTCAACTCCTATCATGTCAATTTACGGTTTGAAGGCTTTGTAAGATGTTGGGGAAAGAGTTGAAGAGGGGATCTAGAGAAAGAAGATTGGAAATAAGCTGAAGGTTGTAAAACACAGTTAAATAATCAACACTTTGAAAGAGATCTATACAAATGAAAACTATAACTTGATTGTAAATATAACTTTTAAGAAATAGCTTTGTGGCAAATAAGGAACGTGGAGAGCTTATTCAGTACTAAGGGAAAGTGAAGTACAGGATAAGACTGAAGAAAAAGTGCGAGGATGTGGAACAAAGGCCATTAAAGGCCCCTGCAACACCTTAGCACAGTTGAACCTTTTTAATACATCATCCCAAGCAATTATTTAAACTTGCTATTCTAAATCATAAGAGAGCACTTCCAGCTAACTTAAGCCAAAGATATCTAGAAAGTTCTAGTCTTTCAAATGGACTGTTCCAAAAATTCTAATTCTTCAACTGGCAGATTTCCATACTATTTTCTACACTTGGGCATCTTCCCCAAATGGAAACTTACTCAAAATAAATTTTAGAAATGATGATGGAGTGATCTGAACATTTCACATTTTAAGTATCGGGAAACTAGACAGCTGTAAGAAATCTTTTAGTATTTCTAACTGAAGAAAAGAAAAAAAAAACAGAACCAACTTCCTCCTCTATGTCCTTCTCTTTATTAACAATCTTAAAAGATGGAGGCAATGTCTAGTGCAGGTGCTCAGTAAATGGGGTGCATGTTTTAACGTGCATCATATGGTCCCTGTCTCCTTTCTATTTCACTTCGGCCAATGCTGTCACTAATATAACAACTACATAAGGAGGCTCACTGAGTTCATGGGTTAACACTTCTAGCAGAGACCGGAGGAAATTCCTTTGCAAAGTATTAAGTGAACACTTCTGTATTAACCAATAAGTACCTGATAGCCCCCAAGGCAGTCAGCAGAGCTGCTCTGACAGCAGCTCGTACATGTGTCAGTTATCAAAGATCCCTCCTTCCCAAGGAGGAAGCAGTATAGAAAGGCAAAGAAGCTCATCTCCCCAGTACAATGTCCTAGTTGATGGTGCATCTACTCACTTCTCCTGAAATTAGTATGGGCTTGTTTATGGATAGTACGGTTTATGGATATTATAGTGTTAAATCACAACTCTATATATTCATTTGAACCAATTGGCATCTCAAATGTTTTAGCGATTTATTTTCAAATACAAATGTAATGAAACTAAAAGGCTTTGAAAATCATTGATCTGCAAAATTTCTGGACTAAAAGAATGTAGAGAGGACATCACAAAGTCTCCACATACCTCTGCTTCACCTATGACTACGATAAAGTGGGTCTTTTGGATAGGGCAAACTACTTTTGCAGGCTACATCTTATACTCCAAATCAAGCCCCCTCTCCAGGTAACATAGCAAAGTAACCAGTTCTGAGTGGAGCTTCCAACTTAGAGCACTAGCTCTGGGATAACTTGACACTCCAAAAAGTCCCTCACATCACCATTTCAGAAACCAAGACAGAAGGGTCAGTAGCTTCAAATGCCTTAGGAACCAGCTATGTTTCTTCTGCTTTGCACAGGAACAGACTTGCATTCCTTCTTCCAAGTAATCTCAACTATGTGACAGGCACAAGGCTAGTGTTCTGAACAAGACAGACACAACTGTTGTCATGGAGCTTTCATTATAGTAGTGAACACAGACTACATATAATGCAAACAAGTCATAATATAACTCCGGTTACTGCTATGCAAGAAATGTTAACAAGTAACATATCCCCAGTCACAGCTCTGGTAAATGGTGGAAGGGACCCAGACTCAGGTTTCTGGGCTCCCGTGTTCTTTTCCCTTACACTGGAGCCCTCTACCCTTCACTCACCAACAGCGTTGCCCTACTCTGCATCCAAAGAGGCCCTGTCACCGAAAGTCTCTTGTGATCAAATTAAAGTTCTTCAAGCCTCATGATGTTCACCTCTACCTTCAAGTGAAAACCAGGGTCTACCTGAATCCCACCCTTTGCCAGTAAAGCTTACCTTTCAAGAAGGACTTTGAGCACTTACTTAGAAAGCCATTGTACTCTTTCAGTGCCTCCCCTCCTGAACCCTATTGCCAGCTGGGGACAGCCAACAAATCAAAGTAAGTCAAACATCCATACTGGCTAGTTCTTAGTGTGAGCCAGACTCCTGGGCCCTGCTGTGGGACAGCAAAATTATGGTTTACTGTGTTAAGCAGATTTACTAGTAAGGCCAGGTGGCTAAATGGGACAAGTAGTCTTAGGGTTATAATGATCAAATTGCAAAGAACCAAGGAGCCTCATTTTTTTATGGGCAGAATTATTTTCAATAAATAATATACAGTACCATTCACGGAATACCTAGGATGTGCATGGGACTTTACATGCAATAAATAGCTCCGGAGGTAGATAGGTTCTTCCAAAGATGAGGAAGCTCAAATAGGGAATGTCTATCCTGGGTCAAGTTCACAGTCAGGTTAGAAGTTGCAACCCCAACCTCCCCACCCAGCAACCTCCCCCCACAAACTCCCCACCCCTATTCAACTAAGGTTTCCGAGATGGCAAAGATGGCAAAGTTAAGTGGTTTTGGGATTACACACACACACACACACACACACACACACACACACACACACACACACGAATTGACAACGTGACCACAGGACCACGTTGGCTGTTAGAAAGCACATTACAAATGTACAGCATCCAGAACACATCACAGTTGGCCAAGATAATGCAGGACAGTGGGAACTGACACTTAACCCTCCCCCAAGGCAACCCCTGAATTCTTAAAATAACTCTCGCTTCCTCTTGGCTGGCGGAGGCACGGGACTGCTGCTCAGCCGGCCAAGAGGCGCCGGGTTCAGCAGGAGAATGCGCACCAGTCCCGGCCGCACCCCCTCGACGTCACGCTGCTGCCCCTGCTCCCAAAGAGGGCAGCTGCCCGCGAGTCTGGGAGGGGGCCGGGGCCGAGCCCCACCCCTCCCTTCTGGGGACCCAGGGCCCGGCAAGAGCCCAGATTGTGTAACCCGAGGAGTCCCCGCCAGGGTCCCGGCCAGGAGCCCCGCGGCGCCTGCCCCGCGTGGAAGGGGGGCTTCTGCCCCGCGTGGAAGGGGGGCTTCCCCGCAGCGCTCCGGGGCTGGCCAGGGCGCAGAGAGCACCCGGCCCTCGGGTCCGCGCCCGAGGGCTCCGCGGTGCTTCCCCGCCCCACCCCCCGCGCCTTCCCTCCCACCACGCCCCTGCGCAGCTCCGGGTAGGAGACACCTGCAGAGCTGCACACCCTCCCCCCACCCCTGCGTCCGCGCCCCTCGGGGCCGAGTCACCTAAGGCTGAAGACATCTGGGTGCCCTCACCGCCCGGGCGGGCGCCGGGGCAGCCAGAAGGCGGGGCGCGTCCCCTGCTCCCGCGGTGCGCGCCGACCCCGGCCCCCCGCCCGGGGCCTGCCGAGCGCCAGGGACTGCGGCTGGTGGCACAGCCACTGCCCCCGCCGGGTCCGCCCCGGCGCCCGCGCCCACTCCCCCGGCTCGCGCCTGGGACTCACCAGCTCGCGGTGAAAGTTGCGGGGCGGCGGGGGCGGCGGCGGCGGCGGCGCTCCACGGTGACTTGAGTTCAGAGCGGGGGGCGCGACGGGGCGGCCCAGCGGGACCCGCAAAGCGGGCGGCTGCGGGCCGGGGGCGCGGACGCGGGCTCGGGGCTGCGGGCTCGGGGCCGGGCTGGCGCGGCCGCCCCGCCTGCCGCGGGCTGGAGGCTGCAGCGCGTCGGGCCCGGAGGCTCCACGACCCGGAGCGAGCGGCGGGCGGCCGGGCGCGGCGGGAGAGGAACTGGCTGTCGCTGGGCTCGGCCGAGAGGTCCCAGCTACTTCCTGGTGCTCAGATTTGCATACTGAGCCCGGGGGGCGGGGAAGTGACCGTTTGGCCCCTGCCCAAGGTTTGGATCTTTGGTGTGGCCGTCGCACGGAGCTTTGACGGCGAAGAAACCTGGCGCCCCAGGGTGCAGTTTGGGAGAGTGGAGCCGTCTCGGGCCCAACATTCTCCTGTGGCGACGATAGAAGGATGTTTCAGAGAGAACCTCTGGCGTCGATGAAACATCCCGTGTCTCTTTTCCTTCAGTTCCAGCATACTCCCCACGGTGTTAGAAAGTGGGGTGTACCTGGCAGCAAAAGGGGCGTGCTCTGATCCCCCGACGTTTGAAGTTCTTTAGAGAGAGGATGAGATGTGCCGATTTCATGCTCCGGGTCTCTGAGTTCTTAATCAGCATAGAGTAAGCCCTTTAAGGGTGTACGCGGGGTGTTCAGGGTATTGTTGCGGGGCGGAGGACTCTGGAGTTAAATGGCATGTCACATCATCAAAACTTCGATTTCCTCGCGGGAAATGGAGATGGGGATGCCTACATCCCAGGGTTACTGGGAGGATGAAATGCCTTCTGTAAAGGGCTCACACTGTGCCTGGCACACAGTGGTCGTGATTTTTCCATTCCTACTATCTCTGCGTGTAACACTGGCACATGGCACACGCCGCCCCAGTGTTTGTTGAAAGGAGGACTGCATATTCAAGCTCGTGTTCCATGTCAGTGAATGCCACTTACAAATCCGGTGTGCGACATTGGTCTCAGTCCCTGTGGATGCCCACTTGTTTTAAGCAAGATTCCGTACACTGGAATTGTAGCATTGCCCTACACTGTAGAATTTACAAGGAAATACACAGCACCCTGTAGAAGACTTGGCCTATGTGTTAATAATAGCAAACACATAGGGACTATTGGGTGCCAGACAGCTCTAAGCAGTTCAGACAGATTATCTTTTGTTAACACTGTTTTAAAAAGCTAGCCCCACCTGAGGAGGTTTCAGCCACAGTCCAGGGTCCAGGTCAGCCACCACAGGCCAGAGGCCAGGTCAGCCACTTTGTAACAAAATCTTATACATCAGTCATTTGTTCTTGGTAAGAGAATAGAAAGGTTTGCAAACTAGTGCCCTAAATGAAAAAAAAAAAATCAGGATGGTTTATACCTGTGATGTTCATTGGTATGCAGGATGGGGCGGATTATCTCTTGGAAGGTTTTGAATCTGTGAGTGAAATTTGTCACAGATCCTGTGGAGTAATTCACTGCCTAAGGTCCCATTCCTGGACTTTTATTCTGGATGATCTCTCAAATATATTGGCCTAAATTAAATATTTACTATTACCAGTAAGTCCCTGAGATCCTGGCTCAAGGATTTTTGGCTGGGGCTTTTTCACAGTGGCTCCCAATCTTGGCTGCTCGCTGGAACCACCAGAGAGCTTTAAAGCTTCTGATAACTCAGCCCCTTTCTCCATCCCCCTCAACTTTAATTACATTATGTGTTTCAATACAGACCTTCATCATCACATGCCTGCCTATGAATTTGCAGCCAAATTTGGTCCCTCTCCACACACGCTCTCACCTTGGCCTACCTACCTCGCCATCTGACCTGCAGCCCTTCCCACTACCATGGTATGGACTGTCCCTGGTGCCCCTTCCATTCTTCTGGGAGATGCCTTCTAGGGGTTCAGACTCCTCAGCCCAACTCAGGGACCCTTATGGATTGTCTTCACAAGCTTCTTGGTTGGCCTCTCCTGAAGAGATACAGTGGAGGCTGAGACTCTCCATCTGACTCTTACAAACTTGGCTGCAGACATGATTTCTGAGGCCCAAATAGCAAATAATACATAGCTGTGGCACTCACCTGCCCAGGCCCTACCCACATAATGTGAGTTATCAGAAGTTTTAAAGCTCTCTGGTGGTTCCAGTGAGCAGCCAAGATTGGGAGCCACTGTGAAAGAGCCCCAGCCAAACATCCTGGGAGGATGTGGGGTATGTGTGCCGAGCAAATGGGTTTCTGCCCATCACCGGTGTTCCAGTAAAATACACTAGAAGGCCTTTCATCTGACACATTTGGGACTGATGAATCAAAAAGTTGTTGAAAATCAGGAAATCATAAAAATGATATAAATGTGCCTTAAACATTTTACTTGAACTTCAACTTAAAGTATATTCAATCACTGCCAGTATCTCATGTAATGCCATGGTGTTTCTTCATAGCATGAGTCCCCTGCTTGGTGTTTTGTGTCATCTTTCTTACCTAAATGACACTCATGAAACCTCATTTCTGATTTCCAGTTACACCTTTGTGGAAGCAGAAGAAAGGCCTGCAAAACCATGTCACCCACAATCTCTTATCTTCTAGCTGCTTCACTCAAATATTCAACATGGTTTACATAGAAGCAATGTTTTTAATCATATTTTTAAAGTTTTTATTTAATTAAATTGCCTATTTGTAGTAGCAGTCACAAACTGACATAAAAACCACTGGCTTTTGGAAAAGTAAGTGTTGTAGAAAGTGAGGGTTCACTTTACTGGAGGGGTAGAGTAGCGTTTCATGGAGAAAAACAAGAGAATTGGTTCATGCAGAGTTCATTGAGAAGAGAGTGGTTTCTGAGGCTTTCTGTCACAACTACCGCTCAGGAACTGGGCAGGTCATGTTAGTTAAAGCCTCCAGTCAATTCTCACACCAACCAGGTTTTATTTTCTATATTCCATAGATATGGAAAGGGTCTCTGGAAGGATAGGTGATGCTCAAATTCACCTCGCCAAAATGTTCCCCACTGGATTTGAACCCCTATCTGTCTGTCTGACTGACAGCAAAGCCTGAGCTTGTACCCTGAGTTTGTGATGCCTTCTACAAAGCTGGGGCTTCTCAGCCTGACATACCACAGAAACAGCTCAGTGAGCCTGAAAACAAACAGGGGTACATGCAGGCCACGTTCTCAATTCTTCTGCATTATAAAGGAACAGCCAAGCTACCTGAACACGAAATAGTTAAAGCTGAGCCAAATAATGGTAATAATACCAATAACATAATTAGAATTGAAATCGTATCAAATTTACAACAAAGTTAATTTGTCACTCAGTGATATACAAGTTTGTGCCACATGGTAGTTAGACCAAAATGTTAAACTATTCATAAAAAAAATGAATAAATCATAGTCACATTGGGGGATTCTGAGGTCTACTGGGGAGCATCCAGAAAGTCAGAGGAATAATTGCTTATGACTTCGTTTCTCTTTTCTCCCTGAGGGAAGAGGCTCGGGTGCGGTATTTTCCTCCTTTTCTATTTTCTGGTTTCCTACTTTTCAGTGAGGACGCCCAGCCCCTCAAACCGAGCTGGTCTCAGGACCCAAGTACCTGCCCTGTCCTGATTCTAATTCTTGAGGTACCAAATCTATTTTCTAGCTGCTTTTGTGGTATTTAGGACCTCATGTATTTAGCTTTTAATATTAATATAATTTCAGATTTAGAGAAAAGTTCCAAAAATAGAAAAAATCACCAGGTATCCCTTACCAGCTTCTCCCACTGTTAACATTTGACCTCATTTGTGTTCTATCTATAACCTTGTCTGAGAGTAAGTTCCATGTATGATGTCCTCTTACCCCTAAATGCTTCAGTGTATATTTTCTAAAAACAGAAACTTTCTCTTATCTGGAAATTGACATTATTAATGAACCTACATAACATATTCAAATGTTGGCAGTTGTCCCAAATATATACTTTATAACAAAGTCCCAGGTCATGCTTTGCATTTTGTTTTTTTGTGTCCTTGGTCTCCCTTTAATTTAGAAGTTATCTAGTCTTCTTTGTGCTTCACAGTGCTGACTTTTTTTTTTAAGTACACACCAGTGACTGTAGAATTCTCTAAATTGGGGTTTATGTGATATTTCCTCATTATTAGATTCAACCTATGCATTTTTGGCAGGAGTATCACTAAAGTGAAATGCATTAAGACTGTAGCTGTTTGGTTGAAGTCAGTGGAGTAAGAGGTTGTGTGCTACCCAGGACGTGGTGATGAGAGGTGAGTTTTGGGGAGAAGGAAGTCGGTGCACACTGAAAGCAGGAGCTGGAGCCTGAGGGAGGTGCTGGGTGGGAAATGGCTGCAGAAAGAGAGGTCCTCCTTCTTTCAGCCCCGCAGTACACCTGCCCTGTTGCTCTGGGAGTGGAAGGGTGCCTCCTGCAGACATTGGTTTTGAAAGCTGTCCGTATAACTTAATTCATTCTGGAAGATGCTGCTCTACTAATCACACCCAAGGGTGAACAGAGGTCATCCACCCCAGTCTCAGAAGCTGGACCTGGCATCCTGCTTAGGTGGGCGGGGCCACGGGTGCAGATGCAGTGTGGATAAATGAATGTTCAGGAGCGGTGCTTCATCTTCTCTTACGCTCTCCTCTTCCTCAACTTCTAGAAAGCAAAGGCCACCTGAAGTGGTTATGTACCGTGAGAATGTGAGTTCCGGGAGTCTGGGAGGAGGGCTGGCCCAGTGGACTAGGTTCTGGACCCAAAGTTGTGGGCGGAGGTCTCTGGCCAGGCTCGCCTGCTTCTTAGGGCTTGGGGTCTGACCTCAGCAGAGGTTCTCCCCCTTCTTAGAGACAGCGCTCTCCCCCTTCCATCCCTTCTCCCTCCATCTCTTCTCTACCACTCACACCAGGGGTTCAGGCTCATTTCTGTTCTCACCGTGGGAGCCTCCATCTCCAAGATTAAGAGTCACATGTACATGTGCGCATGTGGGTAAAGTGGTAAGACTGAAAAATCAAGCCTCTGTTCAGCCAGAGGGGTGACTTTAGCATAAATAGTTATAGATACCAGGGAATGAATAAGTGAAAAATGAAAATCATAAAAACCCTTTCAGACTACAGATAAATATTTGTAATTTTCACAAAATACTGTTTATGCACAAATTTATCTAAATGTGTATCAAATACTAATCGCTATTACATGCAAAAAGTGTTCAGGGTCAAATTGGTTTGGCGACTCTCAGGCGCTGTGTAGTACAGCGGTGTCGCCTTAAGTGTCCAGGAAGGTATTGAAGTATATGTGTGTCCAAACTCGTGGGCCCAGGTGATAAGTGTGCAGATAGATGCGCTTAGGATCTGCTGTCAAATAGAAAACACCGCTACTCATGTAAGGAGACCTCTTGCTGCTGCGCGGTGCCAGCTAGCATAGTGTCTGAGGCCCCTGGCACTGTGCTGCTGCCTTGGCCACTGTCACAGACACGACAGCAAAAACAGTTAAAATTGTGGATGTGAAAGTGATGCATTGCTTTCCTAGTGTGAAAATAAACCCAGCCTTTCCCCCAGAGCTTTATGTCATTCTATGTGGACAGAATGTCCATCATAACCTTTTATGGCAAACTGTCAGTGGCCTTGTCCACTCTGGCTAGTGCTGTCATCTCTTGTATATCTATTGACTTTTTCAGTTAGGCCGTGTCTCCACTCACTGAGTACCTCCTATGGGCCAGAAGCAAGAGGGCATGCTGAATTCAGTTCCAAAAAGCACTTTGGTAACAGCTGGGGGGGGGGGGGTAGACACAGCCAGATGAGGATGCTTATGTAAAGTTGATATTGATTTTATATTCTGGTAACATTCTTTATCTGAATTAACCAATATTGGATGTTTTTTATGTATGTATGTCTATATTTAGTTTGGTGACCATCTTGGATGTTGTTTTTTAGTTTATTCTGCCTTTGAATAAATTTTGCCTCACATACTACTTCTGTTTTTTGCACTAGAAGGAAGCATCAGCGGAATCCCTCCAGTTCTCTGTAAAGCCAGCCCGCAATGTATGTACCTCTTCTTGTACATACTTGCCACCATTGCTGTGAGATGAGGAGTATTTTGTAAGAATTTGTAGGTTCTGATTATATGTGCAGAGGTGTCAGTGTGCTTTAATATGAACCTCATTTCCTTGTCTTCACAGAGCATGTCAGACCCACAAGCCAGTGATGTCTTATGCCTAGCCAAAGCATTAGAGGAGACCTCAACAGCTTCACTGTAGTCATTTTTTACTCCACCTCTGCCTCCAGAAAAGTCCAGAAAATGCAGAGTATTCTCACAGGTCACTCAGTAAAATCTCAATCATATTTTAAAGGTAGAGTTCATCCAGGGTAGGTTTATGACTTTCTCTGATTCTAGGTGTGTCTTTCTGTTGACCTAAATAGTTTATGTGTGTCTGTTCCTCAGAAGTCCTGTTTATTTTTATTAGTTATTGTTAAACTCTGAGAATATTGCTATTCTAAAAATACAACTGTCCTGTGGGGTATAATATTTGGTTCGTACTTAAGAATTACTCAGATCTGACTGTAGGTAGGAATCAAAATTACAAGAAGGAAAAGTCACATTAATAAATTAGAATTTAAGACTATGTATATTTATTTACCTTACTAGCCAGCAGTTTTGACTGAACTGATAAGATTTTGAACCTGAATTGCTCATTTACATGACCCAAGGAGGCTCTTCTGTGGTACTGGATTAACTGTACTCAGTTTGACATCTAGCTCACCAAGCATTGTTAAGGCAGTGAAGACACTCATTTTTCCTAGTCTATGTGTAAAGTAGTGATGGTATGTGGCAGAGGAAGAAATGGAAGGAAAAACAAAAGCTCAACTGATAGTCTGAGTACACAGGTTATTGCACAGTGACAAATAACTTTATGTCTGTTTTCACATGCCCCCTTTCCCTTTATCTTCATATGGCCAATTCTTAACCATCCTTCAAGGACTAGTTCAATTTCCACCTCATCAAGGAAGCCTTTTTTAGATACATCTCTTGCTCCCTTGAAATCCTATGGAACGTTACCTCTAGTTCCTGTTGAAACTCATAACTATTTAACTTTATTCTAATATTGTTGTTTATCTACATGAAGCTCCTACACCAGATGGCAAACTCCTGAAGAAGGATCCACCTGTTCCTTTTGTTTTGTTTTTGTTTGTTGTTCTTACTCTAAGCACTAAGCACAGTGCACACAAGCAGCAGACAAGGAGTGGGTAAATTGAATCTGCCAAACGAAGAGTTAGCATGGTGCAAGAGGCTACTGTTGCTGTGTTGGAACCCAGAGAAGCAATGCTTTGCTTTGCTTCATGGGGCGAACCTGTTAGTCATTGTGGCTTGAATTGTGGCCTCTCAAAATACAATGATGTCCTAATCTTCAGTACCTGTGAATGGGACCCTGTTTAAATACAAATCCAGTCAAGAGAGGTCATGAGGGGAGTCCCCTGTTCAATATGACTCTGTCCTTATAAAAAAGAAAAATTTGAACACAGATAGACTTGCATGAAGGGAGAATGCCATATAAAAATGAAAGCAGAGATCAGAGTAATAACATGTACAAGCCCGAAATGCCAAATATTTCAGTGTGTTGTTACAGCAGCCATATATATATATATTTATATATATTTATATAGATAGATATAGAGATATAGATAGATATAGATATAGATATAGATATAGATATAGATATAGATATAGATATAGATATAGATATAAAATCTCCACATGATAATTATATCCTACTTCTTAGTTACTCTGGTCTCTATTTTTTGGAAGGTGGTTAGAGTCACATAAATGGGTCTTCTTTAAGCAGTTGGAATGCTTGAGCTGGAAAGAAATAAGGAGTAAGATGGTACTTGTGATAATATTATAGTAAAAGAAATATAATAATATTATTTTAAAAGTAATATCAGAATACATTGTTTTACTCCATCTTACAAGAAGTCTTTGAGGTAGAGAGGGTAGGTGTGACTTCCACTCTCACTTTTCAGCAGTGGAGAAGGTAACTAACATTTATCAAGTGCTAGGCATTGTTTAAGGTACGTTAAATATTTTATGTCCTTTAGCCCCATAAACCACACTGGCGTGGCAACTACAACCCTCATTCTATGAATGATAAAAGTTTAATAAAGAGAAATTAGGAGACTTGCTCAAGGTCACATAACTAGTGAATGGGGAGCTAGGATTCAACTCAAGCCTACTGAGGCAGAACCAGGGTGCATCCCATTGGTCTCCCTGCCATTGTTTAATGGTGACCCACCTCATCTGTCCATCTTCTGCTTCAAATGCAGATGGCATGTGGCTACATCCCAGATCGGTAAGTCAAGGAGGACCCAGAGCTTCTTTAGGTTGAGGACAGTGTCTTAGTCACCTTTATATTTTTTGTGCCCAGCACAGTGGCACAAAAAAGTATTCATTTTTCTATGTATTAAAAATTATCTTATAAACAAAATAATTGTATGTTTTTATGTATAAAAACAGCCTGAGTTTTCTGAGATGTCAGCTGGCAATAAAAATGGACTTTCTCTGATAGAATGAACTTTATATAGAAATTAGAAGATCTCAAGTTTAGCCCTAGCTCCACCATATATTAGCTATGAAACCTTGGTTTCCTCTTTTTTAAACTCAAAGCTTGATCATCATAGCACCTATAGCAACTTCCAGGTTTCAGATTCTATGCTTCTGACATTAAGACTTACTCTGAAGACTTTCATTACCAGTTCAGGGCATTTTATCTAAGAAAATAATTCACCTTGACCCGGAGCAATTAATTGAGCAGTATGTGGCAACAATTTGCTTAGGACAATCAGAAGCAGCTTTTCGTTTCAATAAGAAAACTTATTTGAGGGGCATTTGCATACAAAAGAATTGGTAAGCAGATTATTAGTATAAAGGAGCTTAAACCTTCACCAACTATCATGGACTTTTATAAACCAGCTGAACAAGATGCTTCTGTTTAATGGAAAGAAAGAAAGCCTTACAGTGATGAGAATCCAATACCAAATCTTCTCAAGTTCTTTACATGTGAACATTTTGTGATCTGAACCTGAAAGTTTAGAATACTGCTGAAAAGTACATGGCTGAAAAATCACCTTCCTGAGAGAGTGCAAGTAGCCTTGATAGATAATTTTGTTAATTTTTACTTATTCCTCTGACAGTAGCTGGTTTAACCCTACAGAAAAGATGCCCCAAAGAAATAGATTCAGAAAATGATTGAGAATTAATAAAGTTATGGTAACCTAATCACTTCAGGCTAAAGACAGCTTGAGGAAAAAAATTCCAATTTTAAGACAATTTCTTAAAAGCACTTGAAAAGCACATGTGTGTATGTATGACCTGTGTTATAACATATGTATGACGTAAGTCTGAGAACAGGAATGAAAAACACTGCCCTCACCCCTACTCCCCAAGGCTCTTTTGAAAGCAACTGCAAGATTCAGGCTGGATTTGCCAGAGCAGCATGTTTTAAGTCCAAGACCATCATTGGCAGAGCTCCTCTGTTGAGAAAAAGGAAAATTCAAAGATGTGATGAGCTTTCTGAAAACTGGATTCTGTTTCCTGCTTTTCCATGAATTTACACATCTTGCACACTTTGCAATGCTCTAATCAAGAAACAGTGGCCTAGCTAACAAATGATGTTAAAATGGTTAATAAACTAGCTATAGGATTAATGATAAAATGAAAACGAAAGTTATAACTATGATTGCCCCAACTTGCCACTGTCAGTATATGGTAGGAAAGAATAATTATCAAAGACATGCATTACCTTTGTGTAAATATATTAACAACTACAAGTAAATGTTTGATCAAATTCAACTCTTTACATGTTTTATCCTTTGGGTTATACCTTGAGTTCTGTTTTAATTTGAGTTGGATTATAACCTCTTGGTATGATATATAATGCTTAAGAGATTTGAGAATATTTGTAAAAACCAAATACAGCTTAATGAGTTAATGTTTACTATGGGTCATTTTCATCATCATTAACTAAAGAAACTATGAATTATACTCTTTCAGTAAAATCTAAATAAAATGTGAGTTTCTTAATTGTTTATCCTTTTTATACATACATGTTCACTGACTTTCGTTGTATTTTTATGAATTCTCAACCATTTAACTGGTGGCCCAGGATGCTACTACCTGCTTGATCTGATGCTTCTTTTACCATTCTATTGGGAAAAAAATATAAATCATTTTAAAGTAGGTATGGGAATTCACTATGAAATAGCATGTCACCAAAACAAAACTATATAACCTTTAGCATTTCAGAGAAGTTCCTTATTTCCCAGTGAAAGCAAAAAATAATCACCAAAACCAAGAACATGGCAAGAGTGAGAGTCGGGGGAGATAAGAGTACAAATGGAAAAAAGCAATAGAAAGGGGATTGTCCTCTAAAATAGAAACCTATTTTGCAGGGATGTTATCAGATACAGTACTCTTCCGACAGTGCCTTTAAAATTTCTTTTTGTACATAATTACAGCTGTAATTACAGCATGTTTTAGTATTTGGTTAATATTTGTATCTCATGCAAAACTCAAGAAAAGAGAAAAAAGAAAAAATGAGAAGCATTGGAAAAACTGCACAGCGACTACAGGATGTCCTGTCTCATTTATCTGGTTAGACAGACCCATGACTCACTGTAAAACTTGACACATCGGAAATGGTTTTATTGTGCATGGTACTTTTCTCTTCATAAATATTAAGCACATAGATTTGAGGATAACAAGCTGTATTTGTCCTAATATAAAGGTATCTGCTATAAGTCTTTTCGAAGTGAGAGAAATTTAACTTAGACATGTAGATGGTGATAATCCAGATGGGATAAGCAAGCATCAAGTCAAGCCTGATATCTGAATTCTCAAAACTCTAGTAGTTCCTCCTTCTTAATTTGTTGATAATGAATAGTTGAATTTCTGTTTTATTGTTTTTTCGAAGCTAGGATATACTTGCTCAACTGAAAAAAGCCCCATTAGCCTTTGAGCTATACAAAAGTGATGTATTCCAAAAACTCACAAGTAATTGAATAATAATAAAAACAGCTTCACATTAAATAGGATGGCAACTTTCTCACTGTGACGAAGCAAAACAAATTCCATGCTTTCAATTCCACAATCCTTTAAAAAGCAAAAGAAATACATACAAAATAAAGACACAAAGTTGTCTTCTTTTTCTGCTTTTTAAAATTGAGATTACTTACACTGTCTTGTTTAGGTAGTCTAAAATGTCTCCTCTGCACAAAAACTTCTTGGTTACATTACCTCAACTGATCTTTCTCCTCTCAGTCTACATTTATTGCCAAATCGCATTGTTTAAAAACAAAAATTTAACAAAGAAAATTTCCCTCAGTCTCATTATTGTAATTATTAAATTATAAAATGTAGCCCTAGTTTCTCCCACTTTTCATTCATATTCAGATATTGGCCTGATTGTGCATGTGTGTATAAGGTATATGTGCGTGTGTAGGTGTGTGTGTATGTACTTAGGGGTGTGTATATAGGAATGATATTTGTGTGTAGGGATGTGTGTATGTAGGGGAGTGTGTGTATAGGTGTATGTATGTATGCATATGTATGTGTGCAGGGTGTATGTGTAAAGACATTTGTGTGTATAGAATGCGTGTGTGTGCTCAGGAGTGTGTGGGTAAGGATGTATATGTAGGGGTGTGTTATGTGTCCAGATGTTTGCATGTGTTTATGCAGGAGTGTGGTATGCAGGGATGCATGTACTGACATTTTACATGTGTATCTGTGTGTGTGTAGATGTGTCTGTGTAGGGAGGTGTGCATGTGTGTGTAAGAGAGAGTGTAACATCTGGGGAAGATGTTTTGAAATGCATCAGCCATGGGGAGGGATTAAGGAAAGTCTAGGAAGTAAAGAGGACAAAGCTGGTTGAAGCCAGATTGTGTGACTTGAATATCCAGGCAAGGAACTGTGACTTCATCTAGTGACCAGTACTGACCATGTCAGCGGGCCAGGGAAGGGAACGACACAAAGATGTTTTAAGGAGTTCCTGCGGTCAGTCGTGCAGGGTCTTGTGGATTGAGGAGCTGGAATTTGATTGCGGGGCTGGGAAGTGTGAGGTGAAGGAGGGGTGGAGACTGATGGTCAGCGTCCAAGTGGGCTCGTGTGGCAGGGACAGGGGCCTCAGCAGGAGCTCAAGTTTGGAAAAGTTATTGAATTCACTGAACTTGGCTTCTGGTTTTTAATGGAAAGAGTGAGACTTCATAGGACTGGTGTGAGGATTCAATGAGACACTACTCAAAAAGGACCGAAACCATGGGAAATTCTCAGTAGATAATATGAAAGGAGAAGAGGAAGAGGTAGAAGGGGAAGAAGAAAATTCAAGGAAATGCAAGGAATGCCTCGTTTTGGTAGAGAAAGGTGAACTATTCCGTTTCTGACCTCTCAAAGTCTTTCTAAAACTTTCAACATAACTCAGACTGAGAAGCTAGTGAAGGAAAAGAAAACAATACCTGGGGAGAAAATGCAGTGCATTTTCACTCACGAGGGAAAGTGCACAGCGGTCGTGTCATCCCGGGTGGTGTGTCCCACAAACTGCTGCTTACCGCGATGGCTGACTTGCTGAGATTCAGGAGGAATGGCAAATACATCTCCAGGATGAGGGCTGGCTTTGAAGACTGGATGTTACTTTAGTAGGCAAAATGAAACAAAAGGCAAATAATGATGGTTTATGGAATCTCCTGTGTCAATATGAAGATGTGGGATGGTTTACCCAAAGAGAATAAGTTGAAATTCCTCTGATTTTTAACCTAAGTTCTTACACCAATTACTTGATTTTTCACTCTATATATCTATAAGTAGGAATAATAAACCACCATTTAATTTGCTTTTCATGATGCCTTTTCTCTCAGTCCTTCTCCTGGGCTAATAAGTATTGTTGAAGAAGATTCTGCATTCTTTAAGCAATGTGCTAAAGATTTGCACACATTTTTTTTTTATTCTCACATTTATTCAACACAGAGTTATTGTTGAACATTTGCTATGTGCTAGGTGCCTGACAGTGGCAATGATCCCCATTTTATAGCAGAGGAAACTGAATCTCAGTGAGATTAGGAGTCTCACCGCAAAAGGCCCAAAGGAAGGTTGAGTGCCAGACTGTGCACTGTCACTGCCCGAGCCTGTGTGACCCAGCCTATGTGGAGAAACTTTGTGGGAGGCCCGCAGGACAAACATAAGTTACCCTTGGCCAGAAGAAGATCAAATAACACACTTGTGTTATCCAGTATAAAATTTAAGTGAGAATTTAAAAAAATGTCATCCACATGGTGACATCTCAAATCAATAAGCCTCTTTGTTGACCTTATAAAACATTCTTTATCCCAAATGCTGCTTTATCAGAAAACTGAAACCAAAATGGGAAAGAATATTCTCTGGTCTTTTTCAAACATTGTGCTACATGAAACAGAAATGAGATACTAGGAAGAAAAGAAACAAAATATCTGGTTAACCATAAAATCAAGGTTAATATTCTTTATAAACTACTTTTTTCTAAAAATAACTTTCTAGTTGACTTTGAGATTGCTGGAAAGTTTCAGCCTAATGAATACTAATTTGGAAAAAAGTGAGATGGAAATAAATGAAGAAGAAATTTGTTTCTGCTCCGAACCAGTTTAAATGTTAAAAAATGACAATACTGTGAGAGGAAGAATAAAATTTTTGAGAACTGGAAATCTCCCAATACTGTTTTTAGTTACCTTGAAGGTCAATATTAAATCATAAATTGTTAATGAATTAATAAGTTAATAAATTCTAAAAGAACATTTTTAGGATATTAAAAGTAAACTTAAAATGATAAATTAAATATAACCGTGTTATAGATATCATGAGGGGTAGAGCTCCGCAGGCCTATGGGAATGGCCTAGAAAGGAAGGAGGTCGTGAACCGAGGGCGCAATTTAGATTGGGCTTCCCCACTGAATTCCTTACTACAGGGAGGGAATTATGATCTTATTTGTTTCTTTTAAAAATGTTTATTATTATTCATTTGTTTTGTTTAAGCCTGATGTCATTGATTTAGAATATAGAGACCTATGCTAAATCACATGATGTTTTTCTGGTAAATTGACTGTCATTGGTTGAGTTTTATCCCAAACTCCACCCCAACTCATATGTTGGAGCTTTAATCTTCGGTACCTCAGAATGTGACCGTATTTGGAGGTAGGGCCTTTAAAGGGGTATAAGTTAAAGTTAGGTCATATGAATGGACCCTGTTTCTGATATAACTGGTGTCCTTATAAGAAGTGGAGGTTAGGACATAACACATAGACCAAGAGAAGACTATGTGAGAACACAGGGAGAATAAAGCTCATCTACAATCCAAGGAGAGGTGTCTCAGGAGAAACCAGCCCTGCTGACACTTTGATTTCAGACTTTTAGCCTCCATGGCTGTGAGAAAATAAATTTATGTTGCTTGATCCACCGGACCTGGAGTATTTTGTTATGCTAGCCCTAGCAGATTAATATGCCAACTAACCAATAAACAAACAAACAAACAAAAAACAGGAAAGAATCAAATCCTCATCATCCCAAACCTAGTGACAGCATCTCCCTTATCATCTCCTTCTCCAATGATAAAATCACATGTATTGGAGTGATAGACAGAGAAATAAATATAAATGTTGGGTGTGTGTGCATGTGTGTGCATACAAATATATCTTTTCATTCCCTTGTTCTGCTCACCAAGAGAGCCTGAGAACAGCACTACCCCAATAAAAATGAACACATCCATTGCTAGATCTTAACTTCTAAATACATTCTCCTTTTTTAAAAAAAAATATATATATATACAGAATTCCTTGGGAAAATGTCCAGTTCAAAGTCCGGAGCAAGGAAAGTACAAGATAAAATTGTTGAGACAGAAAGCAAGAAAATGCTCAAAAAATGCTCAAAAAATGTTAAAAGGCACTGAAGCCACTTTTAAGAAACTCCCACTTGCCAAATCTGGGTCAATTTGAGTATAAAATAAAGAATAAGACTAACATTAAAATGAATTATAGGTAACAGATTATAAGCTATTGAATAAAATAGAAGCCATGAGTTTATGCTAATATATAAATTGAAAGTTAGATGAGAAACAAGATATTTCTACAGTTATAAAGTTTCTCCTCGAAGACAAATTTGTTTTATATTAAACAAAATAAACTTTAAAACAAAGATTGTGATAAGAAATTTAAAAAGGCATTACATAATGATAAAAGGGTCAATACAACAAGAAGATATAACATTTGTAAATATTTATGCACCCAACATAGGAGAACCTAAATATATAAAGCAAATATTAACAGACCTAAAGGGAGAAATAGACAGCAATACAAGAGTAATAGGAGACTAATATTCAACTTACAGCAATGGAAAAATTACCAGACAGAAAACCAATTATGAAACATCAGCCTCAAGGGACACATTAGACCAAATGAGCTTAGATATTTACAGACCATTCTATTAGAAAACAACAGAATATACATTCCTCTCAAGTGTACATGAAAGATTTTCTAAGATAGATCATATATTAGGCCTCAAAACACATTTTAACAATTTAAGAGGACTGAAATCATATCAAGCAGCTTTTCTGACCACAATGGCATGAAACTAGAAGTTATTTACACAAAGAAAACTGGAAAATTCACAAATACATGGAGATTAAACAAAGTGCTACTAAACAATCAATAGGTCAATCAAAAGAAAAATTTAAAAAGAACCTGAGACAAAGAAAAATGGAAATATAACATATCAAAATTTAAGGGATGCAGCAAAAGCAGTTCTAAGAGGTAAGTTCACAGCAATAGACACCTACCTCAAGAGACAGGAAAAGTCTCAAATAAACAACCTAACTTTATACCTCAAGAACTAGAAAAAGAACAAATGAAGCCCACAGTTAACAGAAAGAAGAAAATAGCAAAGATTAGAGCAGAAATAAATAAAATAGAGACTGAAAACAATAAAAAAGATCAATAAAACTAAGCTGCTTCTTTGGCAAGATATACAAAATTGGCACAACTTTAGCTAGACTCACCAAGAAAAAAAAGAGAAGAGTCAACCAAATAAAATCAGAAATGAAAGAAGTTACAATTGATACCGTAGGAATACAAAGAATCTGACACCAAAAGCAAAAGCAACAAAAGCAAAAATAAACAAGTGTGATTGCATCAAAACAAAAAGCTTCTGCACAGCTAAGGAAACATCCAAAACAATAAAAAGGTAATCTACTGATTGATTGGGGGAAAATATTTGCAAATTGCATATCTGATAAGGGGCTAATATTAAAAAAAATAAAGAAATCATACAACTCATTAGCAAATAAATAAAAACACACACAAAAACAAACACACACACACAAAAATTCTATTAAAAAATAGGAAGATCTGATTAGATATTTTTTTAAAGAAGACATACAAATGACCAACAGGTATATGAAAAGATGTTCAAAATTATTAACCATCAGGGAAATGCAAATCAAAACCATAATAAAATATCACTTCACACCTGTTAGAATGGCTATTATAAAAAAAACTAGGAATAACAAGTGTGTGGAGGATGTGAAGAAAAGAGAGCACTTGTGCACTATTGGTGGGAACATAAACTGGTGCAGCCACTATGAAAAACAGTATGGAAGTTCCTCAAAAATGAAAAATAGAACTACCATGTGATCCAGCAATTCTATTTTTGGACATTTATCTGAAGAAAATGAAAACACTAACTTGAAAAGATATCCGCACCCCATGTTTACTGAAGCATTGTTTATAATAGCTAAGATGTGAAAACAACCTAAGAGTTCATTGACGGATGAATGGGTAAAGAAACTGTGGTATGTATATACAAGGAATCTTAGCCATAAAATAACGAAATCTTGCCATTTTTGACAACATGGGTAGACATCAGGGGCAATATGCTAAATGAAATAAGTAAGACAGAAAAGACAAATTCCATATCTTTCTTAAATGTGGAATCTAAAAAAAAGTTCATAGATACAGAGAACGAATTGGTGGTTGTCAGAGGTGGAAATGGAGGATGGGCAAGAGAAATGTTTTGTTTTGTTTTGTTTTGTTTTGTTTAAATAAACTGAATCTATCTTTTAAAAATTTCTCCCCACAAAATACTTAATAATTATAAAAGGAAGGAGAGTAACTGTTCAGTGGAAAAGCATGGCAAATACCAACTTCATCAAGTGACCAAAATAATGAGTTGAACTGATATTTACATGACCTATTATAATATACTGAGAAGGATGTAGCATAACTTCTGTTATATTTCACCAAAGATGCAGAACCTGAGTCTAATCATGAGAAAAAAAAATCAGACAGGCCCAAATGGAGAGACTTTCTACAAAATAATGACTTGTAATCTTCCAAAGGTCAATTTCATGAAAGCTAAGGAAAAACTGAGGAAATGTGCCAGTCTAAATGATGCTAAGAGACCTAATAACTAAATATGATGTCTGGTTCTCATCTGGATCTTTGTGTTCTAAAGGACATTATTGAGACGACTGGAAAAACTCAAATGGGGTCTGAAGATCAGATAGATGTAATGCATTGATGTTAATTTCCAAATGTTAATCATTGTTTTATGGTCATATAGGAATTAACAGGGAGTGTTCAGAGGTGACTGTGGTTTAATAGGCGTTATTGTTAGGTATGGTGAGGCCAGCAGGTCAGTTGATGCTCACTATTGAAAGAGTGTTACAGTTCTCAGAGGAGGCAGGCAGGCCACATCATGCAGGGCCACAAGGGGATTCACCAGGAGAAGTTAGGAGGCAGCAGGAGTGAGGGGATAAATGTGGACAAGAACCTTTTTTTTTGTGGTTTCCATGGGTGGAAACAGCAAGGCAGGGTGAGCTGGTTTAGGATTGGCTAGTTTGAGTCATTTGGGGGTGGCTCTTGGGTTGTCTGGTATTGACCCTGGGTGAGTAGAGCAGGTGAATGGTGGCCCACAGTATGAGAGTTGGAGGCGTACACTCTGGATTTTTGTTTTGCATTGAAAAGCACCTTGCTGGCAAGTTATTTGTAATCTCTGAGAATTGGCTATATGTATTTTTATACTGTATGGCTTACTCATCTGTAATTTTTGTTTTACATGATGTGAAGTGCAAGCTAACATTTCAGTTCTGAGAGACACATTGAAGACAAGAGGAGGTGACTGTCAGACCCCTTAAGTGGCATGGCCAGTAATGGGAGAGATGAGGTGTCCCACTGGTCAGACCTAGTGATGCACAGTTTATGTTTACGAAGAAAACTCAGGCCTTGCAAGCATTTAAATAAAACTTCACATCTGAAATAAAAGTTTGAAAAGATCTGAAAAGTTTCATTTTCTTCAAGCCTTTGGAAAATGAAATAGTTGCTTACTGTGCATTGTAATCCTTTTCCCTGGGCTGTGTCTGCTTGTACACTATTAATATAAGAGACTATTCCTTGAAATACTTTTTTGAGAAAAGCTATAACCCTCTGGTGACAGAAAATAGACAGCAAGCCAACATGTCCAAGTTCCCAAGGCATGGGGACAACGAAGGCCTGGCAGAGGTCCAGTGAACATCTGTCACTGCAGCAGTCCCTCACCTCCCTTGCAATTAGCATGAGGTGTTGTGTGACCTCTGGCATGTTCCACGGCCATGTTCAAGTTCTGCCCAATTTGCTGTGCTCTCCATGTGTGACCTACTGAAGCCTCTCCCAGAACCTTAGCAGATGGTTTGCTCTGTGCTGTGCTCTAGAAATAACACTTTCAGCCGCTTGGAAAGAGATGGTCAATTAGCAGGAGCCATCTGTATTTGGGTGTTGCTGCCTATTTCCTCACACTTCTACCATCAGGAACTTCCCTCAGACTGTGCTGCGCTCCGTGGTTGGTACAAATCTAGTATCCTACAGCCTTTTCCAATAACTACACCACTTTCACAAATCTGCAGCTGTCTTTTTATACCAGGTCCAAACATTTGAATGAAATGTTAAAACATTTAATCTGTTCTTCAGATTTTTTTTGGCGTGAATGAAACTATTTGGATATTCCCAGGATCTAGCTGTTCTGTGTCATGTATACAAATCCTCCAATCCTCTTATTATTTCTCTCCCTGTCTCTTGTCATTTATCAGGATTATATCCCCTAAAAGGCAGGGCAAGTCTTATTCTATATGTAAGTCATAGTAAAAGGATTAATATTTATAAGCACTGAGAGACTGCAAAGTTAATTCTCCTCCTATATAGGCACCAAAGTGATATAAAATGGGTAGAAATCTAGACAAGATTATAGCTGAGATGCCTGGTTTTTGGGGTCAGCATTGCTTTCCCCTCAGCTCTGTGGTGTTGGGCAAACTACATCCTCTAGCTATGGAAGAGAAGGTGGTTTCATGTGACCTGTGATTCTTCTGTGTATGTACAACCAGATGCATTGATTGTCTCAGTAGGAAAGGGCTCTTAACTATTCAGCAATTAATAGTCATCCTGGTTGTTATGTTTTCTTTGGAAAGACCTGAGATGGATACGGGGTTATGGTGGGAGGAGATATTATAATTCTTATGTCAGGGCCTGGGGATTATGAATGATAAAGTTAGCTTGAAAGGCCAATGTATAGAGACTGTTCTTTCTGAAGGGGGATTGATCATGTTGGTCTGTTTAGTTAGCTGTGGATAAGGTGACTGTCTCGGAGTACAGAGTAGAATAGAATGGGAGAGCTGTGGAAGATAGGGGATCCGATCAGAGAACTTTTGTTCTGGAAGGTTGCAAGGAAGTAGGCAAGGTCCCTGGAGGAGGCTACCCTATAAAGCAGGAGATAAGCCCATTGTTTGAACAGCAATGTCCAATGTAAATATGCCAACTACATATGTCATTGTTAATGTTCTAATAGCCGTGTTAAAAAAAGAAGTGAAAAGAAGAAGGTGAAATTAATTTTAACCATATATTTTGGTTACCTCCAAATACTCAAAATAGTATCATTAAACATGTAATTGATATGAAATATTAATTTGTTCTGCATTCATTTTTGGTACTAAGTCTATAAAATCGGCTATGTGTTTTCTACTTAGAGCACACCTCAGTTTGGCCCTGTGCAGTTCATAGCCCTGTATGGCTGCAGCTGCCAGATGGGATGGTAAAGCTCTTCAGACTTGCAAGGAGCTGAGTGGGTGATCCCGGGACCCTGGGCTCGTCTTGGGACCCTGGGCTCGTCTTCCAGAAACAGCCATATCATTAGCGCTATCAGAAAACTGTTTTGTTTTGTTTTGTTTTGTTTTGTTTTGGACTGTGACTATCAGCTATCCTTATTCTGAGTAGTTATTTCTTTGGTCACCCTTCCCTTAGTTTTATAAATGCTAGGCTGGAATCCTGGGAGTTCATTTGTTTGGACCCTTTGGAATACTTAAAATAATGTAAAGAGAAGTGGCCTTAGAGTTGTGGCAGAGAGAATCAGAGACATACACAAGAAAAGGGAGCCTGCTCACAGGGTCCCACGGTCCCTGTCCACTCAGAGCTTTTCCTTCCAGGGTTTTCCGTGGCTGTGGCCAGGAGAGCAGCAGAACCAGCGCTCTTATCAGAGGCTCAGAAAAGTGGGGCCTGGAAATAAATGTAGAGGGAATGAAATCAGTGGTAATGGATGGAAGATACGGATACGGAAACATCAAGCTGTTATTTGTCATATGAAGCCTACATAAACCATATGCTGGGACTGCCCCTCCATTATATGTGGCACAAATAATACAGAGTGTGTTGCAAACCTTTGGAAGAAAAAGAGAAACGAAGATCAATAAGTACAACGGAAGAAGGACCCTCGCAGGCCAGCACAGGTAGGAGCAACCGCTACGCCTTTCACAGGCCATACAGCACGAGTGGATCCTGGGCGGCCTTGAAATTAAAAAGTTCAGGATCATCAGGCAATATTTACACTAATCAAATGGTTTGGGCAAAACTTCTGATACTCCTCTGGCAACCAAAAATAATATCTCATAGGTAATTTAATGTATAAAAACAAAACAATTATAAAATATAATCCTGTTGAGAAAGAGAATCCTTTTTGCTCAAACTTTATTGCAGACTAGGAATTTGAAAAAAGTTTTAAACTGTGCAGCCAGTCATTGAAAGTGCGCCTGGGGAACAAGCGTTGGGATTAGAGCGCTGTTTAGGAAACCAGCAATTTAGAACTGGCAATCTGCTGAGATGTTCCAATCCCGAAAGAGCCGTTGGCCGCCCGGCGCCAGTCGAGACTGCCGGGCTGCGGCGCTTGGACCCGCCGACGAGGGTGCAAGCTGAGCGCGTGGTCCCTGCAGAGCGAGCGAAGGTCGCTGAGGCCGCCACGGCCCTGCCCTTGGCCGGGAGAAGCTCCCCGCGGTGAGCAGAGTTTCCTCCTCTCTGGGTCCCGCAGAACTCTGCCGAGTTGACGTTCACGCGGCACACCAGAGCCTTGTTCTGCTAGTCACAATGGGGAGCTTGGAGGGAGACCGCGACACCCCACTGGAGTTTTTCCTTTGAAAGCGTTCTAGGGTCTGAGACTGAAAAGCGTGCATCAGCGAGATCCCTGGGAGCAGGGGGTGCCACACAAAGGGGCTTTCAGAGACTTATGCATATCTTCGCTGACCCCCATCCTCCCTCCCTTGAGGTCATCCAAGGCTTCTCTGTGGGAGTGGCAGTTGGAGCCACTTCTACCCACCTCACTGTCTCTCCAACCCTGTCCTTGGCTCTTCTGGACTCAGCCTAAAACCGTGAGATTAATAACACAGGCTGTGCAATTACCTTTAATGCAAGTTTCTGCACATTTCTGATATATGTTTATATGGAGTTTACTTGAACTATATAAAATATTGTCCACTTCTCTACATGCAGATTATTCTTAATCTACCCACGCAGACCTTGGAGACAGATGCTGAATGGGAAAGAGTACAGTATCATTTTTTTTTACAACCCCCGGTTGCATTTCATGTAGACATCTTGCTTAGAGGACTTCATTCATTCAGCGACCTTTCATGAGACCACCTTTGCTGGAGATACTGTGCTAGGCATTAGGGACAAGGACACCTGCCAGTTCTACCTGGAGGAAAGCCAGCTCTTCATTAAAATAAGGTCCCCATTAGTTATAGGGTTAAATGTGCCCATTAAGTTAAGGTCAGCGTGCTGCCACATTGAAGATACACCTAGATAGGTCTGCAACATGTTTTGGTGAGTGACTAGTTTAGGGAAATAAGGCAGAACACTAATTATGGAAGAGAGTAGAAGATTTTAGCTTGAAATTAAAGAGCAGTTTTGAATTTTTGTTTTTAAGAAACTTGCAAGGTAGCTAATACCAGATCTTAGAGACTGAACCTTCACACCTAAAAGGCAATTTAATGATAACCTAAATGGCTTCATCCAATTTAGGAACCAAACCAAACCCGATGGGGGGAGGGGACAATGAATCTGATATTCTTCAAAAGCACCAAGGTCATCCTCCTCAAAGTCTTGGCATTCTCGGCCCTCCTTGAGCTGATCTACTATTCTGCATTGCTGTTATTTTGAATAACCCGAGAGCAGGTAGGGGTATGTTGTGTTAGATCTTCTCAGTGACTTGGGGGACTCTTGAAGTCTCATTCCAGGACCTGTGGCAGAGATCTAATTTTAATTCATTGCCCCAAATATTTAAGTAATTTATTAGAGGAAAAAAATCCCTTCCATCAGCATAGAAATCCTTGTTGCTCCACATGTTTAGCAGCTATTGCCAGTGTTTACTGAGTTTGTAATGAGGGTTGAAAGAGGGCCTGCAGCCTCAGAGGAAGGATGGGCAGACCCAGAAGGGCCAGGGCCTCCAACAGACAGAGCAGCGTTAAGTCCCTTTACAGCACCTCCCCACTGTAGTGCCTCTTTGGGTCTACAGAGACCAGGCCAGCTGTCAGCCAGCTGGTCACCCAAGAGGAAGCCTAGGGAATGGAGAAGTGAGACCATTTCAGCAACGTGAGTAAGTGCACAGCCGCCCTGACCGTGGCCGGAAAACCGCGAATGGAAAAAGAAAAAGCTGCCCTGAGAAACCTTTGAGAACTTGCAATAAATGCACAGTATCAGTACCAGGGCTTGATTTCCTTACCGGCATTCACACAAACACACACTTTCCTTTTTAATTGCAGAGGCTCCTCTCTCCCTTGTTAATAAGGTTCTGAATCTTACAAAGGACTCAGCTGAGGAAGGCAAGGTTGCATGTCCGCTGCAGTTTGGTTTTCAGGGAGGGTGTTGGTGAGTTTGGTGAGTGTGGTCAGCCCAGCTGAGGAGAGGATTGGGGTCCCTCAGTTCCCTCAGCCGGCGCCCCAGAGCCCGCTGCGTTTCCGGATGGCTCCTCTGGTTCTGAGACCTGCCACGTTGTGGGGCGACTCTCAGCTGTTTCCTCATCTGCAAAGTGTAGCCAGCGGTGGCTGCGAAGAGTAAATGAGATTAGTTCCAAGAAAATGACTATGTGAAGCCTGAAAGTACTAGTTCATTGTCTGGTTAACTATCAGTTAAAAGAATCACTCAGAAATGTCAATGTCTACCTCATACTAACTTTCTCCTTCTCTTTTCTCACTTCTTCTTTTTCACAGAATCAAGTCACACATTTTGTTATTCAAGTAGGTCAATAAACGTTTATGAGTTCTACAAGGACTTTGAGCTAAATAGATTTGGGTTGAAATGCCCTCAAGAACCTTACTGTCTAATTGGAAGGCAAAATGTTAACACATTAAAAGTTTTTAAATGACACTCGTTGTCAAATTATAACAGAACAGTAGAAGAGCTCTCTCTTTAGTGCATGATTAATTACTGTATTAGTTTGTGAGGGCCATCTTAACAAAGTTCCACACACTGGCTGGCTTTTAAACAACAGAAACTAATTTTCTCGTAGTTCTGGAGTCTAGAAGTCCAAAAATCAAGGGGTTGGCAACAGCTTCTGAGGCCTCTCTCCTTGGCTAGTAGATGGCCTTCCTTTCCCTGTGTCTTCACGTACTCTTTTCTCAGTGTGTGTCTGTGTTCTAAACTTTTCTTGTAAAGACTGTAGTCCTCTTAGATTAGGGCCCGCCCTGAGGGCCTCATTTTACCTTAATTGCCTCTTTAAAGACCCCATCTACAAAGAGTCACATTCTCAGGTACCTGGGACTAGAACTTCCAACATATAAATTTTGGGGAACATAATTCAGTCCATACCTTTCACCAAATAAACAGTGTAAACTAGGGGTCCAGATGCTGCTGGGGAGTCCTTGACGAGCCATAAAGGGACTTCTTACAGAAGGCTCAACAGATTTAAACAGGCAAAACCTTCTTTGGTTCTTTTGGTGATAGGCTGCCTACAAATTAATGCTATTTAGATACTAATTTTCTATCTTCTACTTAACTAAATTCAATGATTCTTTACTTATTTATAAATCTACAGGTAATTATAGCAAATATTTAAAAGAAATAAAAAAGTTCAAGTAAGCATTTGAACAAATAATTTTGCTTATGAAAAACAGTAAATAAGCTCATTGCCATTTAATTGTGTTAATCTTCTACTCTTCTTTCTGTATTACTCTGGAATAGGGAGGGTCCACAGGCTGTGAACACTTTTGACTATAAGTGAGCCATGGTCATAAGGGAGGTGGACGATAAGTGCTGAACCATAGGGCAGGAGAGATCATGGGAAACTTGATGGTCTGGAGTTTCTTCATAGAGGTGGTGGCTTTTAAACGGGGGAGGTGAGTTGAATCAACATATTGATGAATACAATTCTACCAGACTGTCACAGTGGCTGCACAAAACATCTCTACTGAATGTTAGATATTGCTACAATAGTTCTACATAATTCTAAATAGTATTTCTCTACATGTATGTACCACAATTTATTTAAAGATTCACTGTTTCTGGATACCTAGGCTGTTTTCAGCTCTTTACACAAAAGAGCACTAAAATGAACATCTACAGTTTGAGTTTTAATTTTACGTTTAAATTCTTACTCTCTGGTGGCTTTTTGGAGGGGGCATACAAATTAAGTTTTATGTTCTCTGGACCTATAACATTCATGGTTTGCTTAGTTATCAGGATTATCCTGAGCTAATGAGCTGGTGTGGCTATTACACTCTCTCTCTTCTCACACACACACACACACACACACACACACACACACACACACACACACACTTCAATGACTGGTTTCCACAGGGGACACAAGCAGAAGGAAAGAGCATCAGAATCAAAGGCTAAGAAAACCCTGGAGCACGGAATTCAGTAAGCATGGATTTTATAAAGGAAAGCCTTTGAAATTCTAGGTAAGATTTAAACTAGTCAATGAAATGTAGCCTGCCTTGCCACCAAAGTAAAATAGAAAATTAAGAAAATTATTTCAACACCTCTGCTAAAATCTCAAATAATTTAGCTGAAACCTCTAATTTCATTTTGTACAATATCAATCTCAGCTTAATGCCTATTCTAGAATAATTGTTTCTTTCATTTTTGAATAAGTATTTCAGAGACAATCATGGGATAGGGAGTGTATATTTGGCACTTGGTCTACAGAATAATGATTAAATATAATACTTTTCATCATGGTTTTCACTATGTTTAAGTCAATTCATAAATATTTACAAATTAAATTTGAAAACTAATTTTTGACTCATAGCACTACTGGAAAATCAGAATTTGCCATATTAAAATGGAAGGATTTCTTGTTTTATTTTTCATTTATTGTTGTTAAACTAAATGAAATAGGAATCTCCCAACTAATAGTGAAGCTGCCCATGTAGTTCAAAAGCAGCCATAAATAATATGTAAATAAACATGCTGTGTTCCAATAAAACTTTATTTATAGACAAAGAAATTTAAATTTTATTTCATTTTCACATGTCACAAAATAAAATATTTTCTCTAAAAAACTGCTTATGAATGTAAACATTTTTATCTGACTGGCCTTACCAAAAAATGTGGTGGGCCAGACATGGCCCATGGGCCATAGTTTGCTGACTCCTGACCTCGCAGAACTAAAAAATTTCAGTCACTACTCTCCTTTGGTTAGGTATAGGAAATTGAAAGACAATTGGTGTGCAGTAACTAAGATGAAGTATATCAGACAGTGAATCTTTCTTGCCTTAATGATTTCTGGAAACTGGCGATGGCCATAGTAAATCTAGAATTGTTGTTACCTTACTTGTTTGCACTGAGTGCTTCTTGCAGGATGGCTTTCAACAATGCCCACAACATGTTTTGAGTGAAAAAACACCTGCTTATGATGCTAACCAGACTTAAAGGCAGAAAGCATAGCAAATAAAATCTTTCTATTCAAGTAGGCTTTTCCGGCAGTGAAACTGAAAAGGCAGCAGCACATACTGATGAATCTGTTTTCACATTTATACTTAGGAGCATGACATGGTGACCAGACCTGGGAACCCTTCCACTCCATTTCTATACAGTGGAAACCAGCAGACCTCTCAAGTGAGAAAGCTGTCTCATGAATGTTTCATGCAGTGGGACCATCACTACCTTTCATGTTGAATCCTAGTTGTTGTAATGGATTTTAAATTCTATTTTTATGAGTTGTTTAGAAAGTAACAAAAAATAACCTGTATTTTTTTTAGGACTTTCACAACACCTGCAGCATCATTATCATCAACATCCTCATAATTGTTCTGAGGCAACGATTGTGAGGTAAAGAGGGTCTGGAAGGATGCTGAGTGCCTTAAGCCTCACAACAACTCTGAGACCCACTCATCTCCATTTTACAGTTAAAACAAAGGAGGTTCAGGGAGACACTGGGCTATAAACACAAGTACTAATGACTCTAAGAGCTTTAACCACTGTACTATATTGTCTGTTAATGTATCCACCTAATTATTTTGTGAAGCCAGAATTGTTATTTCTATTTTAATGAGCAAAGTGTCAGAGATACTGAATGACTTGCTGAAAGTAGATCAAATTACCATCTTATGATCTCAAGCCCAATACTGACACTTCTTTGTGACTAAAACTATGTGATCAGGAAAGTAAGGATATAATAACTCCAATATTTATGCCTCTAACTTTATTCATTTGTAAAAAGAAGAAAATTCACAAAATTCTTAAGAAGATAGTTTTTATCCAACAAAAATGAACTAGCCATCATGTTGTAAGCTTCCCCATGGAGAGGCCCAAGTGCCGAGGAAATGAAGGCTTCCTTTGGCCAACCATTAGGGAAGAGCTGAGGCCCTCAGTCCAACAACCTATGAAGAACCGAATCCCATCAGTAAACACATGAGAGATGTTAGAAGCAGACACTCCTGACCAGGCAGGCCTTGATGTGACCAGCCCTGCTGACACCTTGAAAGCAGCTAGTGAGAGATCCTGAGTCAGAAGACCCAGCCAAGCTGCACTCGAATTGCTGGCCCATAGAAGCTACGAGATAATAATATTATGTTAAGTTATTAAATTTTGGGATAATTCATTATACAGCAATAGATAACCAATATAGATTGCCTGTATTTAAATCCCATTAGCTATGTGATCTTGGACAATAAACTTGAATTCTATTCTTTAGATAGCTCATCTGTAAAGTATAGACAATAATAACACCATCTGCAAAAGGTTATTGTAGAACTAAAAAAAAAATATATATATATATATATATATATATATATATATATATATATATAAAACCAAATAGTGCCTGGCATACAGAAAACAATTTATAAAAGATTTTTCATTAACGCTAACAACCATTTTTTAAAACAAGTTGAGATATAATTGACACATAACATTTATTAGTTTTAGGTATATGACATGATTTGATATATGTATGTATTCCAAAATGATTACCACAATAAATTCCATCACCACACATAGAAACAAATTCTTTGTTCATTGTGATGAAAACTTTTAAGATCTATTCTCTTAGCAACTTTTTTTTAATTTTAAAAAATTGAGATATGACATAACGTTGTATTAGTTTCAGGTGACAGCATGATTCAATATTTGTATATATTGTGAAATGATATATTGTGAAATAAGTCCAGTTAATCTGTCACCATAGTTATAAAACTATGGGAATTTTCTATGGGAATTTTAAGATCTACTCTTTTAGAAACTTTCCAATATACAATACCATATTGTTAACTACAGCTCTATGTTACTTCCCTAGGACTAATAATTAGAAGTTTGTACCTTTTGACCACCTTCAAGCATTTCACCTATCCCCCATCCCTCACCTCTGGCAGCCACCAATCTGTTCTAGCTATGAGTTAGGTTTTTTTCAGATTTCACATATAAGTGAGAATATACAGTACTGGTCTTTATCTGACTTATTTCACTTAGCATAATGCACTCAAGAGCTATCCATGTTGTCTCAAATGGGCAGGATTTTCTTATTTTTCATGGCTGATTAATATTTGAGTGTGTGTGCACGTGCACACACATGCATGTATCTCAAATTTTCTTTATCCGTTCATCCATTTGTGTCAATGGATACTTAGGATGCTTCCATGCTTTGGCTATTGTAAATAATGCTGTGATAAGCATGGAGGTACAGATATCTTTTTGAGATAGTGATTTAATTTCCTTTGGATTATATGGTAAATCAGTTTTCAATTTTTTGAGAAAATTTCATACTGTTTTCATAGAGCTACACCAATTTACATTCCCACCAACAGTGCATGAGTATTGTCTTTTCTCCACATCTTTGCCACTTATTTCTTGCCTTCTTGATAAGGGCCATTCTAACAGGTGTGAGGTATATTCTCATTGAGGTTTTGATTTGTATTTCTCTGATTTGTGATGTTGAGCACCTTCTCATGAACCTGTTGGCCATTCAGATGTCTTCTTTGGAAAAATGTTGATTCAGATCCTCTGGCCAGTTGTTAATAGTTTTTGTTTTTGTTTTTCTTTTGAATTGTATAAGTTCTTCATAGATTTGAATATTGACCCCTTATCAGATATATGATTTATAAATGTTTTCTCCCATTCAGTAGGCTGCCTTTTCATTTTGTTGATGGTTTCCTTTGTTGTACAGCTTTTTAGTTCGATGTAGCCCTACTCGTTTATTTTTGCTTTTGGTATCAAATCCAAAAAAAATAAATAAAATCATCACCAAGACAAAGGTCAAGGAACTTGATATTTTAGTTTTATTCTAGGATTTTTATGGTTTCAGGTTTTATGTTTAGCTCTTTAATACATTTTGAGGATTTTTTGTGTTATGGTGTAATATAGTGGTCCGGTTTCATTCATTTGCATGTGGCTGTCCAGTTTTTTCAATAGCATTTATCAAAGAGATTATCCTTTCCCCATTAAATATTCTTGGCTTCTTCACCATAGATAAATTGATTATATATGTGTGGTTTATTTCTGGACTCTTTTTCTGTTCCATTAATTTGAGTGTCTGCGTTTGTGCCAATACCATACTGTTTTGATTACTATAGCTTTGTAATAGTTTGAAATCAGGAAATGTGATGTCTCCAGCTTTATTTTTATTTCTCAAGATTGCTTTGGCTTTTGAGGGTCTTTAGCGGTTGTTTACAAATTTTAGAATTGTTCATTCTATTTCTGTGAAGAATGCCCTTGGAATTGTGATAGAAATTGCATTAAATCTGTAGATTGCTTTGCGTAGTGTGAGCATTTTGACAATACTAATTCTAGTCCATGAACATGGAATATCTTTCAATTTGTGTCTTCAATTTCTTTTATCAATGTCTTCTAGTTTTTAGTGTATAGAGGTCTTTTCCACTTTGGTTAAATTGATTCCTAGATATTTTATTATTTTTGATGCAGTTGTAAATGGGATTGTTTTCTCTATTTTTCTTTTTGATAGTTTATTATTAGTGTATAGAAATGCAATTGATTTTTGCATATTGATTCTGTATCCTGCGACTTTACTAAATTAGTTCTAACAGTTTTTTTTTTTTTTTTGGTGGAGTCTTTAGGATTTTCTATATATAATATTATGACACCTGCAAATAGAGACAGTTTCACTTCCCCCATTTCTGATTTGAATGCCTGTTATTTCTTCTTGAGTAATTGCTCTGGCTAGCACTTCCAGTACTATGTTGAATACAATTAGTGAGAGTGGGCATCCTGGTCTTGTTCTTGGTCTTAGAAGAAAAGCTTTCAGCTTTTCACTGTTGGGCATGATGTTAGTTGTGGGCTTGTCATACATAGCCCTTTTCATGTCAAGATACATTCCTTCTAGTCTCAATTTGTTGAGTTTTTATCATGACAACTTTCCTTGATCCCTCATTTTCCCTTAATAATGACTAATACTAGCTAGTCCTTACCACATGCCAGACATAGAGAGCACTTTACAAACACTAACTCATGTAATTCTCATGATCACAGTATTAAATAGGTGTCATTAGTATCTTGGCTTTTCAGATAGAGCAACCAAGGCACCCAGAGGGGACCTCCATTTTTAGACTCATCTTTGTATGAGTCTTGGTCCTCACTGGTCTAAGGCATAGTCCCCAGTTTGTGAAGTCACACTTAGGCAGAAGAGTGCAGTAATTCTGGAGCCAGAGTACCTGGATTTGAATCATGGCTACTTCACTTACTAGCTCTTTGAACTTGGATAAATTACTTAGTCTCCTAGTACTTCAGTTTTTTGATCTGCAAAAATGAGCAAAACACTATTTACCTCTTATGTTAAACGAGTTACAGAGCATATAGAGCAGTCTCTGTCCATCATGAGCATTGTGTTATTTTGTTTTACCACAGCTGGAGTTAGCGCTTTGGAACTGTTTCCCAAGCCTGACGATGACTTGTGCTCATGTCATTCATTTTCTCTAGTCGGCTTCCTGTAATAATCAAAGTTTGAGCTGGCAAGTGACTTAATGAGGAAGTGATGTAGGTAAGGCCACATCGAAGATTATAGTTGTATAATTATGTAATAAATGCTACATATTGATGTATACAATGTCTATACACGTACTTTTGCATTTTTATTGTGAAATATACATAAAATTTACTATTTTAAAATGTATATTTAGTAGCATCAAGTATATTCACATTGTTGTGCAAACAACAGCACTATCCATCTTCAGAACTTTTTAATTGTCCCCAACAAAAATGCTGTACTCATTAAACAGAAATTCCCCATTCCTCCCCTGCACCCCCGGTAACCACTATTCTACTTTGTTTCTATGAATTTGACTATTCTAGGCACAGACATAAATTGAATCATACTATATTTAAATATATAAATTAAGCTCCAAGAACTATGTACATGAGTCAGAAGTTATCCATATGTTCCACTTTGCTTCCTTCTGTTTTTCATTTAAAAACTAAACTTTTTTTTTTTTTCATGTGGAAAAGGAAAGCCCCTAAAATCTGGGTAGGGGAGTTAGGTACATAGACCTTGGGGCAGAAAAATAGTGTCAAGGATAAGCCTCATTGAGAGGAAGAATGGGAAGTCATTAAAGACATAAACATCATTTTTGTAAGAGCGTAGTAAGGTGAAAGAGGCAGAAATTCCTTCCCCCTTAGTGCGCCTTTCTATTTTCTCACACATTTTATATTTTATCCATGTTTTTCTGGACTCTTTCTATATTGAGAGAAGTAATTAAAGTGATCCCTACTAGCTGTTTTTAGTTCTTTACTGTTGATGGGCACAGTCTTATAGATAGGGACTTGATGTATTTGTTGTTTTAATTAGGATGCCTTAGTTTCAATGAAACAAAAATTCTGACCCAATCAACTTTAATAATGAAGGGAACTAATTATTAACATAGAGTTCATCTGCATTGTGGTTTCAGGTATGATTGGACCCAGAGATTTGTTGCTATGGTTTACTCATGGCACTAAGATGGCTGCTGTACCCCAGGAGCTATAGCTTCTAGTTTACATCTTCTCAACCATATATAACAGGTCTTACCTTCCTTCATATCGAAGTGACTTAGATTAAGGGTCTACTTCTGATCCAGTAGTGATAGGGAAGAGGGAACTATACTAATCGGCTTTGACTACTCAAGGCTCACCTTTAGAACAGAAGTTAGGGTCGATCTACTCAAATCACATGGCAGGGAGATTCAGGATCCTTTAGGAATGACTGGTAAGTTGGCAACCACTAATATCTTTGGATTATTAACACAAAACCATGTGTATTATACTTGATATGGCAGTTTAGGGAATATCAAGTCAGAGCTTAAATTAAAACACAAGTCAAATTTGCTATTATCATTGATTGACTTAGGATATTTTAATTCAAGTGTTGACTTGAGAACTCTGCCCCCTGCCTACAATGTGACTCTGCTTCAGGGACTGAGTGCTGGACCTGAGTTTAAAACACCCAAATCGAAGTTGTGGTTCTAGCTCTTAATAACAAATCTGCTCATAGAGCTGGACCCCATGCCCCATGCTTTAGAGGGCGCACATACCATCAACACCGATATAATAAAAGGCACACAGCATGTGGGCCTCCACTGGCACACTTAGTGTGCTCCTGTAAATGGTACGGGCAGGTCTGACCATAGAGTCACTGAAACTCTCCCAATCTCTGTTCGTGTGTAAGAGATGACCACAGCTGCCAAACATCCTCCTGGGACTGCCTGGCTGACCAACTGAGATAGTTAGCTATGTGAGGGTCCACGGCTAAACTAAGAAAGCACCACACACACACAGATTAATTGCTACACCACACACCTACTGCTATAAATGTTCTCTGGAAGGATATAGACTGCTTTATAGGTTTTGCTTTTTTCTGAGTTTTGATTACATATTTTGCAATGATTTATGACTCCTTTCAACTGGAGTAGGTTATTTTTCTCTAGGATGAGTGAGAAATGAGAGAAGCAATTTAAAAAATTTGTCATATTGCAGGTGTCCAGAACTCAAAAGCAAAAAATTATTTTAAAAAAATTAAAATAAGTTTAATGTAAATTTTATAATCATTTGAAAATCAGTAAATAGTAAAATTCAATCTTTAAAATTTGCCTTTCATACATAAGCAGTAAAAAAATCAGACAGAGCAAGCCTAGAAAGTGAGCTTTCTTTGGAGATGCAAATATCATTAATTTATCATTGTTTTCATCAATAGACTAGGAAAAGTGAATTCACCTTTAAGAGTCCTGTTGGATATGAATTTTTCCAATATGGTGAAAATGTTCATGTAAAGACTTTCCTGGTCAAAGGGTACTTGGGGCACATGCAGTGTCTGGTAATGCAGGGTGAGTGTTGCTTTTTCACAGGCACCAAGAGGAAATCACTGGATAAGTGAGCATGAGCAGAGGGAGGAAGTTCCTAAGTGCTCAGGGCAGAAGATAAGAGATACAAGGACTCAGAAGAGATTCAAGAATCGTATGTGCTGATTTTGAAAATAACTGATTATGTGATTGTGGGTCAATTTCTCTAAATCGAAAAATTAGATGACAATATGAACACCATGCACTGACTGGAGTAACCAAGAATTTTTTGCCATCTTTCCAGGAAAGTACAAAGGACAATGACGACATAATTATTCTAGCTGAAGAGATGAAAGCCTGTGGTTAATAAAGTTTATTTTACATTTTAGCAGAGGTTTTCTGCCCAATGTTTCAACTCAAAGAAGTCCATAATCTGTCACAGGGCTGTGTGAAGGGTCTGCAGGTGAGTAGTACTGGAAGTCACGCAGCTTGAGGGAGCGAGGGACTGAGCTCACGGAGAACTGGAAGGGGGACTGAAAGGCAAGGAAGACCTTCTGAAGAAGTGGCATGTGAAAAGAGACTTGAAAGCCAAGTTGGTTTTAGTCAGAAGTTCAGTGTTAGGGGAACAGTCCAACGAAGGGAGCAGCCTGTGCAGAAGCCAGGAACTAAGACCAGTAGGGTTAGGGCTGGGTGATGGGATGAGCAGAGTGGAGGGAGAACAGCATGGCTAGGAGACAAGTGGGCATCAGATTCCTCCATAATTCATCTGAGTTCACTTGTGAGTAGTCCGAGATAAGATGTTAGCATTTGGGAAGATGAGTGAACTGCATGTGAATTTTTTTTTGTGCTAGTTTTTCAAACGTTTTATGACAGAAATTATTAAAAAATAAAATTAAAAAACAAAAGCAAATATCACAAGATAATGCTCTAACTTTATAACAATTAACCAAAATCTAAGAGAATGGATATTTTCCAAGAAATTATAAATTATTAAAAATACTTGTGAAGGCATTGAAAAAATAAAAAGGTAATTAAAAAAATGCTACATTTGAAATGTCTTGCTTAAAAAGTTATCAAGCTAACATCTTTCCTGGAGTTCTACCAAGGGTTCAATGAACAGATAATGCTAGTTTTTTAGGTCACACAAAAAAATGGAAGACTTTAAAAAGTATTCTGCCAAAATAGTCTAATTCTGATACCAATAACAGGCAAGGTGCACAAAAAACAGACATAAACAAATAAACAAAATAAACTTATCAAGAATTCCAGTAGCAAATTAAAATAATACATTATGATAAAGCAGAATTTAATGATAAAATGCAGATACAGTTGAATAATTTGAAATTTTAAAAATACTTTTGTACAGTTTACAAATAAAAACTCTAGGAAAGAAAATATCTTTAACTTTAATGCAAGCTACATTAACATTTAATAGACATCTTCTAACCTTTCACTAAAGAATAAAAACCAAGGAACAAGTGCCATTATCATAACATTCTTGGCAGTCCTAACTAATGCAATAGGAAAAAATAAAGAATTACGAGAAAAACTCATATGTGGATGTCATGACTGCCTATTTAGAAAATAAAAGTGAATCTATTGAAAACCTATTATAACTATTAAAATGAATTCAGTAAGGTGATAGAAGAAACTAAAAACACTTACATACAAACAATATACGTATTAGAAAATGTAACAACAAAAAAGATTCCATTCAAAATGAAATAAGTGTGAAATAACAAGCAATGAACTTGACAAAAAAATATGCAAGATTTATACTGTAGTCTCCCCTTACGTACAGGGATATATTCCAAGACTCTCAGTGGATTCCTATAACCTTGGATGGTACACACGGTCACATAGACATGCAGACTCACAGACACAGACAGACTCAGACACACAATGTAGACATCCTGTTGCTGTCTTATACCCACAAATTTAATGCCTTTTCCATCTTAACTAAGCATTTATCATGATCAGTGCTGTAACATTTGCAGTTCAAGGTGCAACAGCAAAATTAGTATGAATTTCTTTTTCCTTCTTCACAATGTTATGAACAGAAACTGTTATTGTAGACCTTAGCAACTACATTTTTTTCCTTAGTGAGAATTTTCACCTTTTTATTTAAAGGAAGCACTTTATGGCTTCCCTGTTATATATGAATTGCCAGCATCACCACTCTTGTGCTTTAGGGCCAAGAGTGGTGAGTACAATACGGGTGACTTGAACAGAAGCACTGCAATACCACAAGAAATTACCTCATTATTGAGATGGTTACTAAGTGACTGACAGGTAGATGGCGTACACAGTGTGGAGACACTGGACAAAGGGATGATTCACATATCAGGTGGGGTGTAGGGGGATGGAGCAAGAGTTATTAACACTACTTAGAACAGTGAGTGACTTAAAACTTATCAACTATTTCTGGCATCTTCCATTTAACATTTTCGTACTACTGAAACGATGAATAAAGGAGGACTACTGTGCAAATAAAATGTGAAGGTTTACTGAAAGACATAAAATGTCAGAATAATGAAGAGACATACAAGTCTTTGGATACAGTCAATGCTGTGAAGATACTACTTTTCCTAAACTGAAAAATTTAAATCCCAAAGGATTTTTAAAATAGAACTTGATAAATCCAAGCTCATCTGAAAAAGTAAAAATGCAGAAGAGGAGCCAAGAAAATTTTGAGAGACTAATGATGGGGGAATTCACAAATATCCACATATAGAATGAAAACTGCAGTCGTCAAAAACATATGGTACAGAATGGAGAAATGCTCAATGGAAAAAGAATTCCAGAAAGAGTCTCTCTCTCTCTCTTTCTCTCTCTCTCTCTCTCTCTCTCTCTCTCTCTCTCTCACACACACACACACACACACACACACACAGATTTCAAATTAATGGAGAAAATTTAGTTCATTTAATAGAAAACAATGTAGCAATTAGCTATTCATTTCATGAAAGTATTAGTCGACTAACATGTATTTGGATAATAAATACATAAAAAATTACTCATATCTTAGTAGTAATCAGGACATTAAAATTATTGCCAATCAGATTAGTAACAATATGTGAAAATATGCAATGTTTTGAGGGCGTGGAAAAACTGGTCCCTTTCATGTAGTTGGTGAGAATATTTTTGGAGGGCAACATGATATACCAAATAAAAAAATAAATGATGACTTTTGACCTAAAAATGTTACTTTTAGGAAACCACCCTACTTAGAAATATACACTGTGGTACTATCTGCAATTGCAAAATCTGGGAAGAATTAAATGTTCATAGTTGGGTAGTGGTTAGAAAATTCTTATAGACTTATACTATATGACTGTTAAACATGATAGTGCAGATGTATATGTATCAATGTAGAAAATTTTGTAAGACATATTGAATTAAAAACAAAATCAAATGTCAAGGTAATATAAATCCCATTCCACTGCGCTGTGGTCTCACAGGCTCTTCTTGCATAGGGAAAATCTTAAGGATAGACAGAGTGTTAGCTGTCCTTGCCTTTGGGAAGGGGACTGGAAATGTGGGAGATGGTGGTGGAGAGCAAGGGCTCACGGCCAGGGGTGGAGTAAGGAGCGTTCACTGAATTGTTCACTTTGTAAATTGTTAAAATATTCATTTTGTAAAAATGGCTTTAAAAAGTTTTGCAATGTTACAAGAAAACAAAAAGACAGAGTTGGACTAGAACAAGGACTGCTAGCTTCCTCACTTGTTTTATCATAAGCAGCTCCAAGGGTTTAATTTTTAACTGTTTTGCATATCTGGCTTCTCTGTAAGATTTTATTTGAACATAGGGGTCACATAATAAAGTTCTCTTGAGCATTAATAATATATAAACAGTCTGTCAGTAATATCTGTGTGTGATTTGTGGGCAAGAATATTTAAACCTTGGTCAGGCTTTCTATTCTACTCATATAAAGTCATGCATGTTCAAGAAGTCAAATTGTTTTACTATTAAGAATATACAAGTAAGAAATTGCATGTGGAAAAAGCATATGCATGACAGATTAAATGACAAAAACTAAATATAATTGATTTTGGAAATCTACTTTTACCCCTCTACCCCAAGTGACCAAGTAAAGTCATGATTAATGCTGCCATTATTTTTAATAGTGACAAATTAATGATATATACATTAATGTTACATGACAAGGTATAAAAATTGAGAACACTGACATATTTTAATGTTGCAAATAAAAAAAAATTAATTTAATCATTAATGACCAGTGCAACTGCCACTATGTTGTAGGGCAAACAGGCATATGTTGTAGTTTCGAGACTAATATTCACATTGCTTCTTCCTTTTCCAACAAAGGTGTCTTTTATTTAAGTTATTTTTTCCAGTACGTGCTGGAAATTACTCCAGTTTATTCTAATTCCTCCAGCTACTTCCCAGCTCACTTGTTTAATGTTTAAAATCCTCATATTATTAAAAGATAAAGGTCCAAGATTCTCAATAGGCAGAGTCCTATGTCACTGTCTTTTTACTCATTTGTAAAAATGACAACACAATTTTTAGATGAATAATGAAGCTACACATATTCTTCCTCCTTATATTTCCATTTTAATAGAAAAAAGAATATAAACCATATTACAAAATATATTTCACATTGTTTTTGCAATGGAAAATTTAAAAACATTAACTTCATAAAATAGAAGGATGTTAAAAAGCAAATTCCAAGTGGAACAAAAACATGAAAATGAGAAAGTTCCAGAAAAAGGCTTGAATAAATGTATTTATATTCTAGGAGTGGAAAAGATCTTTCCAAAGGACATAAGACCAGAAGCAACAAAGAAAAGACTAGTAAGTCTCAGTATATAAAATTTAAAAACTTTTGTATGTTTCCTAAACCACAAATCACAAAAGAAGTCTAAAAGCCAATAACAAACTGAAAAAACATATTTGCAATACCTACTGAAAACAAAGGGGTCCTTAATTTAGAAGAAATTCATACATATTAATAAAAAAAATCCAAAAGAAAAATTGGTAGAAGATAGAACAGTCAGTTTAGAGTGGCAAAACTATTTTAGAAAGATAAAAATGTACAGAAATATGCTCAAATCTCATTGATAATTACAGAAACACATATAAACAATACGATGCCATTTTTTTCATACATGAGATAGCAAAAATTAAAATAGCTGATGATATGCAGGGCTGAAGAGGGTGGATGGAAACATGTATGCGAATCACAGTATAGAAAAGTAGGTAACTACAAAAAACCCAAGGGACAGAGGAGATTCAAGATGGTGTAGAAAGTAGAGGATATACACGCTTCCTCCAGCGACCACACTGAAATTAAAACAAAAATACAGAGCAACCAGTACGCAGAGTCACCAGGGGTCTGGCAGAACAGAAGTCCTATAACTAGGTCACCTCAAATAATAGGTCACTTCAAATTGGTAAGAGGGGCAGAGACACGAAATAGTCTAGTTCCACAACTGCATGTGGCAATTGGGAGGGTTATCTTGGTGGCAGAGCCACTTCCCCCACCTGAGGAGCGAGAGGTCCTGGCTGCATATGGGGTCCCCAGCCTAGGGGTCCAGTGCCGGGAAGAGAAGTCCCCACAACCTCTGAGGCTGAGTGAGATGGGAGGGCTGCGGGATCGAATACCTTCCTCTTAAAGGGCCCACCCCCAGCCTTACTTGCCAATGGTCTTGCTCCCTCTGAGCTCCAGTGCTGGGGTAGTGGCTCAAGGGGCTCCAGGGATGTACAGGGAGGTGCTGAGGTGTTGGGCTTCAGGACAAAGTCTGGAGGGGCAGCTTGCTCCCAGAGGTGCAGGCAGGAAGCCGCTGTTTCTTTGCTGAGCCCTTCCTGCTCTCAGCCTGTAGACACAAGTGCCATCAACTGGGATAACATAGGTCCCTCTGCCCAGGTGATTCTGAGACTCCACCTCTTCCAGCTTGTGGGCCCACTCAAGCCACTTCCAGTGATTTATCACATAAAAATAAGCTATCGTGGCTCCTGCTGCAAACTTTCCTAAAATCTTTCAAAGACTCACAAAGCCCAAAGCAGCAGCATCTGGCCTCAGTGTCCCCTCTTGCTAAGTAGCCCCAAGCCCCACACTGGTGGCAGCTGGCCTCGGTGTGGGGCTTGGGGCTACTTAGCAAGAGGGGACACTTGAGGCACCTATAAGTCCAGCACCGGTGACAGCCATATGTGGATTTCTTGGATACTCTTACCAGGTGGCCCTGGAGGTGCACAGGCTGTGGCTGAACTTGGCCTGCAGCTGGATCCCTCTCAGGACTGTGTCAAAGGGCCCACAGCACACCTACAATAGAAAGCCACTATACTAAGACCAGGAGACTTAGGAGCCCTACCTAATATATAGAAACAGATACAAGGAGGCAGCCAAAATTGGGAGACAAAGAAGCATGTTCCACATGAAAGAACAGAACCAAGCTCCAGAAAAAAAAATTCACCAAAATGGAGACAAGAAATATACCAGATACAGAGTTCAAAACAGTGGTTATAATAATACTCAAGGATATTAGAGGAATGGCATAAGAACTCAGTGAGAACTTTAACAAAGAGATAAAATACATAAAAAATGGAGATGTAAAACATAATAGGGAGCCAGTCAGAAATGAACAATATAATATCTGGGATGAAGAATATATTAGAGGGAATCAACAGAATGGATAGAATGAAGAATCAAAACAGCGACATAGAGAATGGGGTAGCAGCGGACAACAGCAACAAGAAAAAAGAATCCAAAAAATGAAGATAGTTTCAGAAGCCTCCAAGACAACATCAAGCATAACAACACTTGATAAGGATACCATAAGGAGAAGTGAAAGAGCAAGGAACTGAAAACCTATTTGAAGAAATAATGACAGAAAACTTCCCTAACTTGGTGAGGGAAATAGACATACAAGCCCAAGAAGTTCAGAGTCCCAAACAGGAGGAATCAAAAGAGGCCCACACCAAGATATGTAGTAATTAAAATGCCAATGGTTAAACTCAAAGAGAGAATCTTAAAAAGCAGCAAAAGAAAAGCAATTAGTTACATACAAGGGTGCTCTCATAAGACTGTCAGCCGATTTCTTAAAAGAAACTTTGCAGTTCAGAAGGGCTTGGCACAAAATATTCAAAGTAATGGAAACCCAGGACCTACAACTAAAATTACTTTGCCCAGCAAAGTTATCATTTAGAATCGAAGGACAGATGAAGAGTTTCTCAGACAAATCATCACCACCGAGCCAGTATTATAGGAAATGTTGGAGGGACTTCTCAAGAAAAAAGCATGTATAAAAAAATCTTAATCAAGAATGGCAATAACTACATATCTATCAACAAGTACTTCAAATGAAAAAGAATTAAATGTTCCAATCAAAAGATAGGGTGATAGAAAGGATAAGAAAACAAGACCCATATGCTGCCTACCAGAGACTCACTTCAAATTAAAAGAAACACACAGACCAAAAGTAAGAAAATGGAAAAGGACATTTCATGATGAACCTACAAGGTAGTGTGCTGAGTGAAATAAGTCAGATAGAGGAAGACAAATGCCATATGATTACACATATATGTGGAATCCAAAGAACAAAATAAACAAACAAAAAAGCTAGAAACAAATTTATAGAAACAGAGAACATTTTGAGAGCTATCACATGGGAAGGAGGTTGGGGGGATCAGTGAATAAGGGGGAAGGGATTAAGAGGTACAAATCTGTTACTAAACAGTCATAAAGATAAAAAATATAAGGAATATAGTCGATAATATTGTAATAACTATGTACAGTGTCAGAGGGGCACTAGATTTATCAGGGTGACCATTTTGTGAATTATATAGATGTCTAATCACTACGTCGTACACCTGAAACTAATATAATATTGTATGCCAACTATAACTGAAAAATTAAAAAATATTATTAAAAAAAATCACAAACAGCTCAAATGTCAGTCAATAGAGAACTAGTTAAATTATGGCAAACTCAGAAGTTGGGAACAGAAGACAGCCACTAAAAGGAACAAAGTAGATCTGTATGTACTGACATGGAAAGGTCTCCAAGATATATTCATAAAAAAAAGTCAAGGGGAGATATACTGAACAGTGCATCAATGAGGGAGAAAAAAGTGGTTGAGAGTCTACTGCAATTCCTTTCTCTCCTCCAAAGGAATCTTAAGATGTTAGCTGTGGTTATCTTTAGATAGATGAATGAACGGTAGAGGAAGGGAATGGGAGATTTTTATTTTAGATTTTTGTACCTTTCTGTACTCTTTGTTTCTATCCTTAAAGGTATAACATTTATTTCAATAGGTAAAATGGACAGACTATAATTCATTTACTGTTTTCTTTGTATCTCTCTGTATTATAAAACACAGTAACTGTTTTTTTCTATACACACACAGATGTTAAACCAAAATACGTAACATTTTAAAAAGATACAGACAAATGCACATATATACATACACATGCTGATTGACATTAGCACAGAAGAAAGCCTACCTTCTCCACATCAGACACTTACTATCCTAATGTTCAATACACATAGTTATTCCAAGTGTCTCACTGGAATAATGTTCTGACCACTGCAGGATCTTTTTGTCTTTTTACCACCTCACAATTATGATTCTGAGGCTGGTCTTCGGATCAGGTCCCCAAAATAAGCAGTGATTGTCTTCAACTTATTATTAAGAAAGTTTTGTTCTATTTCTACTTGCCCTCCAGGCCCAGCTAAGGATGCCACCTAAAAAAAAAGGAAAAGAAGTCACACATACATAAACATAATTTCGAAATAAATATTTTATTCAAACATTTCACCAAATAATAAGATGACTCTGACTTTTTATTCAATTCCTTCAAACAATGAGGCATCTCAAATGTTCACTCTAGGTAGATATTAATGCACTATTCTGTGGCAGAAATGCCTGTTGTTTCAGACACTTTCAATATTATGGGTAAGATCACAGTGTTATGTTATGGTATAGGACCTAATTTCTCCAATGCAGAAGCTAAAGAACTCAGAGGAAAAGAAAACAAACACGCCCTTCCCCCCAAATAGGCTTACATTAAAAATGTAAAGAATAATTCACTTTCCTGAATACTTTTGTTCTGTTCATCTTATCTGCTGCATCTTACCCTCTCATTCCTTCAACAACATTTACCGAGTACCTGTCACACCATACTAGGAATCAAACATCAGAGAGCGAGAGACAGGAAGGATCCCATTTCTGCAAATACTAGTCTCCACTACCAACTTTTTTCCTTCTCTGATCTCTTCTTCTGTTCTCACAACCTGGATCATCTCCTCCACCTGTTGCTCTGTGTGTGTGTGTGTGTGTGTGTGTGTGTGTGTGTGTGTGTGTGTATGTTTTTAAACCCACCCCCTTTTTTTAATGTAGTAAAATACATTGCTTTTTGAGGTCTGCTGGAACACAGTGATCAACCGCTTTATTAGGAAGCTAAAAGCGCCACTCCCTTTCCAACTCCCCAGAGTTAACATCAAAAGCGTCCACCTAGCAATGCTTTACCTTTACCTCAAGTTCTCATACAGACAAGGTTTTGTTTTAGTCCAAAATTTTTCATCCAACCTCTCAGGTCTACTAACTAGCAAATATATTACCTTCTCACTCAGGATTACATCATCAGAGATTAGTTTATAGAGACACTAGTGAGGCCTAAGGGAGAGGGGAATGTAGCAGGAAGACCTGGGAGTAACAGACTGCAGACACTGAATATTGGAGAAATGGATACCCTGCCAGGGATAGGGACAAACAAAAGGAGACATGCATTTTCTGAAATTCTCTAACTATAATCGGAAAAACTGTAGTTGTGTATTTTGTAAAGAGAGGTGTTTATCTAGTCTGGTTTGGAGGCTGAGAGATCTAATCTCAGTAGTATCACACATGCTACACCAGCATCTGGCAAGAAGAAACGTTTATTGTGCATTGCCAATGAGTATGTATTTTAAAGCATTTCAATTTCCTCTTAGAAAAGAAGTCAGACACAGAAATAGGACAGAAACAACAGGTAATTCTATGGTACATCCTTAAAAAAAAAAAAGGCAATAACAGTATCGACATCACTCTCACCCAAAAAGGAACAAAAAAAAGATGGCTGTGCTTTTATCAATAGCAAAAGATGACAGTATCTATTATGCTAAAAAATGTAATAATTAAAGTAAAACTAGAAATTAAAAATAGCCATGTAGTCTCAGAGGGGCAATTATTAGAAATAACTGTTTTGCTTTCTGTTTTGATATTAGCAGTCTGATTTTTATCTATCAATCAGTTTGATTTTTCACAAGGAAGGGCAAAATGATGAAATTTGTCTTTAATGAATGAAAGGCATTTTGACTAGTATATCTAAAATAAATTGTTTCACAATAATTTTTCTACAAGTTAAGATATAACTTAAGTGCAGTATTTCTCCCATTCCTTAAACAATGATTGATTTAAAGAAACTGAGACTGGCAAACTGAAGTTTTCTTGGGGGGGGGGGGGGGGAAAGAGGGGAGGAGAAAGAAAGGAGAGAACAAGAAGGGTTAAGAAAACCAAAGTAGAGCTGAGACAATAGCAAACTATTTGCTAGGAGGAATCTAGCAGGAAAAAAAAAAGCAAAGTCAGAGGGAAATTTTAATACTAGTTCTACCAATAATTTGCTGTTATCAATTTGGAAAGCCATTAAGATAGGCTTTGGCTTTCTAAATCTGAAAAATGGAATACTACGCATCTCTCCAAAAAGAACATTTCGTAAGCCATAAAAAATTCACATTAAAACAAATCTCTGAGAAGGCAGGGTAGTTTCTTTTCTCTCTCTCTATTATTTAAAAGGTTATCTGAATTTAGGTGCTTTGGATAGAAAAAGGAATAATGATGTGGTTACATGGGAATTTTTTGAGGCCTGTTAAAAAAGTCAATAAATTACTTACTCAACAACTAGTTAGTGAGTGCTTATAGGTGTTTGTTCTAGGTTGTGGAGTGCAGCAAAAAAATAAAACAAAACAAAAAACCTCTCTGCTTCCATGAATCTTATATTCTAGCTGGGAAGGTCAGATGATGAACAAATAAAACAAGAATTGAGATGTCTATGTTTAAATGAATAAATTTTAAATATTTACTTATTGATTTAAAAAAATATGATTTTAAAAAGCTAGCATGTCAACAGGGGCACAAAGGTGACATGTCAAAAATTCTCCCGGGCACCAAAAGCTAACAAACATTAGTCTCTTAGGAGAAAGCTACCAATCAATAATCAGATCACTGAGCTTTGTCTCTTACCTGTTCTCAGAAACAGATACTGGAAACATGAAGATAATTCTTAAATTCAACAAGTTATATAAACCACAACAGACCAGAGAGTCGGGACGCCTTTGGCTCTAGCAAAGGTCTTATACATGGCCTTATGTGTGGCATCCTTCTATTTTTAGCTAAGTCATTTACTGAAAAGATTTACTCAAAGAAGTGAAGAAAACAATCTTATATTCAGAAGCACACCAGTTTCACAGCCCCTCTGGAAAATGATGATACATGCAGTATGGGCACGAATACTGTTCTAATCGTTCAGAGGCAAACTTTCCAAGTGAAAAGTTGGCTAATACACATTAGAAGCTGATCAACTGCATACTTAATTGCAATGTATGATAGACCAGGGGATTTCATTAAGAACGGAGTTGGTCTAAAAATCTGAGTACCAGTTACTAGAAGAGAATACTCAGGACAGATAAGGCTCAGCAGCAAGTGCCTTTCATTTTGTGAGTTTTTAGACCTCTGGTCTAAAAATCTGAGTACTAGTTACTACAAGAGAAGAGAAAACTCAGAACAGATAAGCGTCAATAGCAAGTACCTTTCATTTTGTGAGTTTTTAGACCTGTTGTCTTTCTCACCAGTCAGGAACAGAACTGCTATTCAGCCAAAATTCTATATAATTCCTTTTGCTTCTCTTGGCACAACTTCTATCCCCTCTTTGCAATCTCAGGGTGGGCTAACTCTGTGATAAGAGATGACCCTGTTCCTTTGTATCTTTCCTCTGTATCTTGTCAGTGGAGACAGCAAGGCACTCAACTCTGCCACTGTGAGCCAGAATGGCAAGGCAAATCAGTAAACTTCCTTAGTTCACTCACTAACAGAATCAAGTTCATAACCTGACCTGTTTACTCTGGAGTTATGATGATCAATGAAACAGGGTAGGGAATGCTACAAACTCTAAGTATGCCATTAAGACAAGAAATATTTATTCAGTTGCTATGTTGTAAGTGTACTGGTCCTCTGCAGGAGGAATGTACTTTTGAGTGCTCTAAGTTTTAAAAGTTGGGTATTTTCAGGTTAAGCAGTTTTAGAATTTATTATTCGTACATCTACCAGAAGTCGACTCTAGTTCTTAGCTCTCTTTCTACTGTCTCCTGCTTTTGTTGTTTAAACCTGGACTAACAATCCTCCACCTGCTGGGATGGCTTCATTATACTGATCACATAGATATGGTTTTTGGCTACATGATGGTGCTGCCATTACACCAGATTTCCACCATGGACATTTCATCTGGAACAATTTGACAGAAATTTCATATCAATCCTAATATTTAGAAAGCAATAAGGCCTTGTTTTTTAATATGCAAATACTATAATAGCTCAGAACTAATATTCACAAAGAAATTACTGGTAAATTTTAATTGCATTCAGCCAAGACAAATGCAAAATGCTAACCAAATGCTAACAAATGCAAAATGAACCAAATTTAGTTATATTTAAAATGTATTTCCAAATAATAACATTATCTAATAGTTTCCATATTTAAAATAGTTTTAATTATTCAAATGCATAAAACTCTATTATTTCTTTTACATGGTTAGTTTAAGAAATGTTATCTATAAATAAGCCCTCCCTCCTTTCTTCCCTGATAAAATTAACTATTAGAAGTATAATGATTGCTGTAATTAGGAACTTTCCCTTTCTTAGACACTATATATTGGCTCCAATAATAGAGCCTCAAGAACTCTACCAAGCAGAAAGATGAGATCTCTTGATTAATATCAATTTCTATACTTAAAGATACAACTTAACTGCAGGATAAGTTCTACCTATGCTATTAGGTCAATTTGTAAATATTTTCCCGCTTTATCAGGAAATAAAACAGGTGAGGTTCGGCCTAATTATTATCATGATGTCGACCTGGGGAGAGTCATGGAAGGGGGTGTGTGTCTACTAGAGAAGTGCCAGAAAGTATATGGTGCAGGGCTTCCCAGTTAATTTGTCAATATGATTCTTAGAGATGGTGCTCAATGTTGTCCTGCTCTCTGCACTGGTATGAACAAATTATACAGAAAAGTAATTTAATTTGACTTGAAGAGCATAAAGGCTATTAATTTTCTGAGGCTAGACAGTTAAGCCATGAAACCAAAAAAGGATAAGAAGTGCTATACCAAACCAACCAGAAGCTGCTCCTCATGTCTGGCTGCTAGAGGTTCCACCCCTGGGGGCATACAAAACGGTGCCTGACAATCACTGCTGTGGAGCTTCCTTAGACTAAACCATCTACTCTGCTCAGAGACCTCTACCCATATTACATTCACTTACTTAAAGGAAGAACTTTCAATGGCTGGAAACCAAAAAGCACAACAGATGTATTGGCTACAATTTTACAGTTGCCAAAGGAAAGAAATAAAGAAAAACTGAGCAAGATACAGCCATCAAATAGATGAAATACATTTATCCTGGGCTCTCTAAATTGAATCTAATCAGTTTCCAAGTTTCTTTGGTGATTTCAGAGAGTGAGATATAATTTCCCTCCAAAGAGCCTACAACAAAAAGATTTTCTCAATTATTCAGTTCTTGAGTTTGATAGTGGAAGTTTGGATAAAAAAAAAAAAAAATACATGTTGTGGAATACCCCCAAACAGAAAAAGGGACTAAGAGACTGAGATAATAAGGGACATAGAAAAATATTTTACTAGCTACAAAGACAATTAAACTCATCTCCTATAAGGAAAGATTGACAGACAAGTAATATTTATAATGCCCATACTCAGTGTAACTACCCTAAATATAAACATCATCCAGAGTACAAACTTCCTTGGATAGGAAATTAATGTTCCTTATGGACATTTCTATGGAAAAAACAAAGCTTGAATTTTAAACAGGAGGCTCATACACTTTGGGAACCCAACCCATTTATAAGTTCAGGTTGTTGTAAAATTCTAAATATTTCTTAATGAAAGTAGACTTCTCTGTAACTCTGCTCTCTCTCAATCCTGAAGTACTGTCTCTTCTCTCATTTAAAAAATCTTGTACATTTTCTCCATTTTAAAAAGACAAGTTGATTTTTCACTGTAATTTGATCCAATTTCAATACCAACCAATATAATAAACTTGAAATCTCAAGTTTCTCTTTTGACTTTATTATTCTCTAGTGTCATCATTCCCCCTAGAGGCAGAATATATGAACGATCTGCCAATTGTAATTCTGACAGGTATTTAAAGTAAATCAAAAACAAAAGTTAAAAAAAAAAAAAAGTTAAATTTCTCCTTGGGCCAGTGTTACTTTAACTAGAAAAAATGTATTCACTGTAACTTTTACAATAAATAGTGAATTTCCTATTATCATTTAAGTACCCATATATGCCCATCTCATATTTAATATAAGAATCATAGAACCTCTTATGAGACTTGTTATGAAGCTATTTACATACGAGAAAAATAAGAATTATAGAATAAATAGGCTCGACCTTATGTGAGAGTCTAGAATGCAGATCTGAGTCACAGATAAGAGTAGCAGTATTAAGTTTAACATTAAATATGTTATAAAAATGGATGAAGGAGATAGTGATTTTCCTTTTAACTGACCCAATATATCATATTTGGGAGGCTGAATGTTTAGACACAATGGCTCATAAACAGATGACAGGCAGCAGATCTAATTTCATCTCCTTCCAAATCACAGAGTAAAAGCTCAGGCTTGTTAATTTTTATTTACTCTTCTTTTAACCCAGAGAATCTCAACTCTAGAGGTACATTACAATCACTTGAGGAACTTAAAAAAAATTTTATCCTTGGGCCTCATCCCAGAAAATAAATCAGAATCTTTCCCAGTGGACTAGGGTATCAGCAGTTTTAAAAAGCTACTTAACTAACACTATAAAACATTTTGAAGAAAACATAGGGGAAAACGATACTGAATCTGCCAATGATTTCTTGGCTATGACATCAAAAGCACAGGCAATATACAGAAAGAGTAGGTAAGCTGAACTTCATCAAAATTAAAAATTTTTGTGCCACAAAGAGCACTACTGAAAGAACAACAACAACAAAAATAATGCATGGAATGGAAGAAAATACTGGCAAAGCATGTATCTCATAAGGAATTAATACCTAAAATTAAGTACATGAAAAGATGGTCAACATCACTAGTCATTAGGGAAATGCAAATTAGAATCACAGTGAGGTAACATTTCATATCATTAGGATGGCTATTATCAAACCACTATCACCAGAAAATAACAAGTGTTAGTGAGAAAGTGGAGAAACTGGAATCTTTGTGAGTTGCTGGTGAGAATGTAAAATGGTTCAGATGCTATGAAGAACAGTATGGCGACTCCTCAAAAAACTAAACAGAATTTCCATGTGATCCAGCAATTCTACTTCTGAATATATACCTCATAAAGCTAAAGGCAGGGACTCAAACGGATTATTTGCCATGTTTACAGCAACGTTATTAATAGCACAAAGGTAGAAACAACCCCAAATGTCCACTGATGAATGAATGTATAAACAAGATGTGGTATATACATACAGTGGGATACTATTCAGCCTTAAAAAGAAAATTATGATATAACATGAATGAAACTTTAGGAGATTATGCTAAGTGAAATAAGCTAGTCACAAAAAGGCAAATATTTTGATTCCACTTATATGAAGTAACTAGAATCAAACTTTTATAGAAACAGAAAGTAGAATGGTGGTTGCTAAGGGCAGGCTGTGAGGTGGGTAATGGGAAGTTAGTGTTTAATGGGTTCAGAGTTTCAGTTTGGGAACAAAAAGTTCAGAGATGGTAGTGATGATTGCACAACAATGTAAAAGTATCTAACACCACTGAATTGTATGCTTAAAAAAAGATTTATGGTGAATTCTCTTATATACATTTTACCATAATTAAACAACAAAACCACTCAAGTGATTCTAATTTGCAGCCACAGAGTTCCATATTAAAATGAGAATATGCCTGGACAAGCCAGTATATCTGGTTTCTTGTAAGAGGAAGAGAAAATCTATAATCTGGGATCATGTTTATAAATTAAATTCTCTCATTTCACAAATATTAAAGGTGTCTCTGTTCTTTAGAGAAAATATGCCATCTTTCCATATCGATCTTCAAAATCTTAGTAACATTTACGTTCTTTCCACAATAACTGTATATTATAATAGGATCTTCTAAGTAACTGATGCCAAAACTGTACTGAAGATTTATGGGCTAGAGGTACTGTGATAAATGCTTTATCCACTTATTGCATTTATTCCTCAAAGCCGCCACTAGAAAGCAAAAAGTGGCAGGGCTGTGACTAAACTCCAGTCTGTCTGGAGTTTAACATCTTTCTTTTTTTAATATCTTTTTTTTTTTAGCCTATTACTTGAACGTTATCCACATAGCCCTAGTTCTATGTCATCGATATTCTTTGTCATCTCCACCCAATGCCTACAATGAAACCTTTAAAGTCCAGTTTATACACTATATCATCCATCCAAAAGCCGGAGTCTTAATCCCTTCTTATGAGAAGGTTGCATCACCATTATTATTACTTATGCACCTATCTTGTGATCCCTAGGAAGATGCTGAACTAACATGACTGCTGACGCCCACAAGATAGCTCTGGAGACACTAGAAGGAACACTCCCCTGAAAAAAAAAATTATGGAGAGCCTGGGATGGTTTAAGTGTGTGTGTATGTGTGTATGTATGTATGTGTGTGCGCACACGCGCATGCACGATGGAGGGTGGTGCCTCTGAGAAGATAAAACAGGAAGAAGGAAAATAAGAAATTTGAAATTCTGCTCTCACTCCTTCCAATCCATTGCTGTTGCCTTGTCTGACCAGTGTGTGCAGCCTCACCTGGAGATACTGAGAACTCTGCTCTGTGTTCAGGCATTAAAGTTAGGGCAGTTAAAAAAAAAAAAAAAAGTTCTGCTGTGAAGCTGTGAGAAACAGATAGGAAGTAACTCTGACAGCTGCTTTCTCACTCTTCCCTCTCCAACCCCCTAGAGCCAATGAATTACACTCTAAGATTAAACAGTACAGCCTTTAAATGCTGCTTTTGCCCAGCCCCTCCACAAAAGGGAGGCAGCTACATCTTGAGACGGTGTTTTTGTAATAAATGCAATCTTATGGTGCCTGATACTTCATCCCTTGAAGTTACCACTGAGGCTGATAACAGGCTCTGACTGGTTCTCAACCCAGCAGGCTACACATTACAATGATCCAGGGAACTTTAAAAAAAAACTGGATGGATCAATTTCTGAGGTGGGCTTGTATAGTCACAGGTTTTTACAATTATCCCCAGTGGTTCTAAAGTGCATCCAGTTTGACACTCAATGGATTCTGATATGTCCTTTTTCCTTGTGCATTACTTGACGACAGCAAATAGCCAGTAACACAAGACATTTGGGGATTAAAAATACTCCATGGAAGAAAAAGGTAATGGATTATAAATTATACCAAAAGCAGAAAGGATAAAACAGATTAAGAATTTAAATTTCTTATAATATTAGAATGCAAAAGAAAGCAAAAATATGCAGAAATATTAAGTATAAAGAATAGTTGAACTAAAAAAACACAACAGATGGGATAATAGAATGTATATACCCAAGGAATAAACTAGATAGAAGACTAGACTGGGGTAATCTTACAGAAGGAAAAAGTAGACAAAATACCAGAAAATAGTTATGGAAGACTAACATCCATGCAATAGATACTCCAGAAAAAAAGATGGTAAGGAGAATACAGGTGAACAAATAATGGAGATAATTTCTCCAGAATAAGATGAAAAAGCTCAGAAATAATAGGTTCAGTTTTCAGAGTACCAAATAGGAGAGGAATAACCAACATCTAGCAACATTGTAGTTAAATTTAGAATATGAACAAAGCAATATATAATGTGTTTATTTAAAAAAATCAAAGAAAGACTGAAATAAAGACATTATCAAATCTGTATGGAGCAGTTATTATATGAAATCCAATTCTATTGAGGAAAAAAATAACATGATGAAAATAAATGTTTATGGTAAGAAAAGAATAGGGACATTTTAATGTTAGTCAAGACTATATATCCCAAGACTATATATCAGTTGAAACTGATCCTGGCCAAATTAAGGTTTTATCTGTCTAAACATTTCTACTTAGGCTACTATTTTCAGGAATACCTAACACCTCTATTTTCAAGGTAGGTTTCAGTAAAAACAGATCTTGGCTAAGTTTAGGTGTGCATTTGACAAAACACATTCTATCACCCTTTCAGGACATATAACTAAAAGCCCAGAGTGCTCTGTTTACGTTTACCAGGAATTTTGGAGAGGAAAAGGATGAAACGGGCATGGATTTAAATGCCAAACACTTCCAGTAATAGTAATAGTAAAAAAGCCAGGAACTTCTCATAAACACATTCTCAGTTACAGAAATATCCTGATCTTTTTCTGCCCGTTATATCTAACAGTTATACGAGAGGCTCATAGAACTTCTTCAGTAATGGCTTACCTGATCAATATCAGCATTTCTTGGAAGAAAATAAACAATATTGTTAGTAATCTTCTGAGAAAGTCTGAAAATTTCAAAGGTGGACAGTAGTTAAGGAAAAATTACAAAAACAGCAGTTAATTTCTGGTCAGAGATTAAGTTCTTATTATATCATAACCCAATTGTATTTTTATATGTAATAATAAGGTACGCATTTAAATGATTTTATGGAACTTAAGAAAATTAAGTTGCAGATTTTGTAATTCAGCAGCATACTGTCTCTAATAAATCAGAGATAACAAGTTAAGCCCATTTTTCATTTATCCTAGTGGTAGGCAACCAAGAGTTAGAAATACTTTCTCTTTCTGCCTTTTCCCAGTTATTGTGAAAACAGAAATAACAGGAAAGCACAGTACCACTTCTTTCCAGTAAAGAATAAAGGCAAATAACTCTCCATTGCACTCTATACTCTAAATTTTAAATAACAATAAGGGCTTGTTTCAGTATCTTGGAAGAGTAATTTCAAACAATTAATGCTTTCTAGTTCTTGTTATGTAATGGTAAAACTGGACAGTAACTAAAAGAAATATGACTCCACATTTGCTGTAACTTTTGGAGACATCACCAGTTAATTTTTACATACCTGCTTTTTATGTAAAACATACTAGAATCTATCAAGTGCAATTCGCTCCTCTCTTCACTAATTTTTCTCTCTCAAACACACACATGCACGTGTACACACCCCCCTTCTTCTCTACAACCACTGTTTGTGCAAACTTTTAGAACTTCCAAAGGATATCCATCAGGAGACATCATTGTCCTAATGTCAAAGATTTCTGCGGTAGCGTAGTCCGGCCCTCCCCACGGGGGGCTGAGGAACACAACGTCAGCCTTTAAATCAGGAGCCAGCAGCAGGAAATCTCCACATATGAACTCTATCTTGTCTGCTATCCCATAAACTTCTGCATTGTTGCGAGCAAGATCAATCTTAACTGGATCAATATCAATGGCAATCACTAAAAATGAGAACAGGAAAGATGAGTCAAATGATACTGACTAGTAGTTATATAGAATAACAGTTCATCTTCTAATCAGTCTATTTTCTGTACAAGAATCTTTCTGAAACACTAAATGAGATTTGGCCTCATATACTAGAGATAGAGAATTTAAGTACAACTTTTCATCTGTATTACAAAGATTCACTTACGTTGTACCAAGAAAATGTGACCAAAGGATCTGGTTTTCAGGGTTCTTTCACTCAGACACTTTACCAAAGCAAACAGTGGGAGTGGCGGCCATACATCTACCCAAAACCGAGTATAAGGTCAGCACTGTGTCTGTGCAGTGGACAGCAGGAACAGCAAATTGGAAACGTCCAAGATTGCCAATAAAGCCTATAAACACTAAGATTTCGGAAAAGACCAATTTCCTCAAAATGTAGCAACCTCCAAAGGAAGACAAATTTGACAACTTCTACAGAAAAGCAAAATCAAACAAATTTGACAAATTAATATAGCCAACTTATGAAATGTAAAAACATCTGCTGATGATGTTTAATGAGACATATTAGGTAGATCGAATAGACAATGTTATGTTTTCACCAAATGGAACTTGATTTAATTTATTGCAATTTCATAATTAGCAATGCACACCTAGGTTAAATTTAGCTCACTCATGTCTTGTGGTAAGTGCACCTGTATGTGTACAAGTGTGTTAGTGGCAATATTTTATATCTAGAAGGGCTAAGTGGAACTCTGATGCATACACCATAGATGTCAAGGAAACACAGGTGTTTCCCAGAAAATGCTGGCTCAAAATTTGTTAAATATTTTGAGAAATAATGTATGAAATAAATCGCTTGCACAATGAATACAAGCACCAATTACATGTTGCAACATCATGCATTTACAATGCTATTTTTTCTGTTCTGAATAAACTAACATTCATATTTAAAGAAGAAAAGATAAAAATGTCCTTTTCAGTTGTTCAATCTGCTACATTTATAGTACAGAGACAGATGGAAAGACATGCTGACAATACTAAAAATTCAGTGGAAAAATGACTTTCAATATCAAATATATTTAGTTAATCCTCATGTATTCATGTACACTTCCCTTGGAGGCAGACTTTATTTTTAGGCCTGACCAAATGTAAGCACTGATATATCAGATAAATGAAATGCTGACAAATGCTGGATGATACTATATGGAACTGACTGGTAGTCACTGGCCACATGTAGCTATTACTTTTGAATTGATTAAAATTAAATGACATTAAGAATTTAGATCCTCAGTCACACTGCCACATTTCAGATGCTCAACAGCCACTTGTAGGCAGTGGCTATCTGACAGTGCAGATACAGAACATTCCTGTCATCACAGAAAACTACTGAGTAGCACTAATAAAGAAGCACTAATAAATACAAAAGAGGAAAAAAAATCATGAACTGCAGCAAAATGCAAAGCTTTATAGATTCTCTAACCATTAAGTTGGGTGTATGTATAGATGGCAACTGAATAGAAGTCTAGTGGAAGTAAAGGTGAATAGTGAATTCATGGAAGACAAGAAAATAATTACTTTTCCAGAAAATATGAAAACAGCTTTCATCCAGGCTTTTAGGAGGCCATATAAAGTCAGCAAATCTCATGTTCTGGAGCACGGGAGGGATTAAATAAGGCCCATGTTGCATCAGCACTGGTCTTAGCATCAATGTTAAGTTTCACTTCATTTTTAAGCTCTTATGTTATCCTTTTCAGATTCATTTGCTTTCCTATTTAACATAAAAAACTTCATATAAGTTAATGAGACTCAAATGAAATTTACTGAAATAAATGTAAGCTAATCAGAGAATATAAAAATTGAGGGAAAAAAAGGTGTCTTTGGAGTGTGACTTTAACAAGTCACGTCTTTAACATATCTAACATATCTACACACTTCAAAAAGAATGGAGAAAGGACAGGGATATCAGATTCAGAAGACACTGAGTAAAAGCCCTGGGTTCACGACTGGGCTATGTCAGTTTGGGCCGACTGTTCCATTTGCTAAGGCCTTCTTTTCCCTGAGAAACAGCACACATGCTACCTACTTGACACAGTTCCTGGCAGATATACAGTAAGAGAGGTTTTCTTCTTTGCTGATTACAAAGTCAAGCTATCACAAGGACGATCTAACACGTAAAAGACTTTTAGTGTCTTAGAATGCTGAACCTGAAAGTTATCACAGAAGTTATCTCAAGTTAAAGTCTCCTTTAAATTAAGGAGACGGCTGCAAGGCTGGGACTCCCAATCTACTCCTGTTTCCTTCTAAGGAATAGTTTCCCATTTTAATACTTTTAGTTTTATATAATATTGTAATCATGACTCCCTTAAGCAGAGTCTGTGTAATCTTAGGCGAGTTACTTCATCTTTTTATTTCTTAGTTTTTCTGTGAAATGCAGATAGTAAAAGATACATTTCACAAGACTGCTGACTAAATAAATACATATTAAGTACTTATACCTGTAATGATACAAAGCATATGCTTAATATATGCTAGATATTATTTTAAATATTTGCATTAAATTATTAATTATGTATTAAATTTCAGCAAAGATAAGCTGAAACAAAATGGAACATTTAGTGAATGAACTGAAAATAAATTACTTTTCTTCCATGGATGGCTAATTACCTCTCTTTCCAGTTAAGGCAAACTGAATGCAATTTCCTCCAACTCCACAAAATGCATCTACTATAATGTCACACTTGAAGGATTCACTGACCCGGCCAGCAATATGTTCAGCGATTTTCTCAGGTGTAACTGAAAACCAGCCCTCTGCAAAAGAAGAGTATTTCTATTAAGATGTTCATTTTCAAGAAGCCAAGCCAAGCATAAACATAGCAAATATTACTATATGATATACACTTAAAAAACTGAGTTTCTATTTTCTGGCCTGATTCTTCTATAGTATATCTTCAATAACTGAATGTAATTACAATTTTTATGTTTGAAGTATTAACTATTATCAACTACGGAAATTGAAAAGTTAGCTATTCTAATTAGCCAATTCTCCAAACACCACTGACTTTCCCAATTATGTCATTCCTAATTGGGAAGCAATGAATAAGATTTGTACTAGACATTTTGGAAAAATTCAAACATTTCTAAAGCGTCAGAAAAGCAAGGAACTGATAGGAAAAAGCTGCAAAACTGTAGAAAAAGCAGAACCCTCATTTCCAGAAATGAGGTTCCATGCCCACTCCAGGTAAAAGAGGGTACTGCCCTCCTTCTTTCCCAATAGAAGAAATTGACATTTTCCAGGAATATGTTTCTCTGAACAAAATGGTGTACTAATTTTCCTGTTTCTTTTCCTTACCAAAACATTAAATGACTTCCCATTGCTCGAAGAATAAAAATATAAAGTTTTTTTACAGAATTAAAAACTTTTGTACTCAGTCTTATTTTTCCTAACAAATTTGTTGGTACTTTTCTCAATATATAACATTTTGTAAATAATAACAAGAGGTTCACAGACCCTGACATGCACCAGTGATCAAGACCTCCTGATTCTGACAGTTAATAAACATAATTTAAGTAGCCCTAATGTGAAAATAAGCACCAATTTGCAGAACTGACTTAAGTAAGCTGTTCAAGCACAGCAGAAAAACTTAAGAAAGAATTCAGTTTCCATAATTCATTAAATTATGTCTTTCTGTACTAGTATTTCTTTATCAAATGTTGTTTAAAAATCTATGAGTTCCTAAAACAAAACAAAACAAAACAAAACAAAAACTATCTATTCCTTTTGCTATCTATCCTAAGATGCCCTAAATACAGATTAAACTCGAGTCTAAAATTTTAAAAACACATGTAGACCCTAACCGAGACACTGTAGAAAACAACTGATTGTTACTCTTTGGAAAATGTCAGAGTCATGAACAACAAAAAAGGCTGAGGAAGTATTCTAAATTAAAGGAAACTAAAGAAACATGAAAATTAAATGCAATACATGATCCTATACTAGAAGAAAAAAAAAAATGCCATGGTGAGAGATATGCCATGACTGATAAAACCAGAGTAGGAACTCTAGATTATAATATTCTAACAATGTTAAATTTATAATTTTACCACTGTTACATAAAAGTATCCTTGCTCTTAGAAAATACACACTGAAGTATTAAGGGGTAGGTATTAGTTGGTAATTGGATCGGAAACACACAAAGAGAATGATAAAGCAAATGTGACAAAAATGTTAAAAAATATCTGAATCTAGGTAAAGGGGATATGAAAATTTTTCTACTACTCTTGCATATTTTCCATAAGTATGAACTTATTTCAAAATAAAGTTAAAAATTACATATATACTTTACCTCTGTCCAGTTTGATCCCATCATCAAAACGAGAGAAGAGCCTGTATCTCTGGGCCCAGTATTTTGCCAGCTTAGGAACAGCAGTTATCTCAGGAGGCAGACCAATTACCTTTTTGTCCCTCTTCTTTTTCTTCTTCTTCTTCTTAATTTCAGCTACAATAAAATAATATATAGATGTTCACTATGAAAAAAGGACAACACAGGTGAATTTATCTAAAATGTTGCCACATCAAATAATTACAATTTGGGATTGGGCACCAGAACATGTGTGCAATGACAGACCTAGAGAAGGAGGAGGGCATAATGGAAATAGCACTGACTTCAGATTACAGCCTCTAGTTTGCTACTTATTGGCTCCCTGGGCTTAGAAAAGTAATCGAGTCTATCTAAGCTCCAATTTTTAATTTCTCAAAAGGAATGTATAATGCGTATATTTTACTTACCTACTGCATAGGACTCCTAGGAGATCTGTGGAGGTACTATTACAGTTATAAAAATTCTTAAGACACTGCCATAGTTGATGAACTATAGAAATCCAAACATTTCTCTTCTCTTTTTTACAATAAAAATTTCCAAGGACCAATTAAGTTCTAACTCCCAGCTATGTCAATTCTCTGAACCAGCCATGACCTAGAAGTCACAGGGCCTCTGAGAAATTAAAACAGGGGTCACTAGCTCCATTTAATAGAAAAGGATATCATTCAGAGACTGACTTTTTCCTGGACAATGATTTTTATTAGTTTAGTTATTTAGTTTCAGTTTCAAGCAGATTAGAAGATGAGCATGCTGTCATAGTTAAATAACGACAAAAAGTGTTGTTGACAATTAAAACTCTATTACATTTAAATGATCCTCAAGGATAGGACCATGTCTTAATATGATCATCTGATTATAGCAAAGAGTTATAGGTGTCTTCAATAGCAAAGTACAGCAAGAGTTTCTCAGAAGAGGGGATGCTGATGTTCTGCTTCAACAACCCTAACTGTGTGAGACCATCCTGTATGCAACTTAATGTTAAATAATCCAAAGTACTAAATGCCAGAATTACTCAGGTCATCCTAACAACTAACATCTTTCCAATGTCTCTGAGATGGTAGTATCACCCCAGGTGAGAACTACAAACACTGTAACAAGGGTGGAAAAATAGGAATCAAACAACTTGGTACTGTGTCCTAGCCATGCCACTTACTGGCTTTGTGACCTCAGGCAAAACCTTAATTTCTTTGAGCTTTAATTTCTATATTTACAGCATGGAGCTAATTCCACCTACTTTGTTAGGCTATTTTATAGGTTAAATGTGAAATAGGCATGTGAAAACATTTTAGAAATCTGTGTCATGTGAACATTAGTTGTATATAAAAAAATTGTACAATAAAAAAATGGTTCCACAATGAAAAATTTAACTATCATATATATGCTGTTTAAAAAAGCAAAGAAGTATATAATACAGGTATCACAAGTCTACATATGCATATGCACAAAGAAAAAAAGTCAAGACTCAAATGAGGTATTTTCCTCAATACTAACTTAAGAAATCATCACAAATAATATAATTGTTCCATTAGGACAAGTTTGAAATAAATCATCAACAGAAATGAATACTATTTCAAATAAAATTTTCTACCTTATAAAAGCTTCAATGTTCCATTAAATATTATTTTTAAATTATAAAAGAAGATTTGCTGTAAAATAAATTCAAATAGTACAAAAGAGCATAACTACTGTAAAAACTTTTTAATGTCAATATCCCACCCAAAACACAAATTACCTTTACCCACAACCACTACAAAAAAACCAAAAAACTTTAAAAAAGAACAACTGAAACAAAAACCAGGGACATACTAAATTTCAATAGGGATAAAATGGACTGGCCACCGTTGGCCCATGGAACAGAGTGAGGTGGCAGAGATCAATTTTAATGGCATAGACAAAGGTACTCAAACAGTTTTGCCATATGCTTTACCTTTGATTTTATCATGCTTGCTCAGCCGTTATCAGTATGCTCTGGATGCCAAATCATAGCCATTAGCACCGTCATAGTTAATATGCCTTCTCTCAACTTAAAAATAAATAACAGTAAATTCTTAGGTATAGAAGACTCCTAAGTGAAAAATGGAAAAACGTATTCCAAAAAAGGTATTTATCTAAATCCATTAGCAAGCTGAAACAGTTAGTCTTACCCTCAGTTTCTACCTGAAGAGAGTCTGGCTTATCCTGAGCAGTACAATTTTCCTTATCTGTAACAGCTGCTACTATGCTGTCTCCTTCATTTTTTTCTGTTTCAAGTTCATCAGATGATGCTACAGTGTAACACTTTTTAGGTTCTAGAATGCTTGTCACCAGTGGGTCATCATCTTTCATAACAGACATTTGTTGTTCCTCTGAATCACTGCTTGTGCAAGTGTCTCGTATGTTGTTATGAGAAACTGACTCCTGAGAAGCTTCATCATCCACTGGTTCATTAACCCATTTTAGGAATTTTTCTACCTGAAATTAAAAGACATTACAAGCATTGATCAATTTCAATTATACAGAACATTCCCATCTGCTGTACCATTTGTGACCTGACTGACAAGCTGTGCCACAATTATTAGCTCAAATACGTATACTGTCTCATATAAGCTAATGTGAGTAAGTAATTCCAAATTGTACTTTATTATCTGAACACCCCATGACCTTATTAAAGATTTCTTTAAAAGGAAGAAAATATCAGATTAAACACAAGACTATGACCTCCCTGTTATCAACTGACACTAAAGATAAAGCTGAACTCTTTTAGTAGCTTTCCATGAAGGCTTCTAACAATATAACTGTATTATGTGATATTACCATGACAAATCTACCTACGGTTCATTCAGCCATTAATTTTAATTTTCCCAATTATATAGAGCTTTGTGCAATGCCCATATTATAATTTATGTTAAATGGTATTCAGTACCAAAGATGAACTCTAAAGAGAATTGCCAACCTGTCCATAAGAATAAAGGCTATCTTGGACAAAATGTGAGCTGCCTTTTAATGAAGCAGTAGAGCCAGTAAAATGATTACTAAAAACTAGGTTTCTTCTATAAAATGTTAAAAAGACTCAGGGTCAGATGATATATATTTCCTTGCAATCTTCTATAAAAACATTTTTTTAAATAAAATTTTTTTTTTTTCAAATTCAGTTGTCATACAATATTATGTTTCAGGTGTACAACATAGTGATTAGACATTTATATAACTTACAAAGTGACCACCCCAATAAATCTAGTACTCATCTGACACTATACACAGTTATTACAATATTATTGAATATATTCCTCACACTATATTTACATCCCTGTGACAACTCATAGAAATAACTATAGATTTGTACTTTTTAATTGCTTCCCTTTTTCACTCCCCCAATCCTTGTCCCATCTGGCAGCCATCAATTTACCTATGAGTTTGTATCTATGAATTTTTTTCTATTTGTTCATTTTTTTTCTTTAGATTCTACATGTAAGTGAAACCAGGTGGCATTTGTCTTTCTCTGACTTCGTAACAGGTCTTCATAACCTTCAGAAGAGTTGGGAAGTTAGAATAAAAATGGTAGACAGAGATGGGCATATACAACCACCAAGAATCTTTTGAGGGGACTGTGCCTGTACATCAATCGGATATCTAAGGACACAACAGCAACATGAATGACTATCACATCCAGCACATTATAAAAAGCCCTATAGGATGACTGAAGTGATACTGGGAAATCTGTTCCAGATACAACGAGGGCCAATAAAATATTAAGTATCACTAGGACCAAATGATCTGAAATATAATAAAAATAAAACCAGCTATAAATTTGTAGCATATTCTGAAAGCACAGTCAAGTTAGGGAGAATGATGTACACAAGGGAAAAAACAAGGTCATCATGGAGTCTGGGTTTTGTTCTGTTGACTTAAAAGAGCTGCTGGAGATGTGACTGATACAAAAGTTCTGCTCACAATAGAAGGTGCTTTTTTTCTACGAGAAAAGGATCAGACATCAAACCAAACAAAAGCAATTTTAATTCCTCCTGTTTCCCAGGTAGTTGAAGGACAGGCACAGCAAAGTACAGAAGTGGGGATATGAATATTCTAGTTAACAATGTGAATCACTAAACTAGCCTTGAGTCTTGTGTCAACAGGATGAACTTGTTAGTGCAAAGAACTGATCACCTTTAGATAATGTCAAAATTAAGGAATACAATAAAAGCTGTTTTGGACATTGGACTTCCAGGATCCTGTTTAGCCTAATGAGAAATTTCCATTGTCTGTTACTTCACACACAAGGCAATTTACCTATGTATCAGCCCAGACACTGCTACTTTGTAGTTTCTAACATCCTCTTTTCATACTACTCCCAACTTAATCATTTTTAAATTTAGTTCACGCAAGCTTCCTTTATGAATCAAGTGGAAAAGAACTGTAGGTATCCTTATATCTGGTAGAAACTGGGTTCTCATTTGAAAACAACAATTTTAAGGCTTCAAGCTCAAAAAGTGAAATTCTATCTGTAAATATCAAACAAAATTTATACATACCTTACTCAAAGCTTTGCTTTTCTTGAAACATGTTTTTTCTGACTCTTCAGTAAAGAAAATGTGTTTGTTTTTCATATTTATTTGTCTTCTCATGTCCAAGAACTTTGACTTATACTTGACATTCTTCTGTAGATACCCGACCCGCCTATGACTAAAATTTGAAATTCCACCATATCTGCAACCAAATCAAAAGAAGTTGACTTAAATCTTAAGTTTTGAGTTTGTTTCCTTATATAAAAAGAAAATAAAACTAATGATTTTCAGTATTTTTCTATTTGAAGCTGTTATTTTTTCATTTTTCTAAATTATGAAAATGATAGAATAGTTCAAAATCCAGAAGTATAAGTCTTGCCTGTAAGTTAATTCTCAAGTAAATACGAAACACCCAAGTTGAGAATATCAACATACCTCATATACAGCATAAAGCAGAAATTACATAGTAAACATGTAATGAAGAAACATCAGAAAAATATAACCCCATTGCAGTTGTAGAATTATAATTTTTTCTCATGGTGATGCGATGCCAAAGCTCCTTAACACATATCTGGATATGTTTGCATTATTTTAAAAGTGGTCACTAAATTTGTTACCTAAATCAATCTGAACTCACCAAAAAATAAAACCTCCATTATCAAAGTAATTAGAGAATGTCTTTTAATCTAACCATCTATACTTTTTCAGCCCTAAAAGATATGTATGTGCTATGAAGCTTTCTTTGACTTTATTAAGATTCATTAACTGCCTCTCCTACAGACTATTAGACATTTAGAGTGTAACATACAATTTAGCACTTATAAACTCCTAAACAGTATGGTTTTAAATATCAGGTGATATCTTCCAGCCATATTAAAAACCTGTTTGTAAAGTATATCTTATCCTACCCTTTTAAGTAGAACTGGGTGCTCAAAATAGGGGGAGAATAGTTAAGTTAAATCCCAGGTAACACAACCAATCTCTGTGAGTGTATTCTAACAAGAGCTATTTAAATAATTGATCAGTAAAATTACACATGGGTAGAAATAAATTCTGCCAGGAATTTAAATGTGGCAATATCAAGAAAACCCTTTATATTACTAATCTTTAAGATATTAAGCCTTAATTATGAGCATGTATTTCTGAACTAACTTGGATTCAATTTAGATCAACCTATGTCCTTTGCTTGCTGATCTCATAATGTATAGATACCCATTAAAGTTTCACAACTAACAAAGCATGTCTCAACGCCTAGAAACATCAAAGACCTTAACCTTGATTTAAATCAAGGTGCAAGCTGACATAATGATAGGTCTTCAGTGTGCCTTAAGTAGACAGTTTAGTCTTGTCTTCATGTTATATGCATAAGCTCTTCGGTTTCCTTATATTTAATGTTTGGGCATTTAATCCCAGAGAACTCTTATACTTACTCTACTGAAAAGTTCATAGCAGCTTTATCTGTAATAGCAAAATACCACACATAGTCCAAATGTCTTTCAAAAGTTAAAGGATTGGCAAATTAAAGTACACCCATACAATGGAATACTATTAAGCAATAAAAAGAATGAGCTATTGGTACATGCAATAACCTGGGGTACCTCAAAAGCATATTCTTAAGTCTTAGGAAGCAACCTAGCTGTACATAAGAAATGGTCATTGAAACATACAGCTCCACTCAAAGGATCAGGTAAATACTGATAAGGCATGGAGCTCATGGTACACTGTTGAGGGAAGAAAGCAAGCTGCAGACTATGTACAGTATGATTCCATTTTTGTATTTTATAAAAAGGGATTAAGATGTATGTATATGTACACAATCATAAAAACACACATGAATAAATTAGAAAAGATATATGCCTATCTCTGGAGAATGATTTGAAGGAAAGATTTTCATTGTTACTTCTGTTTTGAGTTTTACTACTTTCATAATAAAAAAGAAGAAAGGTTACTGTAGATTTGAACTTTTCAGGCTTGTTCACGATATACTTTAGATATACAGAAGTATGGGAGACCCTAGGTGAGGGGAGAACCATGTTTAAAAGTCTCGAGAACTGAGCTTGAACCCCCTTAAGCTCTTGTGATCGTGACCAAGACAAAACCTCTGTTAGCTGCAGCTGCTTTATCTCTGAAATTGGAATAGCAACACCGGATTGCTATGAAGCACAACTGAGTTAACATATGTGAATACATCAAATGTATGGTGATATCTCCACAATTCTTAGTAGCAAGAGAGATTAGTGTTTTAATTGTAACAATTCGAATGCTATAAAATATCTAAGTGTTATTAGTTATTTGAATATCAGATGGATATCAGACAAAGAGCTTTAGGATAGCTAAAGCTTAAAGTAAGGTTTAAGGACAAGGGCATTTATGTATAATTAATTACTTTTGTCCTGAGCCATGCTTGAATCCCAGAAGGGAACCACTGTCATCAAAGTCTGAATCTGGGTTTTCTTCGATGTCCAGTTCATGGCTAAACAAAAAAAACAAAAAGGTAAACAGTGATGACGCATTACCTCCAAAGCCTACCAATTCAGGTAAATATCAAAAGTACATATAAACCAACCTATGCAAAGTTTCTCAACACAGCATTCAACCAAAGTACCTAGAAATGATTGGCACACAGTAATAAGCACTCTAATCTTAAACCATGTCAAGTAATTATCTCTATTCCTGAACATGAAACAAATCTGGATCTCTCCATTTTCCTTTGGTAAAATGCCAGGAAAAGCTGTAGCTTTAAACTAATCTGCTAGAGACATATCTCAAGATTTTTTTTTCAGAAAAACAAACAAGAAAACATTTGAGAACTATCCACCCAACCAAAACATTACAAAAGAAAAAATATTAAGAAGAATACGGCTGTGATACAGTGATATTAAGTAACCCAGGATCATCCATCTATTGGGGATAACTTCTAATGCTCCCTACGACCTGGGCAACAGTAACAATGAATGTGACGAGAGCTCAATCTGACAAATTAATTACACTCACTGAACATTTACAGAGAATGTACTGGGTCCCAGGAATGTAAGTACATCCACTGTCTGCCTCAGAGAATTAGCGGGAACCAATGGAGGAGTTAATGAGCAATGTCTACCATGCAGAAGGAACACAGGAGAGGTATGCTTTTACGTACTTAGTTGCTGAGCCTCTAAAGGTTGCTCACTGTTTTTTAGAACCTGTATAGAACATAAAAGTCTTAGGTGGAGCATTCATACTTTGTCATAGAAATAAAATGTTTCCAGCTAACATCCAAAATTTTGTAATGTCAATCTTTTTCTTGTATTTTATAGCATTAGCAATTGACTATATCCTACTTTACATTATTCTCTAACTGTTAAATTACATGTATAATGGTATACTAGAAAGAGTGCTGTCTCTGAAAGCTGGATTGGGCTATAGCTGTAGAGCTGCCATTGTTGCTATGTAACTCTGGGCAAGGGATTTATTCTTGTTCTGTCTCAGCATTCCCACCCATAGAATGAGAGCATTAGATTTGATATAGTTGATGTGTATTTTATCGATAAAATTCTATGATAATATGTACCAGATTTTTGAAAAAAAAAATCAGAACTTCCTTGATAAAGAGAGACCCTACCTACTTATATATTACTAGTTATTAGCTATCATCCATTGGTAGCTACTAAGCGTCAGATGTATTATATGCTAGTTCCAGTCTTCCCAAAGATATCACAAAAAGGGCACTGGTTCCATTTTACAGATAAAAAAAATCGTGACAGAGTAGACGCAGAGCTGGGATTTGACCATGCTCCAAAGCCCATGGTCTTCCCAGTATGCCTTGTTTCTTCTCACAGGATTAGCAGTGCTGTAATGTAACAAGCACTCATGGACAGAGTGCTTATGCTAACACATTTTAGAGAGAAAGGTAACATGCAACTTGCCTCCTCTTAAGTTTGCTTGGTTTACGTTCAGGTGGATCGTCTTCACTCTCTTCTCCATCAATACCAGTCAGGTGTGGTCTTTCTTTGATTGCGGTTGAAGACTCCTGTGAATCTAGAGGCAGAGATATTACACTGGATTTTCCCTCCTTGGTTTTAAAACTCCTCTGCCATTTGCAAAGGCGACTGAAATACTTTGGTGCCTTTTCTGTAATTAACTGTATGTGCATCAGACAAACTGCCAGATGACATCTACCTAATTTTCTATCTACATGCAGTTTTCAGCATAAAAAATTGGAGTGATGTCTTTTAAGTTTAAAAGTTTCTATGATATAACTACTTTAAAAACTGAACTAAAACTACTTATTCTGATAGCTGTCCAAAACTACACATATTAATCCACAAAGTTACCTTGTCATAACTATTATCATATTTTGATTAAATTTTCATCTAAATGACTCTAAAGGGAGCATAACACTAATTAAATAAATTTTTAAAGAAGCAAATCCATTTATTTGTCTCTACTATAGCTCTTAAATGAATAATGGAAGTAACAGAAAGATGAACACCACCATTTAAAAAGAGTATTTTTAACCTGTTGCAGCATCAACTGAAGTACATGTCTCTCTTTGTTCTATATTTCCTCAGACTGGAAAAAGTAGGTCGGTGGGACTAGAAGTGGAAAAGTATCTGTAATATAGATGGTGGGAAGCTTTGACTGTGTGGAGACAGACAATTCCAGGAGAGCATCCAACCATAAACAGTAGAAAACATAGAGAGAAATGCACTATATACCTTATGTTTTGATATCGAGAGAAAATATAAAACAAATCAAAATCTAGAATTCTCAAATTGATCCTAATGGCAGTCATACTGGAGCTAATTACAGAAATGACCAATTATATACATAATTAAGGGAACAGGCAATAGAATAACAATGATCAATTTATACACATAGCTTAGGAAACAGGCAATAGAAGACAGCTTTTACTATGTTTGACAAAGAAAAAAAGTAGGAAGATTATTAAATATAGTAACACAAAGAAGTAAATAGGGGCCAATGCACTGACGAATATACATATTTCCAGTTTTATTTTCTAAATAAGTACAGAAAGTAATCAAGAGAATTTTGAAGAATATCAAAAGGCTAATATAAAATAATCACATAAAAATAACAATAACAGCAAAATAAAAAGGAATGAAAATATCATACTGAAGTTAAGCTCCATTATAAGATTACTGAGAAAAGAGAAATAAAAAAGTAGACAGAGCTCATTAGAAACTCTCTAAAGGAAACTCAACTAGATGAAGTAAGGTCTGTGACCTGAGATGAGTAAAGTAAACCTAAGTATTAAGTAAAAGGCCAAAACCATTTGCTTCATATAGGAATAAGGCTAGGAACCAGACTTCTGGCAAGGATGCCACGGTAGCATGTTAGTGCACTTCAGGAAAAATCTGAAAGTTATAAAAATTTCCTTCTCTCCAGTTTTCTTGGTGCCATCAGTTGGTAGTGCCCTTCTCCCTAGTAAGTGCTCTTCTCCCTAGCAAGTGCATTCCTAGCCACCCTATACCACCTTCTTTTAACACTGGCTTTCCTTAATTTTGACAGTAGTATCAGTCTGTATGGCAAATTTTTTTTTTTTTAATTACTCAGGCAAGAGTCAACCAAGTTCCTTACACTGAGTATTTTATGAGAAATCTTGAAATCAACCCTTCCAGTCAGAAATTAATATTATCAGGCACTGTTGAGATTCCCTACAGAGCAAGACTTCACTTGTCTCAATTGAATTCCAGAAATGATTCCTACTCCGATTTGCCTAATGTCAAATGTCTGTTCTCAATCACTCTTTAACATGCCTCCATTTGCTCTAGAGAAGCTTGGACATTCCAAACTCATTCTAAATTAGATTTCTCAAGGGATTTCCAAGTTTTAATTCATAGGTTACCAAGGTGTAAAAGGAGGGAATACTTTTGAGAACACTGTGAAAATATTTTTTATTTATATAAAAGGGTTAATAAACAATTTGTGATATGAAAATAAAGATTAAATAATTTCATTCTTCATTCATACTATAAAATGTAGTTGACGTTATTTAACTCTACCATAAAGGACTGATGTTAGTTATTTTGCTAAATAGAGTCCTTTAGTTAACGATTACTTAGTAGGATAAATCTTGTTCAATCTTACCCTGAGCTTGCTGGTTTGTGTCTCTGTTTCCAGACACGTTGCTTTCCTTGGTTTCACCATTACATGGTTCACTTTGGCCAGAAGCAGGGCATTCTCTTCTGTTGTCAACTTCACTGAGCCACTGATGTCCATTAGAACTTAAAGAGGAATCTAACTGGCTCTGTTTTACTTTCTCTGAATTTAGACTTATGTTACTAATTCCATCCAGTATTTCATTATGATCTTTATCACTTGAACTAGAGCTTATGCTACCAGTTGATGAAGGCGGAAAAGACAGTAAGTCTGCTTTCATGCAGTTTTTATCTTCCTCGTTGTTAACTTCTGTTTTAGAGTCACAAGTATTTGTATCGCAGCTTTGTGAGGCATCAAAAGTCCAACCCTGAGCATCCCAATACTGAAATTGTTCCAAGTAATGCCAATAAAGTTGACTATAATGTTGTTCCCATTCTTCCTTTGTACCAGGAACGTTCCATGGTTCAGAACACATTGTTTGATCTGGGTGGTTTTCTTGCCAGCTTTGCCATAATAGTCCTACACCATATTCATTCCAGTACTTTTCCCATTTCTCTGTAATTTCTAGCTTTGGAGTTAAGGTATTTTCAGTAGGAAGGTTTTCAGTTTCAGTGTCTTTTTGGATTTGAAGTTCATATGTTCTGGTGTTCTCACACTGTTCAATTGACGATGGATCATCTGAAGACAAAATGTCATCTTCATATTCTTGTCTCCAAGATTCTCTGATAATTTCATTTAAGTACTTCTTTTGATGTTTTTTCTTTTTCATTTTAACTTTATTTCTAGTGTTCATAGTTACCTGTATAAGATAAATAGTTGAATATACATGCACTTCATGAACTGAAAAGAGAAAGTAAAACCGAAGTCTATTTTGACATTAAACAAAATACCCTCGATCACACCCCCTCTCCGACCTGGGCCTTTAGTTACGCAAACAAGGGAATCTTCTTAAGTTTCCAAGAGGAGAAAAAAAAAATCACACGTGGGACATATCACAACTTCCAGTTTTAGTTAATTATAAATATGTATATTGAAAGAGAGGTGGGGTCCTCTACTTCACAAATGCATTAGATTTGGGATAAAAAAATTCTATGTGACATTTTATGAAGAAAACTAAGAAACAGAAATAAAAAAGGTAAATTAATACTTACCTCAAAATTCTTATGTGCAGACTTCCCACCAAACTGAAGAGGCAGTCCCATACTTCTCATGAGTTCAGTCTCAGAATCAAGTTTACTTTCATCTAGGCCTATGTCTTTGCTATCACATGATTGTGCAGTGCCATGGGAACGACTCCCTTCCTCTTCTGTGGCTTGGTCTCCTACAGATAGCATTCATTAGCTTATTTTTAGAGAAAATTTAGATGCAGGTTTTATCATTTTAATGAAGAACCTGAGACCCAGAGCTATTACATGACTTATCAAAAGTTAAGTCATATAAATGTAAAATTTTAAGGAGAAAAAAAAAGAAAATAATTGATGGTAATATGGACCAGTAAAACCACAGCCAAGTAAGAATCAAGAGAAAATGTCCGGTCTGGCTCTGCCTGCCACCACCATCCAACTGCCCATTCAGCTTAAATTTACTGAGCATATCTGCAGTGCTGGGAGTAAGAGAGAACACAGCGGAGTAATCATAAAAAGTATTTCCATTTTCACATCCCTTATACGCAATAAAACTGAACTATATCGGTGAATTAAAAATGATGATTTGTGGAGTTTTTTTTAGGAGCTGTTAAGGCAGTGGAGAGGTACATCCTTAGGCCCCTCATGGGTGCTTCAATCACAACTGGATTTATACCCTGGGACTTTATGGGAGAGTTGATTTAATGAAAGTCTTCTGCTATTAAAAGTCTGAAACCCACTGAACTGGAATTTCCTTTCAAGTTCACTGATTCTAGGTTTTAGAGAAAAACTTTTTTATTATAACAAGTTTTATTTCATCCTAATATGGTTGTCTAAAAGTAGACCATACCACTAATTGGACAAATGCCATTCAAGTGCTCTATTAACAGTCTGAATGTGAGATAAAATAATTTTATATATTAGCAGGACTCAATTACGACTGAGCAGCATTCTAGCTAAATGTTCTTAGGCAATAGAACAGTGAATCTTATAGCAAAAATGGAAACTGAAAAAAAGAGAAATCTTATGTGTAAAAATTTTACTAAAAGAGAGAGAGAAAAGAGATACCTATCTAAATAGGGAGATCCATTCACCATTCCTCAATGAAAGCTCAGGAGAGAGCAAAATAGGAAAAAATCAGCTAAGTTTTATGCTTCTCTCATGGTATGCATTTCTTATGTTTGTTGGAAGCCTAGTGTCTAAAGAAATCTTATTTGCATACATAACACTGGAACATCAACCAAACATTTCATCTGGTGTACAACTGAAGAAAACAGTGATTTGCTCCATATTGTGAGAGTTAAGGGATTTTCAAGGGTAACTGACACACTACTTGTGCTGGTTTTAGCCTATAATTCATGCTGCAGTTTTTCCTGTGTCTAAAGAAAGATAAAATAGCTGTGTGGAAAGGACAAATGGGATCCTGGTAGGGATATGTGCGAGAGACCAAGATGGTTTTTGGTAACCAGGTGAGGCTCAAAGTTTAGAATCAATTCTATTTGTTATTTGGTAAACTTAACCCAGATTGTGGCCTCTTTACTTCAGGCAAAAGACCATGAAGGTTCACTTGGAATCTGTCTTGAATCATTTATCTAAACAAGTCTTAAAAGTATTTAAATAAGGAGGCCATTAGATTGAGATGGCTCTAATGCCATAGTAACTTACCCAAACAACTCAAAACTTAAGCCAGAGTCAATGTACAACCTGAGAAAGTGAAACTTAACAATCACAAACAGCCAACTAAGTTTTACCATTAGCCTTAATTACTTAAACTATGGCCAATCAAAATTGCCTTGTTTTGCTTCTGCATCTTCTCTATCAAAACCCCTTCTATAGCTCCTGCTGGCAGGGCACCACTAACCACCTTCAATTTGGTGCTGCTTGATTTGAATCAATGTTATGTTCAAGTAAACTCTTGAAAAAAATTTTTTAACGTGCCTCAGTTTATCTTTTAGCACAATAAAATTTCGCTGAAGAAACTATATGTTCTCTACTTTTCAGGGTTTCACATTTTAGGTTGCTTTTATCTAATGGCAACAACTTGGGAAGAAATGTACACAGGGCAAAAGAGGTACCTTGAGTCCATATAGGAGCTAGCTATGGGAAACATAATATCTGCTTTGATAGGGATTTTGGAACCATGTTATAGTAAACAATAAGGATTGCTTATGACTATAGGATTACTTGCCATTTATAATATTTGATGCTAAGAAATTAGTACAGTATCATGGTTAATTTTAGCAAAAAAGCATATAGTTTTATACAATATTACCTGCATTGCTGCCATTGCCTTTAACATAGTAGCCTTTTAATCCCAAATTGCACAATTTTCGATCTCTGTGAAGCAAATTAAACAGTCAATATCGAAAAAAAAAACTGAACTAAATTTAGAGACAAAATAAGTTCAAGGCAACATAGATTAATTAATAAAAAAGTTAAGGAAAATAAAGCAATCTGTTAATACATTTTCCTCATCTGTAATACAGAGGTAATAATACATATCCCATGGGTTGTCACAGGGTTGACACCATCTGTAAAACATTTACTATATACTATGTAGCAAGCATTTTTAATTATAACTACTAATAATTAAAATCAAATGGTATTCTGGTTATTGAGGGAAGAATCCAATCTTTATGATAAACAATGGAATGTTCTCTATATTTGCTGTGAGTGTAAAATGGAAAGATTTATCTCATATATAAATCCATAGGCAAACCCCCAGTCCACCTGCAAATAGCTCAAATTATCCATTGCCCACATAGTAAATGAGATAGTCATGGTCCAAGCAAAGGTTGTTTGGGCACTAACATAAAACAAAGTTCTTATTTATATATTTTATCAAACTGAAACATAAATCAAGATAAAATAATTCAGTCTCAATGACTTTTAAAAACTGTGAACGATTAAATTTTTCTTTACATACCTACCTCTAAATTTTTTTCTTTATCTACTAAGATTGGAAATAATATAACCAAAACAGAACACTTTAAAAATATAACCTAATAATATAACCTAACAGAACACTTTAAAAAAGGTGAAGGGAGGTTGCTATTATTATATTCCTAGTAGTAGATAGTATAAGCTCCATCATAACTGCCACAATAAAACCATCTGCAAGTAATAGCTAATACTACTTTTCTAATGGAGCTACAATATATTCAACAACATAAAATTGTATACTTGATATATTTCATCTCCTATTTTTTGATATTTTATAAGATGTAAAGTAGGCAATGACTTATCGTGGGAATCGGGTGAGGGAAAGAAGTACAAATGTGCTTTGGTAGCACGTTCTATTTCCTGCCTTTGAGGGGAGGTGTACAAATAATCTTATATAGTATGAAAATCAACTCTTAATTACTGAGAAGTTACTTAGCCCCTATGCTAATGCTAATTCTCTGTTTTCTGCTGCTTGGTATTGATCTTTCAGTCTAATAATATATTATACAATTTCACCAACAATCAAATCTGTTTTTAGATTATAAAACGCAACTTTCCCTATGTGGAAAGTCAGGGTTACACTTAAAGCCTTTGAACTTCCAGCATGTCTCCCACTCCCAGGAACTTCTCAATGCCTCCTGGCAAAAATTTCAAGATCTTCAAGCTCCTTTTGTTCTAAAGGGTTAAAATTTATCTGAGCATTAAATGCTCACCTGCCCCCAATAGTGCTAGCCTACATGACTTCTGGGGATCGGGCCAGTCCACCTGCTCCCAAAAGTGCTAGCCTACATGACTTCTGGGGATCGGGCCAGTCCACCAGGACAGGCCAAGTCCAGAGGAAGAAGCAGAAAGATACTTTAAGTGTGAGAGGTAAAACAGGTGTTCAAGGTTATTACTAGTATATTCCAAGGATACCAATAATCTGAGGCATAAGATTAGCAACAAGGGAGAGAATGCTAGCTCTTAAATTTTTATGAAAACTCTATTTCACACATAGGGCATCTTTTAATAATCTCTAAGAGCACTGAGCACTGGGAAAAATGTTTTCCTGATGCCCTACGGTATTTGAAGAATCTCCCATTATACTTGCTAAGTGTCCTCTATAAAGCAATCTTTTGAGTTTGATCAGTGCACCTCGCCCCACAGAGCAAAATGATTCTGGATGAATATCTGGACCTGGAACACTGAAAGAACTAAATAAACCTTAACTGCTGAATTGAATTGTAAAGTTGGAGAACAGACCTGCATTGTAGCAACTCCTCTAAGATACTGCTCCTTTAAGAGCCCTAAGCATCTCATCATCATACCTTTAAATATGATAAATATTACCACACCTAAGTCATCTTATCATCACTGTACCTGATGCATGTGTGGCCAAAATACACGGTGAATAAATGGTTCTTAGAAATTTCTGAAGTAGCAATTGCTCTACTGCAAAAGGACTGTAGATTATTTTCAAGCAGTAAAAGGAAAAGGAAAAGAAAATCCTTTCTCAAATTGCTGAAATGGGTTCATAGAAATGTTAACGTGACTTGTTTAAGGCCACATGGCTAATATTGGTAGAGCTGGGCTGTGAAGCCTGTTAGCTATTGGCTCGAAGGACAGTGCTCATTTAAATTCTGGCTAAGGAATTTGTTGTGGGGAAAAAACATAGCAAATGATTTTGGTGTTTTATATATCAAAACCTAGAGATTACCATGACAGACACTGTCACGTGTGTAGGATCAGAGGTAAATACAGACTCTTGTTTCTAGAACAGTTCTCTATCTCAACTAAAATACATGTTGTTAAAGTATTTTAACGGGTCACCAGTGTTCTAATGACTTCATACCACTTAAATACTTTAATGGGAAAGATTCAATAAAATTGTATGTTCTAAACTAATTAGCAGGAAAGTGAAAAGGCTGAGGAGTCACACAGACCTCCAGGGCTGCCACTTACCTGGCTGTGTGATTTTTATTTAGGCCATTACTGAGATTCAGATAGAATGCTTAAATGGAAGCAAAAAAGGTATGAAGTATAAAATAATTAGTGCCAGGCACTTGCAAGTCATTAATATGGTAGATTTAATTTTTTCCCCAATTATAGTGTATATATTTTAGTCCTCATTTTGCTTGATGATGAAGTAGCTTTTCAATGTACTCCTTCCTTAAACATTCAGTGACAGTGTACTTGAGTTTGTCTTCTACCTTTTTCTCAGTTAATCCATCTCTTCTCCTCTTTTAATCTTTAAATATGTGGAAATTCTTCAAAGATGGATCCTACTCCAATCCCTTCTTAAGTGCTAAATTAATGGCTTTGATTACTATCTATCTATATTAGAATGGCTGAAAATTTTAAGACCAGCCCAGACTTCTCCAGAGTTCCAAATACAATACATTTAACTACCTATGATTCTTACCTATGGATATCTCACAGGTACTCCAAAATAAAAATGTACAAAGTTGATTATCTTCTTACTGCTGTACCAAAATGAAAACCCATGACTCACTAGTCACTCCTATCTCAGTGAAAGGCACCAATACAAGTCAGAAATCAAGGAGTTATCCTTGACCTAGTCTTTACTTTCCCATCCTTTAACTTTCCTTCATCCCCCCACATCCAATACAATCCCTTAAACTCAATGACTTCTCTCCTATATGTTCTCTTTTCTCTATTTTCCCGGCCACCAATCCTTATCCAAACCACCAAAATCTGTTGCTAATCTTTAAAAATGTAATGATCATTTAAAAATGATCCAGTCTTCCACAAAATGCTGAATGTTTTAACTCTGCCTACCTCACCAACCCTTCTTTCTTTCCCAGTCATTTTGTTTCAGTTTCACAGGATTTCTTTTGCTCCCTCAAGGCTTTGACACAGAGTTCTGCTAGCACAATGCTTCTTCCCACGGAAACATACCTCAGTTTCTACTCACCCTTTAGACCTCTTTTCAAATGCTACTTCCTTAAAGAAATCATTGTGATCTGTTAGTTTTGCTATCATCGCATTCAGTACTTCTCTCCCATTGCACTTATAACTTTAATTAACCAAATAATTATGTAACAGTTGTCTTAAGGTTAATGTCTTTTGCTAGAAAGTAAACTCAAAGGGTGTAGAGACCAGCTATATCTTGTACCCTCAGTGCCTCCTAGTACCTAATACAAAGGAGCACAAAAAGTATTCGGTGAATGAATACATGCCTACATGAATACAAAAGCGTCAATACTTTCACATTAAATTTAACATAATGTTTGATTTCTTTTCAGATTAATTTTCAGATTACAAAAATCGCATGATGAATACTAAGAATTCCTTGAAAGTTAAATTCTACTACATTAAGCTATTTTAAAAGCGTCTCATAAAATTCACTTCCACAGGTCGAATCTAATAATAAGCATGTGAGATAATTAGGGTACATATACTTGTTTTAGAAATGGAAAAACGATTTAAGTGGCTGAACTTAATATAAAGAAAACCATCCCTAGAATATAATTCTTTAGGCAGTTTTCCCCCCTATCCACAAACTATTTTGCTGCCCAGCAATTTTAACCCAAAACAAATATTTTCCAAAAATAAAGACAGCTCATAAACGAATGTAATTATAGTTTAACCTCTTACCTCAGGTAATTACAAGTTCTATTTATGTGTATTTGCGCTTTAATAAGTCTTAGGTTTTAAAAAGACGTTAACCAAAACAAGTTACTCATCTTTTAATCCTTCACCTTGTGATGTCACATCCATTAACGAGATTTTAACACTTCACTATCCCAATTTTTAAATATCACCTCAATTTCTAAACTTAATAACATATACCAGCTAGCACATTTTTTTTCATAACAGCTTACAAAATAAATGTTCTCCTTCACGTAACAGCAGCAGGCGACCACTCTGTAAAGTCTGAGGGCTTTTTACCTGTTTTCTTAAATAACACCTTGCCAAGGGTCAAATACCCTGGCCGTTGGTTCCAGGGATCAATTACAACTAGTCTGCAATACGTACATTTCTGGGAAATGGTCGTGCTAGAAAGGAAGAGGAACATGTTTTTACTTACTCTAAAAATGCCCTGGAGCAGAGGCAAAGGATCTTACAATCCTCCTCGAGGTCTTCGATAAAGAGAAACATTTCGGCCACTTGGCTCCACTTCTCGCAGCACATTTTACCACCTCAGAGAAGGCAGAGCTGCGGTAAACGGCACGGGTCCGGCCTCCAGGCCTCCGCTGGGTTACTGGAGACCGAAAGGAGGACTCGCCGGCTCGTTTGAGGGGGTGAGGAGTTAGGAAGGGATCGGGGAGCGATCCAGCCTGAAGCAAGTTGCGACCACCGGAGGAAGCTAGGAAGCCGGCACGGGAAGTGGCTCCGTGAGGCCACAGGAAGGGGCGGAGCGACAGGAGGTGCCACACTCAACGCGTCCCGTGCTGCAGCCACTTTTTGGCTTTTTCTCACCGGTTGCTTGCGGAAAGTCGGCTGATCAGCTTTCAACGCTCCCCTTCGCTGCTGAGCCACCGAAGAGCTGCCGCCGCTGCTCTAGGACGAGGGCGAGCCTCCTCTGCCCTCTCCCGCCCGAGGTGCGTCGGTCCCGGCTTTAGTCTCCCCACGCTTCTCCGCGCCCGGGGGCACGTCAGTCTCGCGGGCTGCGCACCGCCGAGGCCGCGCGTCCGGTCTTCCTAATCGCGCTGGAGTCCCCTGCCGGCACCCGCGGGCTCGGCATCCGGTCGGACCCAGCGTTCGGCTCTGGCACCGGAGTGGCCGGGCCCTGCGAAGCAACGAGCTCATTTACTTCGTCTCGCATCTCCCCTCGCGCTCAGAGACCCCCAATTAGGCGGCATGTTCCGCTTCTGAGTGGTGGGGCAAAGCTTCCAACCTCACTAGAGGCCCCTGGGCTTGCCCAGTAACCTTTTGTTCCTAGGATTTGAATCGACCCTACTGTGTATAAAAGCTAAAAAGAAATTATGAGGTGATCACGAGAGTGTGTAGTCGGAACGCCGCATGAGAAGTGGTTAAGAATGCTCGCATCTAGGCAAATGAGGCTTGGAATCCTGGTTTTTGCCCCTTTTACTACCTGTGTGACACTGGCAAGCGACTTAACTTTTCTGAGCATCATTGTGATCATCTGTAAAATAGAGATGCTTACTAGTATTTGTTCTCTAGGGCGGCCGAAAGTACTAAATGAAATCATAAATGAAAGGACTAAATCCAACCTCCCATATCTGCTATTAATAGTTTGAGTGGGTAGGTACTTTGTATGCGTCTGGTCTGTCTTGGTTCCCTGAGTTTGTAGCCGTAAAACAGGTTTCTGCCCTCAAGTGGTTTATTAATAAGAAAAATACATGTGCACATAACCAGGATGTCGAAAACTGGAACACCACTACTAAATTTAAAAAAAGTAATTTTTGGAATGAGGTATTGGTTGAGATTACACAAGCAGCTTCTTCAAAGAAATTTGTTCAGGTTCAAAGGTGGTTGGAGCAGTTAGTACTTGGTTTGTGCTATTAATGCTGAAATGGCATTTGTATTTGTTTAGAATATTTAAAAGCCAAAGTAAAATCCAGATATTTGGAACACTCGCTAATATTTTGGCCCCATTTACTAGTGAGTGCAGAGATCATTTTCAAATGAAATGTTTATTCCCATATACTGCTACCTTCGATGTCAGAGATACACTCATTTTAGTGACTTGGGAAGATAAGTGCTGCACAATTAGATACACTGTTGTAGAAGTGCAACATTTTTGGGACGAGGATAGGTTAAGACAATACAAGTAGAACAGTAATTATCAAGCAGAGTGGAAGCTTTTGACCAGAAGTTGGAGGGCATTCTAGGATTTAAATAAATAAATAACTAAATAACCTTGACAGGGAATTTATATCAGAATCTATAGTTTGAAGCTTAAAATCTAAAATGTTTTTTAAAAGATTAAATAATTGGGGTTCCCAGATATCTTTTAACTGAGAAACTGCAGCTTTTTTGATTTTTTTGAAATAGAATGCTTATTCACTAAAACAGTATTAAACCCCTGTTAAACCGTTATTAAATATGCAAAAAGGAAAAGGGAAAATTAATTTATATTTCAGTGAAAGTTTCTTCTAATTGACATTTTCAGCATATTCTTCATGTGGCTTATATACTAAAAGTAAGAAATAGATCTGATACCATCCATGGTGGTATAAGTACTGGTGGTAAAAGTATGGGTGTTTAAAAATTGATTTATTTTATTATAGTTTTGTAGAAAACAGACAAACAAAAAATCCTGTATTCTGATTTACTAGTTTTTGAAATATTTTGATTTTAAATAGCTATAAAATCAGTTGTGGTAAATGTTCCTCACCATATATGAGATTTTAGCTTGTCAACTTTTTCTTGCAGGTTACATTAATTACAGATGGGAAAATTAAGGTACCTTATATGTGATGCATAGGACCGTAATTTATTGTAGTTTTTTGGATAGGAAATAACATGGAATTTTGGTAACTAAAATATATCTCTCCCCAAACATCTTTTAACAATTACAGTTTTTATTGGAATAAAAAAAGTGGTAAAGAGTCAAGTATAGCCTGTGGTAAATTGCGGCAGGAGAAGGGCCAGGCAGAAGTAGAGTGAACAAGAAATTGCAATTTTAATATTTTCAGCCTTTTTGTCAGAGAGATTAAAGAAAGTGTAATGAAAACAAGAGTAGGCAGTAAGAGAACTAAGTTTTAATTTTGGCTCTTGGATTTTCACTGAATTAATTTAGTAACTTTGGGCAAGTCAACTTGGCTTTCTGTTAAGAAGTTTCATTCATTGAATTCTAACACCATTTTCTCATTATCACAAATAAGATTTATTCAAACTTCTTTGTTCTCTAGTCGCAGGTTTTAGGGCACTGTCTTGGTCCACATTTTTGTCAAAGATTTGGATGAACACAAGTTCAGATTTATCTGAATTTAGCCAGGATTTGGTAGGTGCCTAGTATGTGCCAGGCATATTCTAAACGCTCTACATATGTTTTCTCATATAACTATCCATTTTGTTTACTCTTAGAATCCCAAGTGTTTTGTATAGTGTCAAACACAAACTACTTGCTTGAAAAATATTTGTTGAGTAAGTGAAATTTTAGCCTAATTCTGTAAGTCTTCTCTGGGCTATCCTCTTCATTATACACTGTATTCTATCCCCTCTGACCTAGTCAAGGACAAGCCCCAACAATTATCTCCTCTACTTCATCATCCATTTCTCACTTTCCTACTGATTCATTATCATTGGCATTAAAAAATGCTGTATTTTCTTTCATCTTATAAAAACAGCAAACTGGATTTACATTCCCCTCTAGATACCCATCTCTATATCCCCTTTTGCAACAGTATTCCTCTGAAGAGTTGTTTATATTTGCTGTTTTCAATTTGTTTACTCCCATTTTTTTTTTTTGAACTTACCACCTAACTTTCATCTCAAGTTTCAAAATAGTTCTTATTAGGGCTTGTCAGTGCCTCTTTGTTGTAAAAATCCAATGACAGATTATCATTCCTTATTTTACTAGACCTCTGAGCATCATTTGAAACAGTCGAATTCTCCTTCTAGCTACACCTATTACTTTGACATCCAGTTTGCCACTGCTGAAATGGGGATGCTGGTTTGGTTCCTCACTGTCTTTCCAGCTTCTAAAAGGTTGAGTGCCCCAACAGTCAGTTCTGGAAACTCTTCTTTATTTTATATTCACCTTGTAGAAGGATCTTCTTTAGTTTCACGGTTTTCAGTACTGTCCATATGTCGCCAGTTCCGTCAATTCCAAGATAACATTTCTCTAGCCCTGATCTTCTTGCTAAACTCTGCTTTATTCAGCTGCCTATTTAATGTCTTCACTTGGATGTCCAATAGAATCTTAACATGTTCAAAACTGAATTTCTGATCTTCATCCCACCCCCAAACCCGTTATTCCTGCAACTCCATCTTTTCACAAGCAAGCAAATGATGACAAGCATGATGATGATGATAGCAATACTTATTTATTGCTTACATTGTGTAAAGCACTTGTCCAAGCTTTTTTACATAGAATCTTCACAAGTCTTATTAGGTAGATACTGTTATTACCCCCATTTTACAGATGGATAAGCTCAGGCATAGAGATATTAAGTAACTTGTGTAGGTGACACAGTAAGTGGCAGAGCTTCCCAGGATACAAACCCACATTGCCAAAAAACTGTGTTGTCATCTCAGACTTTTCTCTCACATTCTACATCCATTCACCAACACATTCTATTGACTTTATCTTCAAAATATATCCAGAAACTGATCATCTCCAATGACCTTCATTCTGCCACACTTGTCTAAGCCACTTTCATCACTCATCTCAATTATTGCAATAACTTTCTGTTTGTTCCTTGAATAGTATATTTTCAACACATAGTAATTTAAAATCCAAGTCAAGCAATCTCACTCTTCTGATGCCTTCATCTTATCCTCTACCTTGGATGAAAGCTGGCCTACAAAGTTCAACAATGCTGCCTCTCTCTGTCCTTTTCTGACTGCTCTCCCTATACTCTCCCTCAGCCTGCCTGCCTTGCTGCTCCTCCTTTATATTACTGGTGCTTTAGCCAGGAACTCTCTTCCAAATACCTACATGATTTGCTTCCTCACTTCCTCAGCTCTCTGTTCAAATGTACTTTTAGAGAGGCCTTCCCAGTGGACCCGGTGTAACATAGTGACTCCCTGCCCCCTCCTACTCCCTTGTCTGCTGTGAATCTCTGTGTTCTTACCATGCTGTATATTTTTCTCTGATGAGTTACTGTACATGCTCCTTTCAGTATCAAGATGACTGGACTCAATCACAGGGAGTGACCTGAGTGGTGAAAGGTTATGAGATCAAGGTCTGAGGAAATGTTGAAAGGAAAGGATTCTGACTAGAAATGGAGATGTTACAGTTCATGATAGCTGTCCTGAAATGTAAGAGGTTGTAGGATGAAGAGGTTCTACAGCACAGAGGTAGGTCTGGTAGGAAAAGTTACAGCGAGGTTAAGTATAAAAAGATCTTTTTAGTAGTTTGATGGATGGTTTTGAAGATGAAATAGGATACATTTTGAGTTTTCTGTTCCAGAAGGGTTTAAATCAAGATCAAGAATGACCATTTGTGGAAGTTTTGCTTGCAGCACCGGGACACAGTTAAGGGACTACTAGGTCTCATGAAAGTTTCTCTGTAACTTCTCTGACTGGATGTCTGCCTATGCACTGTCCCTTTACTGTGTGTGTTAAGTATGTATAATGTAGTATATCAGAATATGATTAAGGATAAGGAGTGTAGTTCTATTACCAATTTTCATTGGAGGAAGTGCTAAAGAAGGTTTTAAAATCACAAGATTTTATAATCCTATTAAAAATTAGAAATAAGACTAGATTATTGGAGGCAATTATATTAAGCAGTAAGGGTCAGCTCATCAAAATGATTGACTTTAAGGTCTAGGAAAAGCTTTTAAAGTATTTGAGAGACTATCATAAATTTTAATTTATTAACAATATTTAAAAGCCCTTTTTCTTTTGAGATATAATTCACTATAACAGTCAACATTTTAAAATGTGCAACCATTGGTTTTCAGTATATTCACAATGTTGTACAACTATCACTACTATCTAATTCCAGAACATTTTTTTGCCCCCCAAAGACACCTCTGCTTCCATCAGCAGTCACTTCTCATGGGCCCCTCCCCCAGCTCCTGGCAACCACTAATCCTTCTATCCCTGTGGATTAGTATATTCTGGGTATTTCATATAAATGGAGTCATAAAAAAATGTGGCCTTTAGTGTCAGACTTTTTTTTTTAACTTAGTATAATGTGATGGTTCTAATTTCTCTACATCATCATCAACATTTGTTGTTGTTGTTACTATTGTTATTGTTATTTTGGTTATAGCCATCCTATTGGGGACAGCGCTATTTAAAAAATAAAATGTTTTGCTATATTGCATTCTAAATGCTCAAACATTGGTAAATTATAGTGGCTCGACTCTCTAGATGGATTGATTAGAATGTGACGAAAATAAAGCCCAGGCTTCATGTGTACTACGTTCACTTCTATCACCTTGACAGGTCAGGTTTCTCACAAGTAGGTGCTTACAAGGAAATTAGACTAATTCCTACATCTTTGGAAGAACAAGTGTGTGCCCTACAAATAAGACAGCAAGATAATCTTGGCGTCAAACACAACATGTAATTGCTTTTGTATTTCTGGCTCACTCTTCTCTATCCCTTTCTTGTATTACTTCCTACCTCATCCACAAAGGATTTGAGGTCATTTTCATTAAGATTATGTTATATGGAATAATGATAAACTATCTCTAAGACTAGAATCAGAACCTGAGAAAATAGGAATGGAAGAAGGAAATCTTATATAGGAGAACATGATCGTAAGAGCTAATATAATTTTATCACTGAATTTCATGTTCAACCCTCAGCTTATTATTATCTGGCAAAGTTACTAAAAAGAGACATAGTTACACATGTTAACTTTATACTTTTCCTTCGAGGAAGCAACGTTTTTTATACTTCTGAATTAAATAAAGTCTCAGGTGGAACTATATATAGTAGAACTGAACAATGTATATAGAAGTATCCTCACGAAAGTGTTGGTAGTGTGAAATATAATTTTAAATTGTGATACACCATTGTGGGCTGTATTCATATTTATCACAAATTTGTACATGTCTCTTGCTTTTTATTTTATGGAAATTCTAATTCGAGGTATTAATGATTATCTTTTTTTAGTCATATTTTTTTCTTCCATTTTATACCATGTTTTCCAGAATATATACATTCAAAATTGGGACAGGTTGTCCAATTAACTCGTGGTAAGTTTTAGTGACTGGTTTAGAAAGTGACGTAAAATGTTGTATGGTTATATTTTCAGTCATTTAAGATTAATGAGAAATTTTAATGACTATAAGATAAAAATGATATTAATAATTTTTTATTACATAATCTCAAAGAGCAGAGAGCTTTTCTGTACATGTGATTTAAAAAGGCAATACCCATAAATGTATGTCATTATTTCCTAAAGATTTGGGTTACTTTTATTGAATCAAATATGGATGTTTGAAGAAGTGTCATCTCAACATTACCTAGTTTAAGATATAAACGTTTAGTATGTTATACTTAAGATATAAGTCAGACTATGAAAATCAATCTGAAATTTTATCAGCTTTATTTTCCTCTCTCAATCTTAGCTTGTGAGTTATTTCAAAAGCTAAACCTGACACACTCCATGAGCAGACAAACGAAACCTTATAATTTTCACATTTAAATCTGTAACAGCCTACTCGTTTTTGATATTAAGAAATGACTCCATGTAGTGTTTATGTAGATAAAATATTTAACTTTTTAGCTGTGGAAAGAATAACACAGGATTATTTTTCCCTTCTAGTGGCAAAATTGAAGACCTCCATGACAATGAAGAAAGAGACTGAATCTGTTATTTTCACCTAAGGAAAAATGATATACAAAAATCAAACCTGTGGTATAGGACAGGATTCTATGCCCTATATGACCTGTTTGATTCGCTTATTTGAAGAATGGTTTGGTGTGGAGCAATTGGAGGACTATTTGAATTTTGCAAACTATCTCTTGTGGGTTTTCACACCACTAATACTTTTAATTCTTCCTTATTTTACTATTTTTCTTCTCTACCTTACTATTATTTTCTTACACATTTATAAGAGGAAGAATGTATTAAAAGAAGCCTATTCTCATAATTTATGGGATGGTGCAAGGAAGACGGTGGCAACTCTGTGGGATGGACATGCAGCAGTTTGGCACGGTAAGCAAGGTCACTTGGATCTTTCATGTGTTTCTGTTTATATGTCTGGCACGGAAACTGTATCATCATTCCATTTTATTGATTTAGAAGATACTGAAAATATGTCATCTGTTTTCATACATTGTGATATGTATGTCTTTCTTAAAATGGGATTTTAAACATTACTGTCCATTAGAGAAAGAACTACACTATAGTGTAGACTTTTACTAAAAGCTAAAATATAAAAATTTATATTTAAGACTTCTGAAAGACTGAAAAACTTTAAAACCACGTAGAAAACTGTTTTGAAAATACTTTAATTATTTAGCATTTATTTTCATTTTGTTCAAAATAAATCTGACTTTTTCAGTATAGAGGTTTTTAAAAAATGAATGTTAAATGTAACTTGTATACCAATAATATACCTTTTTTCAATATGATTTATTTCAGAGATTATTATATCTTTCTCAATAAATGAGATAGCAATAAATTTCTCTCCAGGATATTCATTTTTTCTTTGTTATTTCAGAGAATGTGACGTTCTACATTTAATGACTGGTAGTTCTTCATTTGACCATCATGAAAATTGCCCTCTTGTGGCATATTTTCAAGGACTTGGTATTTTTCTCTACCAATTTTTACCTTATTTGTTGCTCTCTCTTGTTTTGGACTATATGAAAATACAGAGAATTCAATAGGCTTGTAACAGATGTGCCTTCTGTATCATTTTGTTGAGCATCAAAGTGGTTTCACAGACATGGAGGGAAGCACAGATTTTGAAATAGATGCTTGAGGTGGTGATTACATCATAAGAAATATAAATATTGAATCACTATGTTGTTTGCCTGAAACTAATATAATATTATATGTCAACTATACCTTAATAAAAAAAAAAAAGACACTTAAGGATATAGATCACTGAAGTATAAGGCTACTATTAGCAAAGATCACCAGTGACATGCTTTTTAGGCTAACATGTTGTCATTTTAATGCTACATACATTCTTACAAATCTTTTGAGCACTTAACTATGCCATACACTGTAAAATGCTTAGCATGGCTTAATTATTTTTAAACTTTGTAACATAATTGATAGATTTTATGTATTACCTCTATTTTACAGTTTTCCCACGAGGAAACAGGTTCAGAGAGGTTGCTATTTGCCCAAAGCACACTAGGAAGCTAGGAAGAAGAGCCAGAATGTAGCCTCAGAAATCAGGCTCTAAGGTCTGTGCTTTTGTGATCAGTGTTGTGTGGTAACTTTGTCCCTGGTTGGGGATTCAGGATCAAAAGTAGTGATATTTAGCAGGTTTGCAAACAGAAATCATAAATCTTTGATGTATTGAATTCTTAATATTTACTCATTTGTACTAATACTCTTGCTGGTCAGTACACACCCATACTCTCTCATGGTTGTTTTACTTGAGGCAAGATGATACTTTAGCATTCCATATGTGCACACCTGCAGAGAATGCATCTGTGTAGACTGCTATTGTTCATAGTCTTTAAAACAGTGATACAAAAATTCATTGGCATTGTTTATAACACTCATTGGGAATATATATCTCCCTCTCACATATACACACCTTATACTTCAGGATAATATACATTGTAAGGAATTTTAATTTATTTATATTCTAGGAGACCTTGTTTAATTAGGATAAATTCAAGCACTAAATTTATTTTATAGCAGAATGTATAATTTGAAGGTATTTTTATTTATTTATTGAGGTATTGTAAAATATGCATTAATGACTCAGGAAGTATATGTATATGTGTGTGTGTGTGTGTGTGTGTGTATCAACAAAACATTGAAACAGGCTGTATGTGTGTGTGTATATACATATATGTTTTATATATATATAAAATGTTTTGTTATGATAGCATTTTATTAAGATAAGTGGTACTTTTTAAAAAAAGATTTTCTTTACCCTGTTCTTGAGGGACATTTATCAAAAGCATTTGTGTGCATATTTGGTATTGGTGTCAAATCAGTTTGAATTCAAGCTCTTTAAAGAACCTTCAAGGGAATTTTTAAACTAATATAAATGTTAAATTATGAAAAAAAGTGTCAAATTAAAAAAAAATAAAAGAAAAATAGTCACCTAAAATTTACCTTGCAATTTGAGTTCTGATAAAATTGTGGTGTGTTTATCATTTCTTATGTGTGGGCAGACTAGTATTTTTCATGTCACTCAGCCTTCTTAGTGACATCTAATGACTACATGGAACTCTGTAAATCCTATAACTAATTTAGTCAGTTACCTATTTAACTGTCATTTATTTGTAATTGTTTACTGTAAGTATCTGTATAAGAATCTATACATTGTTTTCTGATTTGAAGTTAAAATTTATCCTCATACTATATATAATGTAAATACATTCATTTTCAGAAGATTTTTTAATTCTTATGTGCTGTACCACATAATGCTTATACTATCAAGAAACATTAATTTGATGTTCTTTAAATACCTACATTTCTAGGTAGTTTGCTTGGTGATAATGGGCCAGTAAGTCACTACCCTCAAGTTGCTTATAGCCTTTAAACTATAAAAATTTGACTTTTTTTTTTTTTTTAAAAAGCATTTCTGGAAAATATAGTTTAAAAAGCTGGACTCTTAATATTTATTTTTCCTGAAAATTATTTTAGGACATCTGCAAAGATAATCTGAACCATAACCTTCAGTTTAGGGAAGTAAGTAGTATTCTATTTGACGGTTTTTAATGGTTTTATCTTATTTTATTGTGTGTATACATATTATTGTGATTTTGTTTTTGTTTTACAAAAGAATTTTCTTTATTTTCTGAAAATGATATTTATGCTTACCTAACACCAGCATAACTGGTTCACTTCACTGGCATTACAAAATTTTAGGAAAATGAACTGTTTTGATTAGATAGTCTGATCATATGACTATTATTTATATTAAATGAGTAAATGATTTTTTTAAGAGAGGACTACAATATTATAATCTCAACTTACTTTATATTTTATTATGATTTTTTAAAGAAATGGTTATGTTTTATTCACTAAAATGGTGTTATCAGTTAAAGTACATGTACCAAAATTTTTATGGGAAAATCAAATTATGGTATTAAGAGAATATCACTTCTCTATTTCTGTTGGGCGAAAGTTTCCTTTTACGTCCTCCATCTTTCTTGCAGTGGTAGACAACTCAGCCTGACTGCCTGAATTCAAAACCTAGCTCTCCCCAGTGTCTGGCCAGGTGACCTTTGCAGGTTCTCTGACATCTTTTACCCCTTTCCCCTTTCTTCCTTTTCTCTTCCTTCTTTCCTTGCCCCTTACTCCCTTACTCCTCCTCCTTCCTTTCACAACAATTACGATTTTTTAAAACTTCATTTTGAAAACAAACCAGAAAAGTTGCTAAAATAGTCCTGAGAGGTTCTGTATATTTTTCATTTTTTATACAGCTTACCCTAAAGTTAACATCTTACATAACCATTTCTTAAATTATCAAATTTATCAATGGTACAGTAGTATTAACTAAACTATATATTTTATTCACATCTTACCAGTTTTCTCACCAGTATCTTTTTACCAGGATCCAAATATTGCATTTAATTGTTAAGTTTCCTCCAACCTATGATGGTTACTGAGTTTTGTTTTGTTTTGTTTTTTTGGTCTTTTGACCTTCACTTTTTGAGAGAATACTGCTCAGTTATTTTATTGACTATCTCTCAATTTAGATCTGATGTTTTCCATAATTAGATTGAAGTTATACATTTTTGACAAGAATACCACAAAACATATGATGTGTTTCTTCTCAAGTGCCTTAGATCAGAGGTTCATGATGTTGATATGTCTTATTAATGGTGACAGTAACTTTGAACATGTGCTTAAACAGGTGTCTGCCAGGTTTCTCTGCCATTAAGTTGCTATTGTTTATTTTTTAATTGATAAATATCTTGGAACTACTTTAAAACTATGTAAATAACCCTTCTCAAATGAGATACTTAACTTTTCTGAACCTTATTTTTCTTTTCTTTAAAATGTGTTGTAAGGATTTAGTGAAATTTTGTGTAAAGTATTTAGCGTAATTTCTATTACGTACAGCCATGCGCTCCTTAATGATGATATGTATATGTTGTGAGAAATACACTGATAGGTGATTTTGTCATTGTATGAACATCATGGAGTGTACTTAGGCAAACGTAGATGGTATGGCCTACTACACTCCTAGGATGTATCTATATGGCATTGTAGCCTATTGCTCCTAGGCTATAGTCCTGTACAGCAGATTACTGTGTAAAACAGTGAGATTAAATCAAGCACAAGAGAAAATGATGCAATTAAGAGACATGGTAAACACGAAATATATGCGGCTGCTGCCAGCGGAACATGGCACATTATTTTACAGCAGACTTTTTAAATAAGTCGGGTATACTACTTAATGATAAGAAGTTAATATGGTAAATATATAAACCAGTAACATATTCATTTATTATTATCAAGTATTATGTACTGTACATAATTGCATGTGCCTAATGTTTACATGACCGGCAGTGCAGTAGGTTTGTTTACACCAGCACCACCACAAACATGGGAATAATGTATTGTGCTATGACATGAGTACATTGTCACTAGGCAATAGAAATTTTTCAGCTCCATTAAAATCTTATGGGATGACCATCATATATGTGGTTTGTTGTTGACTGAAATTTAATTATGGAGCACATGTTAACTATCATATTTATAGAGCATCTTTCTCTAATACTTTGGAAGGCTCTAAAATCATCATCTGTGTCTTGAACATTGTTAAGTTCAATTTAAAATACTATATTCAAGATCCCTAGTATTTTAAAGTATAGTTTTATGCTATCAAATTTTTGCCTATTTTTTCTTATTTATGAAATGCAGTTTGCCACCTAGTGTACATATATGCGTATACTGTTTAATGAACAGTAAATATATTTTGTACATATGATCTACTCTATTTTCTAGTCTACTCTCTTTTATTTAAAAAGAAAAATGTTGGTCATAACTCACTAAAGTGATTTCACAATTCACTAATAGGTTGTAACCAGCATTTGAAGTATCACAGGTGAAGATTAGCATGGACATACCTGTAGTAGGAGCCGTGATATGGGGCAAAACACAGACTTTGGAGTTAGATGTGAGTTTTTATCCTGGTTTCACCACTATGTGACCTTGAGTAGGTTATATGGACTTTGCTCACTTAAGTTTCCTCATCAGTTTATGGTTTCTTTGAGAACTAAATGAGAACAGTTGTTATGGGCAAAAATAAAAGCAGTATCAGAGAAGCTTTTGAATAAGGCTTTGACAAATGAGTAGGAAAACTATTTGATTAAATATTTCACACCACTGTATTTAAAAACTAAATAAGATGGATGGTTTTGTAGCAGAATAGAAATGATCAAAATTAATTCACGAAGAAGAGAGAAACAACAGAAAAGACCAATAATCAATCATAAAATTAATGGGAATAAAGGGCCAGGAGTCCACAAATTATATCAAACTTTTAAGAAACAAATAATGCCCATCTTAAACTGTTTCAGTGTGTAGAAAAAAATGTGAAGCTACATTTATTTGGCAAGGCTAGGATACTTTGCTAAGGAAAGCACACCCAAAAAGGAGATTTGTAGGTGAGTCTCGTAGAAAACAATTTTACAAAATTTAATATTTATGAAACAAATGTTAGCAAGTGATGACTAAGAAGCACTACCTTGACTAAGAAAGGGAATGTGTCAGAAATCTTCAACAAACATGATCCATAATGGAGAAGTAGAGAAGTATTAAGGAATTCCAGTAAGTATGGAACAGGACAAAGATGCTCTCACCACTACCATTACATTGTTTTGGAGGTTCCAGAAGTAAGTATAAAGAATAGAAAAAAGAAGACACCCGAAAGAACCGAGTGAATCAACTACAGACTTATCAGTACTAATAAGATTGGTTAGCAAGAAAAATGGACACAAAATTAGTAACCATTTATGCATATACCACTAATAATCATTTTAAGAAAGCAAAATAAAAATTATATTTAAGATTAACAAAAAAATGTAAGAACTTTATGGTGAAAGTTCAATTCTGATTTTTTATGCAACTTTTAAAATTCTTATAGAAGAGTATATAAGCAAGAATAATACCAAAGCAAATTTGAAAAAAACAAAAGAGGAAGTATTTTCTTTATTGTATCAAAAACTTTAACATCTTTAATAATTAAAATTTGTTTATTGGTATAAAGGATTATCACAAATAGGTTAAATAGGTTAAAAAGTCCAGAAACATGTGAATTTAGTAAATGATAAAGTAGTTTTCCAAATCAGCAGGAAAAGACAAGATCTATTCAAAAAAGATAACTAAAAGATGTGTGAGAAGATGGGTCATATTAGAACAAGTCATTTATGACAGAAAATAATAAATTAGTATAAAATGAATCCAACTTAAAAATGGACCAAACTTATGATTGGGAAACAAATGGCCAATAATTATAACATGCATAAGCCCAGTAGTAATTAGGAAAATGTAAATTAAAACAATATCGAGATACATTTTTACCCAAAAGATTGGCAAAAATTACAAAATTTGATAACAATAAAGGATGAGAATGGAGAAATGGGAACTCTCATTCAATGCATGTGAGAAAGTATTGTAGTACAGCCAGTCAAGAGGACAATTTGGTGGTATCATCATTTAAAATGGGAGTATTGTATGACCAACAGTTGCCCTTAGTATCTATTCTAGTGATATAGTCACATGTTCAGACAACAGGGATGCATATAAGGATGTTCATTGCAGTGATATTTGTGAAAAATTAGAAACAATTCAGTTGTCCCTGAATAGAAATGGCTCAATTAACTGTGATAGAAATTTATTATGGAATACTTAATAGCCATGAAGAAGAATATGATCACTACATATGCCTGTCAAGATCTCCAAGATACATTGTTGAACAGCAAAAGTAAGGTTCATAATTTTTAAAAGTAGGATAGCACTTATGTTAACATATACCAGTACTAAATAAAATGCAAGGTGTATTCAGGACTAGAAGATGAATCATTTGTGGGTGAGAAGTATGTTGAATGATGAACCTGGAAAGCTAGACTGAACCTAGATTTTGAAGGACCTTGAATGCTATGCTCAGGCATTTGGACTTTATTTTATAGTAGTTTAGTTTAGTCGTTTTCTCAAGGAAGACCCAAAAGGATGCATTGTTAATTTACCATAGTGTGTAAGGTAAATATCATTAAATTTAATTTTTAACAGCATTCTTTTGAGTTCATTTGAAATATTACCAAGTAGTTTATTTCTTTAATACTAGAATCACAGCACACTTAATTTAATCTGTTTGGTGAAGATATAATTCAAAATGAATTTCCTGAACTAAAATTTATACTGAAATCTTACTGTTTGAATGCTTGTTTCGTAGCTAACCAAACAGGGATAGAAACTTAAGGAAGAAACTAACAGTTTCAGACTTTCATTCCTTAGATTTCCCTTTTGTTTCATACATGAGTGGCAGTGCTTCTTGGGACTGCTGTTCTGTGTGGGGCAGTAAGATTGTAGGAACTTCCTTTTCTTTTCTGCTGTAGCCACTGGAAATTTCCTTTTTACCTTCCTTTTTCTTTGAGCTTAATTCTGCTCTTGACTTTTCTTTTCTTCTTTCTTTTTTCTTTTCTTTTCTTGCTTTTGCCCTTCTTTCCTGTCTGTCTTCCTTCCTCCCTCCCTCCCTCCCTCCCTTCCTCCCTCCCTCCCTCCCTTCCTTCCTTTGAGAAAGATTTCCAAAACAATTTTATGATATTTCTTTTATGACATGAAAAAATAATAAAACATCTAAGTTTATATATTTATATTTTTTCTCTTATTGAGGTATAATTGACATATAACATTAGTTTCAGGTATACAACATTGACTTAATATTTGTATACATGGGAAATTATCACCACAGTAAGTGCAATTAACATGCTAGTTACAAAAATTTTTTTATAATGAGGACTTTAAGAGTTACCCTCTTATAAACTTTCAAATGTGCAATGCAGAATTATTTTCTATAGTCACCATTCTGTATATTACGTCCTCATGACTTATTTATTTAATAACTGAAATTTGTGCCTTCTACCCCCTTTACTAATTTCACACTGCCCCCTGCCTCTGGCAACCACCATTCTATTCTCTGTTCTCTTGGTTTTGTTTGTTTGTTTATTTTTTAAATTCCACATATAAGAGATCATATAATGTTTGTTTTTCTCTGTCTGACTTATTTCACTTGGCATAATACCCTCTAGGTACATCCACGTTGTTGCAGATGGCAAGGTTTAATTTTTTATGGCTGAATAGTATCTCGTTGTGTGTGTGTGCATGTGTGTACCATATCTCCTTTATTCATTTATTTATCAACATACGTAGATTATTTCCATATCTCAGCCATTGTAAATAATGCTGCAGTGCATTATTTATTGCACATGGGGATGCATATATCTTTTCAAATTGGTGTTTTCCTTTTCTTCAGATAAATGCCTGGAAGTGAATTGCTTTTAGTTTCTCACCACTGAGTATGTTAGCTGTGGGCTTTTCACATGTGGCCTTTATTATGTTGAGGTACATTTCCTCTATATACTATTTGTTGAGAGTTTTGTCATAAATGGATGTTGAATTTTGTTAAATGCTTTTTCAGCATTTGTAGAGATGATCATATGATTTTTATTCTTCATTTTGATAATGTGGTTTGTTATGCTGATTCGCGAATGTTGAACCATTCTTTCATCTCTGGAGTAAGTCCTGCTTGATTGTGGTATATGATCCTTTTAATTTATTGTTGAATTCAGTTCGTTAATATTTTATTGAGGTTTTTTCCATCTATATTCCTTAGGTATATTGGCCTGTAATTTTTTTTTCTTTTGTCTTTGATTTTGAAATCAGGGTAATATTTGCCTGGTGACATGAGTTCTGAAGGGTTTCTTCTTCTTCTTCTTCTTTTTTTTTTTTTTGCAAGAGTTTGAAAAGAATCGGTATTCTTCTTTGAGGCAGAATTTACCAGTGAATCTGTCTAGTCTTAGAGGTTTTGATTACAGATTCAATGTTACTACTGTTCAGATTTTCTGTTTCTTTCTGATTTAGCCTTAGAAGGTTGTAAGGTTCTTGGGATTTGTCCATTTCTTACAGGTAGTCCAGTTCGCTGGTGTATAATTAATTGTTCATAGTAGTCTCTAATGATTGTATTTCTGAGGGATCGTTTGAGAGGTAGTCTTTCATTTATGATTTTATTTATTTGAGCCGTTTTTACTTTGTGAGCCTGGCTAAAGGTTTCTTAATTTTGTTTATCTTTTCAAAGAACCAGATCTTGGTTTTATTGATCTTGTCTATTGTCTTGTTCATGTTTACTTCATTTATCTCCACTCTGATATTTTTTATTTCTTTCCTATTACTAACTTTGGCTTCCCTTGAGGTAGGCATTTATTGCTATGAACTTCCTTCTTAGACTGCTTTTGCAGCCTTCCATGTTTTGGTGTGTTGCATTTCAATTTTCATTTGTCTCGAGCTATCTTTTTATTTTTCTTGATTCTTCATGGACCCTTGGTTATTTGGTAGGCTTTTTTCTTTTTGCCAGAATCAGCAGAGGCCATGGCCTGATAATAGTGAGATGAGAAGGAAAAGTAGATCTTATGACTAGAAACATGATCACATTTCATCTGCTCTCCAGAGTATCAGTTCCCAACTCTTGTGATAAAATACCCAAAGTATTTCCTGAAACTTAAGTGGATCTTAACTTAAATCTTTTATAATCCCCACAATCCACCAGTAGCACATGGTCACTATAAGAAACGTCTTGGTGTTTGGTACCAGTGCAGAGGACCTAGGCAGATTAATTTCTAGCTGGAGGAGGAAAAAAAAGTATGTATGGCTAGGAAGCCAACCTTGAACTAGGGTTAAGTTAGAAGGAAGCTTCCAGAGATCATTCCCAGCCCTGTCTCCACCACCGTTTTTATCTTGTCATTTGCTTCCCTTGCTGAAACCCTTGTTCCTGCCTGTGATGACTTGGGATAAGGTTTATAATGTGGCAGGAAGAACAGATAAAGAATGGCATGAGTCTCTAATTTTATTTATATTACCAAAGAGGTGTTTTCTTGATATCCAATTCAAATCTCTGATCACAATTTTTCTCCCAGAATGTAGTAGTTAGATTCAATATTATTTTTTTGTTATTAAATAAAATAGGTATTTCTAAAGAATAATTTTTGAATCAAATAGGTGTTTTTTAAGTTATCCACATGTATATAGCAATTTAAATGGTGTTTTATTTTGCATCAGGTCATGGTTTAACAGTTTTTTCTATTTTTAGCAATGAATTATTATAGACTGTTAAATTTTACTCTAGGTTGTGTTATTTTATAGGGAAGTTTTAACTTATTTGATGTCTCCTACCCCTGCCCTTTTCACCCATTCCCCTTTATCTGTTCATTTTCTTACCCCTTTCATAACCTACTTGTAATGAGTAGAATCTTGTACTCTTTTGCAATTACTCGATATCAAATTTACACAGAAGGGTCCAGATTGTTTTTTAGAAGCTAGCAGATAACCAAAAATTAACAACCAAAAATAGTTTTAAATTCTAATACTGTTTCTTATGTTGGAACCTGAAGATTCTTTTTGTCTTATAGATTCTGTGATTCTCTGATCTTTTAGAAAAGTCTCTGATCTTCTATGATTTTCCCATAAAAGGCAATATTATTTTTTATTTGTAGTCTTTTAAAAAGTTAATATTCCGAGTATTATACAGATAACTTATTTTTCTAAATCATGTGAGTGTAAGTGCCTACATTACCTTCTCTTTAACACTTTTAGTATATATATCCTACAAGCAAAAATATTCTATTTAACATCAATAAAACCATTAAAATCAGAGAATTAACATTGATTATTATTAACATTTAACCCTTAGATCTCATGCAAATTTGTAGCTTTTTCATTTGACTCATTGTTTTGTTTTATAATTTCCTTCTATCTACTGAAATTTCTAATATGATTATGTATCCACTTTTCCCACTAGATCTTTTAACATTAACATAGTTATTTTAAAGTTACTCTCTGATAATTTAAGCATTTGAGTCTGGTTCTCTTGATGATGGATATTTTTTTTTCTTGCCATTTTATATGTTCCATAAATTTTTTAAATGAATTCTGGGCATTGTTTGTAAAAGAACAGTAGAGAATGAGGTAAATAGAATTTGTCACTGAAAACTGTCCTTTTTCTGTTAAGCCGTTAGTGAGTGAGGTGAGGTTAATTCAATCTACTCACAATTGAACTGGGGTCAGATTTTATTGTAGCTATAGTTACCTTTAGTTCAGCACTTTAAAATCCTGCTGCTAACTGTACATATATAGAGCCAAAAGTGCCAGCAGGTTTTCATCGATATTCCCACTGCAGCCTCAATCCTGTATACCTGTGCTACAGAGGGGCTCTCTGCGTGCTCCTGCCTCTCCCCCTGGGAAAGATTGCCTTTGCTTGCAACTCTATGTATGGCTTGTGGTGAGGATGCAGGTGGTGGGGGCACTCCTTGATACTCCTGGTTCACCCAGAATCTTCCACAGGCCTTGTGTGCCCGGGTTCAAGTGTGAGGCTCTCTCAGTGCTCCTTTCACTCTCCCATGTGGCAGGGAGACTGTGCCGTGTGTAGGTGGTTTGGGTTTGGGAGCAAGTTTCCTGCCTTCCTCCCAGTGGTAGCAGATCTCTGCTTTATGGCATTTCAGCGGCCTGGGCCTGCCCTGTACCTCCCAGTGGCAGATGTTTTGGCTTCTCCCCTCCTGAAGTAATAGTGGAGTTTTGCCTGAGTCGGGGATGGGGCTAGGCAGGAGAGAGGAGTGGGGAAATGTAGCTCGTCCTTCCCAGCATTAGATGCCTTTTGTGTATACTTCTTCCTTAGAATGGGGTGGAGGGGGTTTCTGCACCTTTCCCAGTGTCAGTTTACTTTTACAAGAGAAGTTTCCAGAAAGTGAGTGGAGTTTTGGTCTCTGTACCATTATCAGGGGCTCTCTTGCCTGCCCGGCCCCTAATGTTTCTTGAGAGCACCATCTGAGGCTTGTGCAGCAATGCTGGTGAGTAGGTGTGGACTCTGTATCTGGGGTGCAGGGGATTCTATACTCAGTGATATCCCACATTTGCCCTTATAAGTATTTGTTAATATTTTAGTTTTCTTTGCCCCACCTTTATGGCACCTACCACTTCCTCCCATACTCAGTTTTTCTCATTAGTGGGGTTTGTCACCTGTTGGAGCTCAGTTCACCTGATTGAGAGGTTGACCTCAGCTTTCTGACATGCTGCTTTTTCTTGTTCTTAGTGTGGGAGAGAAGCTCTCTTATAACTACAGAGTTTATTGTAGTTGTCTCCTGCTCTGTATTTGTAACCACTTTCAACACTGAAAGACCTGGCTCACATTATCCTTAATATGTAGACTTGTTTGGTCAATTTTTCATTATTAACCAGTCGCCCACCACTGCCGTCATCCCCTGCCATTCACGGATGCCATCATACCCCACTCAGGCGATGACACCCTGTACCAGGCCACTTACCTGTCTGGATGCTGTGCTCAGTTCACTCACACTCTGACCTCCATACTTGCCCCATCTTAGGCTCTCCTCCTTTTCCCTCGCAGGCCCCAGCACCCTGTTCTAGGATTTTCTGCGAGGATGCTCTCATGATGGTACTTGGCCTTTGTCCACTCCAGGCCACCCTGTGTGGCTGCCGTCCTCATGCTACCTGGGCTCCAGCACTCTGAGCCACCCCTCCACATTGTGCCTACTTCTCTGTGGCCCACTTCACGGCTCAGAAGTGCTGTTCAAGGAGGGAAGGTGGGGGAAAGAGGAAGGGAAAGAAGGTTCAACATTTTTTAGGAAAGACTGTGTTTCTAAGTTAGTAACCATTCTTTAGTATAAATAACTAATATATTTTAAGTATTTGTATTTTGTTTAACAGGTTATGAAGTTCATGGAATGGAAAAAATACCAGAAGAAGGACCAGCACTTATAATTTTTTATCATGGAGCTATTCCAATAGATTTTTACTACTTCATGGCTAAAATTTTTATCCATAAAGGCAGAACTTGCCGAGTGGTAGCTGATCACTTTGTCTTTAAAATTCCAGGTAAATTTTCACTGTAGTGATATAATAATGTTTAATTAACACAATAAAATTATGTGATAGTTTATATTTTGGGGCTCTCCAGTGTTATTTGGAAAAGATTTTTGCCTTTTTAGGTAACACACTTGGAACTCCAGTTTGGGAGCATCTAATTATCCTGCTTAGCTAATATCTGAATATATTATGGCCAAACATTATGGCCAAATATTATGTTATTTTTTTCTTTATTTACAGGTAATTAGTCTATTTTTTTAAAGTTAAATCCTGTACTTTCATTTTAAGAAATAAATTATAACTTTAGTCAATTTATATATTGGTATAAAGAGTCTATTGTGTCTCATGTTTGACTTGGCTGGTAATTACTCTTAAGATTGAGGACTAAATTCTTTTTAATCTGTTCATAAAGGCTTTGTACCTTTTTAAAAGATTGATTAATCAAATGGTTTCAAACACAATACAGTTTTAAAATAAATCATTCTAAAATAAAGTAATTGAGCTTAAATCTTATTTTCTTCTGTCACTAAGTTACCAGAAGCAAGCCAAAAAGTTTATAGTTTTGTTCTCTGGAATAATAAAACAAAAGCCACCCATTAACCAAACACGAAGCAGTGAATTATATAACAATCTACTCAGAGTTTTTCATAGACATGGTTAATGTTTTGGATAGTCTTGTCACTAAAAAGTCATTTGTAAAATAACTAAATTAGCTATAAGAGGTTTTTGTTTAAAAAGTAATATCACTTTATAATGAGCCTGGAAACTAGAGAAAAGAAGATCATTGTGATCTTACTACCCTAACATAATCAGTCAGCATTTTGATTTATTTAAGTTCATTTTTAATTTGCATATTTTCACATTATGCAAATGATTTTGTTCTTTAAATAAAATTAATGTTAGCATTAATATTTTATATTAATTTTTAAATTAAGAATAGTTTTAATGTATGATTAAAATATTTACACCTACTTTTCTTGTATGGAACATTAGGTTGCTTCCATTTTTTTCTTTTTGTGCATATAATAGAATGTGAATATTTTTATTTAGCATTTGGCTTTAAAAATTTTTTTCTAATTCATGATCTTTATGGTCTTATAATTTATAAAACCTCCCTTATTCATTGGTTGTGAGAATGTGTCAAATTAAATCATTGAGCTTTTAATGAAATGTAGAATGAAAATTATTTCAACCTTGATAATATTTCTAACCTTGCTTCAGATCCTAAAACTTGTGAGTAGTTTGGTTAGTCTAACAGTTTTCACTGCTCATTTCCATATTTCCCATTTTCAAGGAATAATGTATACTAACATTAGTCCTCTAAAGTTCAAGTTTAGGAATTAGTTAAAATATTTAGTTACTTGACAGGATTATTTTTTTATTTATAGACAGTTGTAGTTTGAAAAACAATATAATATTAAGACCTGGAATGAACTGCTTCTGAATCTCGCACTTACTTTACTAAAAGCTTTTAATGATTTTGCTGTTATTATTTATTTTAAAAATTTAATTGTGGAATTAGCGTCATCTAACTTTTAATTTCAGTAGAATTGATTATGGCTTGCCAATTTTGATAGGGCTAAGCATAGTCAGATTGACATTCTCTTGAGCGATTCTCTTTCATATAGGGTTAATGAAAGATTAGATTTGTGATTGCTGATGGGCTACCATTTCTCGTTGCTCTGACAAATCCTATGGTCAGTGTTTAGCTGTGAGATTCAGTGAAAAGAACTTTAGACTAGATATACTGGACTGGAATCTCTGCCCTGCCATTTGCTAGATCTGTGACTTTGAGTAAGCTACTTATTTTCTGAGCCAACTTTTCCTCATCTGTAAAATGAGGATAAGAATCTTTGTTTTCCAAGGTTTTTGTAAGTTAATTAAAAGTTTGAATATGTAAAGTAGCCAGAATAGCAGGTGATTGATTACTAAGGAGATCATCAATATTAGTTGATCAATAAGACATAGCTATTGCTTTTCCAGCAATATTAATCTTATGTGAACCTTAAGAGTTCTTATTTTAAAAAGTGAAAAAGAATTTACTGACTTAAGTATAGATAGTAAATTTTGTAGATTGTGAAGATGTTTATTCTTGAAGAATTAGGCAAGAAGTTTTTAAGATATATTTTCATGCTAACGTTTCTTACAGGGTTTAGTCTATTACTCGATGTATTTTGTGCTCTACATGGACCAAGAGAAAAGTGTGTTGAAATTCTGAGGAGTGGTCACTTGTTAGCTATTTCACCAGGTGGAGTTCGAGAAGCCCTTATCAGTGATGAGACCTACAACATTATATGGGGTAATCGTAAAGGCTTCGCTCAGGTTGCAATTGATGCAAAAGTGGTGAGTTGTCTAAAACTAATTATTAAAGTAAAGCTAGGTTGAATTTACAGTAAATGCTTAACAGTGAAACAAAGTATATAAGAATTTAGATACTATCATTGCAGTATTTTAAAAATTAGTGTATATAACTCTTGTAACAATAAAGAAATGTTCCTTTTAGATGGGAAACCTTCTAAAACTAAATCTGGAAATTTAACAAATATTCAGAGAAATTTTATTTTACATTTTAAACTTCAGCTTATATTAATTAGATTTATAAAATTCTTTGTATTCCTCAGTTACACATTTTTTTTCATAAGTAATCATCCACTTCTCTGTATTTTAATCCTTTTGAGTTGGAATATTTCAGCAATAGGTGTTGGTTGGTTTCATTGCAATCCTTTTATCTATAACTATATAACAATAGAACTCAAATAATATATGACTCCTATCTTTTTTTGTCAGCAAATGTGATTAACTATCTAATCATATGACTAAAGATGAAAAATAGACATGGTGTAATTTAGGTCTTTTTGAAAGACTTTACAAATGAATTTGTCAATAATATTAAATGTTCCTCTGGGATTCACTGTACACCGTAGGCTGAAGAAGGTGAATGCCATTTTGTCCTTTTCTTTTGCTTTGGAGAGTATTTGCCAGCCCTTTGATTTCCATATTGTACTTTATCTTATGAAACATTTATTACTTAAAGAATGTTTATTCTTGGTTTTGTTTGTTTTCATTTTAGATTCTTTATCAGAAAAAGAAATTGTAGTATCTTTGACAAGGTGATGTTCTTTTTCCAGGCCAATTAGTTAGAGACAGCTGCCAGTACTTTCACCCTGAAGTTTTTTTGTGTGTCCATTGATGCCACATAAAGAGACCAGTCTGCAGCCTTAACTTGCCTGTTCATCTTGCAAATATAGACTTGTTGATTACAAAGAAAAAAAATTATGGATGATGATTCATTCTAACCCAAGACCAGTATTTGAAGAAGAATGGAAATTTTCTCTTTATTTTTTTAATTGCAGAGTTACCATAAAATACGATGAATTGAGCTCTGTTCTCCCTTTACATATGTGTATGTAACTCTGAGAAGTAAGTTATTGCTGTAGTACTTTAATAGTGTGGTACAAATGTGAAAGTTAATGTACTTGCCAAAGTGCTTAATAATAGGCAGTGTAAAAATTTAAGTATTACTGTCTTAAAGTAGGTTATAAACTCTCTGAGGACATCTTTATATTCTGAGTCCTTGGTACAATGACTAGAACCTAGTAGGCTATTTGTATTTGTTGAATTAAATTGATTTTTTAACACAGTGTTAAACACTACTGGAAGGGAGGCTTCAAATTTAATTTTATGTTAATAGTATTAGTGATATAGAAAATTAATTTATAGTACATTTTATTTTCCAAAAAGTCTTAAGTACTGATGTAGAAAACAAAATTTTGGATTACAAGACTAATATATAATATTAAAAGATATACGCACAATTGTACAAAATTAAGGGTAATCAACGTAATGTATTTTAAAGCAATGATAAAAGCTAAAATCTAGTCAATGATAGTCCAACTTTCATGTTTATATTTTGAGAGAATTATTTCTCCTAAGGTTTAAGATAAAAATAACATACATAGATTTAGAATTACATAAATTCATCATGGGATTCCTTATCCTTAAGTTTACAGTTTTAAGGAACATTGCCTGGATTAAGGTCTGAAAGAAACTCTTATTCCAATCCTTGAAAGCATTTCTAGATAATTAATTAAGATAACCTAGATAATGTAGTTAAGGTTTTTATACAGACCTTGAAAAAATTTAATATACAGATTTTTCAACTTTATAAACCAATAAAAATGTTTAACATTACTGATTTACAAAATAGTATTATAAGTTTGACAAATCTTGGACCTCCCCAACCTTTTGAGTGCTTTTAAAGGGTCTATGTTGGTACTGCTGTACAATAAGTGGGTGACATATGTAATTATTCCAATGTTGCAGATGAGGAAACTCAGACACAGAGAGATGAAGGGATGGAGGGATAAGGCCATATAGCAAGGCAAAAGCAGAGCAGAGCACACAGTTCAGGACTGCAGGCAACTGGCACAGTTGCCATCGCTGACTGCCTTTCACAGTGAGTCTGCTGACCTTGCGATTAGAGGGGCCTTCCAGATATGTAAGGGAAATCTCTCAGTCACGAAGTGCCTTGTGTGGATTACCCCGTCTGAATAACCCCTTCATAGGCTTCACAGAGTTATCGTAAACTTAAGAGTAAATGTTTAAGACTGTTGTTGCAGGCTTAACTATATTTAAATGGTGACATTTAGACAATTAGAGTGAAAAATATTGATCGTTAATGCAAGTTCACAAAATATTGGTAGGAAATATTAAGGTTCACTTAAAGTTATAGCTTTTTGATATAATATAAATTATTTTGTGAACTTCTGAGAATTAAAATTTCGATAAGAAGTTTTAAGTAACTTTATATCTAAATTGAGGGAAAAATAGCACATTTTTTAGTTGGAAAACAAATAACAGATGTAAAAGAAAATAGTATTTGTTTAAATAAAATTGTTTATATATTTTATATCAATCTATAAAAAACCTTTGAGATAGGATAATTATTGTCTTCATTTTAACATGAAGAACTAAGACTTAGATATGGTAAGTTATTCAGTGGTTCCCACTTTTTTAGTGGCAGTTAAGACTCTAAATCCATGTTAAGTGATTCTTCAAGAATAGTTTTAATAAAATGTACATTCTCTCTTGCACACAGGTGTACACACATACCTACAGAGACACATGTATACATGTAAACAGAATTTAATACTCAGCTACTTATTCAAAGACCCTGTATACAAAGTGTGCACAAATAAAGGAATGAATAAGTGTACTACAACATCAAGTTGTTATAAGGAAATGCTTGTATCTTTGACTACAACTTGAACGCAAATTTAGAAACAATGTGCCCAAAATATAGCTTGGAATACTGAGCCTGTTAAAGTAAGCTTTCTCCTGTTTAGTAGGTTCTAGAAATGTCCAGCTTCTGGAGAGTTAGCTATTTACAGGACAGTATGTAACCTGAAGAGTCATTATATAGTGTGTACTGCAGTATAAACTTTGGAGTTCAAGCAAGTCAGTAGACATAAACCCAGTAATGCTGGTCTGAGAAGGCAAAATAGTGTATATGTGAGCTGAAAAGTTTCCGTTCCTTCTTGGGTGTTTTCAGTTCTCATCTCTAACATTATAACTACTTAAAACTTTAGGTTTTCAGCTGTCATTTTATTTAACAAAGTTAATTGTGGTTTTCTAGATCATAATCTGAAGTTTTTACAAAAGCGTCAATGTACTTTGCCTTCTGTGTTTGCTTTATGAGTTAACACCATCAAATTTTAAATTCTTCATCTGACTGCTGTTCTTTATCTCACATCTCTAACTGGTTTTAAGATTGCTGCTGGTTTTAAGATTGCTGCTGCCTATTTCTGACCCTTTGTATTCAGAGAATATGAACTAATTCATTAGACACATTGTTGTGTTTATTAATGCCTTCTTTACTTCATCCATCACTTTCTTTTAGCCCCTGGTCTATTCCTGGCAGAGTTCTAAGTGCTGGGGATATAGCAGTGAACAAAACAATGTCTGTGTGATTAGGAGCCTTCCTTCTGGGGAAGGGGAGAGATATAATAAATAAGTGTTCAGTTTGTTCTATATAAGGTAATAAGTTTTATGAAGAAAGGTACACCTATAGTGTCTCCTTCAGTCCACCACATTTTACTGTTTTCCAAATCTGAGTAGAAATGGCTTTTTAAATATTAGCGTATTTAAATATTTTAAATCCTGCTCATGAAGGCAGGTAATTCTGTATTAAGCAAATACTGATGGTAAATTATAAGTGACACACACCCCCTCCCCAATTTTATCTATTCTAAATCATCGTTTAATTTGGTATATGTTTTGAGTTTTAAAGTGTTCACTTTTTAATCTACTTCAATTTTACTGTCATAACCTCCTTACATGTTCTTTTGCTACTTAATCTATTGTTTTATCACATGTAATTACAGTTCAATTTAAAAAATTTATTGATATTTGTGGAAAAATAAAAACCATGAACTTGTGAGCAGAAATAACTTTAAAACTAATGATATGAAGAATTCTTTAACATATATGCTTTTACTTTTTTTGTAAGTCTTACACTTACTTTTCATTGATTTTGAACAATTTTACATTTAATAAGCTCACAAAAATGATGTTTTACTAATTCCATGACAGCATCCTGCCAAAACCTGTCATTTAAATTTATATAAATTTCCCAGTAGAGAGAATCTCTGTCTTGTAGCTTTTTATTCAGTGAGCATACTATTCAGTAGCCCACTGAAACCAATTTAATTTTCCACATTCATTTTATTTATGAAATTAATGATTATTATAATTTTTGAGTATCAAGGGTTTATGTGGAATGATAGAAAGTTGATAAATGAAGTATTATGTACTACCACTAGAGGGTAGTGTTTCCAATTTATATTTCTACAGATCAAGTTTAGTCTGATAAATCACAGCACTGAAAAAAAGTATACCTTTATTTTAAAAATACTTTGTTTTCATAATCTTAAATAGGCTCTCAAAAGTTTACATTAGTGACTCAGTGGAGGCATTGAATGGATTAATTACTTTTTAATTCAAATTCTCTCTTTAGCCCATTATTCCTATGTTTACACAAAATATTCGAGAAGGATTTAGATCACTTGGAGGAACAAGTAAGTTCTGGTTCATATGGTTTTTCTAATTGTAATGTAGTATTTGTAATGTAATATTTTAAATATTTAGGCTTTTGAACCCTTTAAGGGTTCAAAATTTAGATGTTTTTCTATTTAGATATTTTTCTATTTAAAATCTAAATGATAACTGGTTCTGAGTAATGGCAGTTATTAGACGTAGGTTTTTGTTAAATCTCATATACATACTGAAGCTTATTTGTTATGGGCCTTTTAATATTATAGAATAAATTATCTAATTTACTATATTAAAATACGTTGAAGATTAGGACAAATTTATATATAACTTTGTCTTCCTGTTTTACCCCTGAAGAAGTTACAGCTTTAAAAATGGATGACAATATGATATTGAATTACGATGAACAGCCTAAGGAAATACAATTTTTCTTATTTTATTTCTGTTACTTTTTTTATTTGTTTTAAAAATATTTTGAACCATGGTACACACATTGATATCGAAAAGTTCTTTTTACCAACCTTTAATTTATTGGTAACAAAATAAGCTCTGAATCTAGTTATAGGAGTGATAACAATTAGGTGTGCTTTTCTTTGCAATGTCTCTGTTTTGTTTTAAAATTTTCATAGTTTGGTTTTATGCCCTATATTTTATATATTATATTTGGTTGATTATATTTTATATGTTTAGTAGTATGTTGTTAGTGTTTCTATCTCCATACAAATCCCTTCTTAAAGAACTTTAAACTTCTGTTGCTTCTTTTATGTCCAATGTTGCTGTATTGTTGATATTCCATTATGTTTTTTAGGTCTTACTTTTTTTTCCCAAATTTAAAATGGAAAGGCAAGTTGATGTGATGTTTAACTTTTGTTGTGGAGTTATTCTGATTTTCTCTTAGATCATTTCTTCAGAATAAGTCACACCGCTGAAATTATTCCCAATTTTTGTCTCTTTTAATTGCAAAGTGGTTTTAAAGTACTTTTTGACTGCTTTTTAAACTTTTTTTGATTTTAATAGTTGATTAAAAAATTTAGTGTCCAGTGATTTTTTTTTTTGAGTATTACTTTGGATCTTATGGTGTATTCTGGTTTGCATATGTAAACAGTGTTCTAAACTTCCAGTATGAGTCATAATTTATATATTCCGTGTTGCTTGCCTTTCTTGGATATATTTTTAAAAAAACTTATCTTACAGTCCATCAGTTTATCTTAAATCTTGCTAAATTTTATACTTGTTTATTAGCATTTGTAATTTTTGCTTTGTTGTACTTTTTCTAATTTATAATAATGTTTTTAGTTTTTACCTAGCTTATTGATGACTTTTAATCTCACATTTATGTGAATTTATTTTATGTTTCCATTTTCTTCTTTAATTCATGTAATTCACATACATATTTGTGAGTCTTTAGACTTTTTAGCTTCTAGTTTTTGGTTTCAGCCATTACCTTTGTTTTGCAACAGCAGTAATTGGCTTGCCTTTTAAAATTCTCATTTTTAAAAGGTCATGCTTTTTAAAAAAATTAATAGACCTTATCTTTTTGAGCACTTTTAGGTTTACAGAAAAATTGAGCAGAAAGTACAGAGAGTTCTCATAAACCCCCTCGTCAACCCCCACCCTATTTCCTCTATCATTAACATCTTGTTCATTTGTTAAAATTGATGAAAAACTCATCTTTTTTTAAAAAATGCTAATTGCCAGGAGGTGATATTGTTTGCCACCTTCTTCTAAATCTTACATACTTAATTTGAAAGGTTACAATTACATGCTCAGAATATTTAACCAATTAAAACAATATTGTTTACTTTAAAACAGGGCTATTTAGGTGGCTTTATGAAAAATTCCGCTATCCATTTGCTCCAATGTATGGAGGTTTTCCAGTGAAGTTACGCACCTACTTAGGTGATCCCATTCCATATGATCCAAAAGTAACAGCAGAAGAATTAGCCGAAAAGGTAAATTATTCTTTCCTTCTTAGTCCTTAGATTTACTTTCAATTAATATATTAAAAATTAATTTGTTAATTTATTTTACAAGCATGTTCTAGATCAGTGGTGATTTTCTCCCCAGGTGATTTTGGCAGTGTCTGGAGACATTTTTTAATGTTACAAGAGGCAGGACTTGGGAGGTGGTGGTGCTACTGCCATCTAGTGAGTGGAGGCCAGGGGTGGTGGTAAACATCCTACGATGCACAGTACAACCCTCCACAACAAAGAGCTAGCCATTCTAAACTGTGACAATTATAAAATGTCTCTAGATATTGTCATGTGTTGCCTGGGGTGCAAAATCTCCCTTGGTTGAGAACTGCTGTGTTAGGGTATTATGGAAGCACAGAGGAAAGGTATCTAAATTAGATCAGGAACACCACCTTGAGGGAGGTGGTGCTTGAATTTAATTTTGAAAGACAAGACGGGATTAGGTGGACAAAGAGTAATGAGGTAGAGAAAACTGAACTTATGAAGGGGTGGCAGTGTGAAACAGCATGAATGAAATCTTTGGGGATTTGAAGGTGGTCTGGTGTAGCTAGATGGGGTATTGTAGATAAGGCCAGAAACTTAGAAAGTTCTGGACTACAATGACCTATAATTGATTTCATTTACTGCTAGCCAGGGGAGCTATTGAAAGCAGATGAAAGATATAATAGGTTGCATTTAGAAAGATCACTGGAAGTGATATGGTGGAGGCTAATTTGAGTGAGACCAGTAGAAGATCAAAGGGGAAAGAGACTGCTTTGTGAGGGAAAAAATAGGAAAGCTTTCTATAATGAGGGCATTTGCGGTGGATCTTGAAAGATGGGCATGACTTGGACATATAGACTTGGGGCCGGAGGGAGAGTACTAACAAAGAAACAGTGTCAGGAACTCAGGTGACTGCATGCACCAACATTGTTGAACAGTGTGATGTGATTAGAACAGTGGGTTGAGAAAGACTGTCTAATAAATTCTCCAGGAATTTTGCAAAGCACATATTAAAGATTCTAAGAAACCCTGCAATAAAGAGGTTTATTTAACTTTGTTGCAAAGAGTATTTTCTAGTCTCATCTGACCAAAACCCTCTTCCTGTTTTTTCTTGAATAGCTATGGAATAAACTTGGAATCATTACTTTAGTGGGTACAGTTGGTAGATGAACTGGGAAAGTAAGTAGGAGCTAAGTTTGATATGTAAGGGCCTGTTTAGAAGTGCCTCATATCACTTCCACTCAATTTTCTTTGGCCAAAGCAAACAGATGTATAATCTCTTCCTTTACAATGGTTTGTAAAGATGACGCTAGCAATTGTGATTACTTAGAATTATATAAATAAAAGTATATTCTTTAAGACCAGAGGTTTATGAACTTTTGTGTCTCTAGTTCCTAGCGCAGTGTTAGATATTTAATTTGATCTCAATAAACATTTGATGAATGAATGGATTAGGTAATGATCTCCTTATGTACTTGAGAGCAAAGTATAGAATTGAGAGATTTTATAGATAGAATGTACCAGACTATATAGGTACCTGCAGGATATCTATGTATATATTTATACACGTAGGTTTTTGGAAATTTTCTGCTGTTTGGGAAGAGAAGTCAGAATTGACAATGAAATTTTAGAAGTCATCTGCACTGAGACAATTACTGAAGCCATGAGCTTTACAAGGCAGGTTAGAAAGAAAAAGAAGAGGACTGAGGACAGACTGTAGATGTAAGATTTAAGGAGTGGGCCATGGGAAACAACCACAGCCAACTGAAGGGGAAGTAGCAGAGAGGTAAGAGAACAAGTAAATTTGAAGTGAATGAGAGAAGTCAGCAGGTGAGGCTTTTTAAAACATAGGAATAATCAGTAATGTTTGTTCATGTAAAGACATTAAGGAAGATGAGATGAGAAATGACCACTCAGCTTGCAATTATACTTTCAGAGAGTATGAAACTACATAAAAAGCAATAAATGTTATATTTTTGAATCACCTAGAAAATGAGATGAATGTGTTATGACTTTTATACTGGCTTTTTCTATACATAGTCTAATTTTTAAAAAAGTTTTTAAAATTGTGGAAAAAAATAACAAAATTTATCAATTTAACCATTTTCAAGTGTATGGTTCTATAGTGTATATTCATATTGTTATGCAACCAATCTCTAGAACCTTTTCATCCTGCAAATCTGAATCTATACCCACTGAACACCAACTACCTTCCCTTCCTTTCTTCCTTCCTTCCCTCTCTCCCTTCATGTACATCCATCAACACTTTATTCTTGTTCTTAATTATGGGCAATGCAAGATTCTTCCCCACCTCCAGCTTTATTTAGATATAATTGACATATACATTGTATAAGTTTAAGGTGTACAGTGTGAAGATATGATACATGTATATGTTGCAAAACGATTATCACAATAAAGTTAGTTAACACCTCCATCACCTCACACAATTACTTTTTTTGCTGTGAGATATTTAAGGTCTACTCTCCTAGCAGTTTTCAAATATGTAATACGGTATTGTTAACTATAGTTACCATACTGTACATTAGATCCTCAAAACTTATTCATCTTAGAACTGGAAGTTTGTACGCTTGACCGATGTCTCCTCATTTCCCCATCCCTCAGCCTCTGGCAACTACCATTCCACCATTCTACTCTCTGTTTTCATGAGTTCAGCTTTTTTAGATTCGCATATAAGTGAGATCATATACCAGCTTCTCATTTATTCCACCCCCAAACCTCTGGCAACCACCATTCTGCTTTCTGTTACTATGAGTTTGACTACTTTAGAAAACTCATATGAGTGAAATCATACAGTATTTGTCTTTTTGTGATAGACTTAATTCACTTAGCATAATGTCCTCAAGTTTTATCCATATTGTACCATGTGGCAGGATTTCCTTTTATTTTTAAGACTGAATACTATCCCATTGTATATATATATATATATATACCGCATTTTGTTTATCCACTCATCCATTCATTCATTGATGGACATTTGGGTTGCTTCCAGTTTCTTGGCTGTTTTGAATAATCCTACAGTGAACCTGGGTTTGCAAACATGTTTTCAAGAGCCTGTTTTGAATTTCTTTGGATGTATTTTAGGATGTTTTTTCCTATTTCTGCAAAAAAAACACAAACAAACAAACAAAAAATGCTGTTGGGATTTTGATAGGGATTGCCTTGAATGTGTACATCAATTCATATAGTATGATCATCTTAATATTACATCTTCTAATCCATGAACACAGAGTATCTCTCCATTTATTTGTGTCTTCTTTAATTTCTTCTAGCATTGTTTTATAGTTTTCAATGTATAAGATTTTCTCTTCTTAGGTTAAGTTTATAATTAAGTATGTTGTTCTTTCTGATGCTGTTATAAATGGGATTGTTTTCTTATTTTCTTTTTTCGGTGTTCATTGTTAGTGTATACAGACACAACTGATTTTTGCGTGCAGATTTTATATCCTACAACTTGGCTGACTTCATTTATTAGTTCTAACAGGTTTCTGTTAAATCTTTAGAGTTTTCTACATGTAAAATCATAACATTTATGAACAAAGATAATTTTACTTTTTTTCCATGTGTGGTCTGATTTAATCCTCACATCAACCCTCTAGGGTAGACCTTATTATTATCACTTTTTTTTTCCTTCTCACAATGATTTACTCTAATAGAAGAAAAAGTAAAAGACCAACATTATTTACATAGTGCAATTCCATTGAAACTGGTATATTTAATTAGCAATTATACCTTACCAAGGCTGATGGTAATTGTATTTTAAAAGATTTTTATTGAAATATAGCTAACATACAATATTCTATTGTATGCTGTACACCACATCCCCATGACTTGTTTGTTTTATACCTGGAAGTTTGAACCTCTTATTCCCCTTCAGTTTTTCACCCTTTTTTTGATTGTTCAATTAGAGTTGACATTCAATATTATTTTATCTTAATTTCAGGTATATAGCATAGTGGTTACACATTTATATAATTTACAAAGTGATCTACCTGAGTAGTCTAGTACCCACCTCACACTATATCTAGTTATTACAATATTCCTAACTATATTCCCTCCAGGGAGCATCCCTGTAACTATTTTGTAACTACTAATTTGTACTTCTTAATCCCTTTACCTTTTTCACCCACTCCCAACCCTGCTCCCATCTGGCAACCATCATCTTGTTCCCTGCATCTATTTGTTTTTTTGTTCTTTAGATTCTACATATAAGTGAGATCATATGGTATTTTTTTTTGTCTGACTTATTTTACTTTAGTGTAGTACCTTCTAGGTCTATCCATGTTGTTGCAAATAGTAAGATTTCATTCTTTTTTATGGCTGAGTAATATTCCATTGTATATATGTACCATACTTTCTTTATTCAATTGTCTATTGATGTACACTTAGGCTGTTTTTACATCTTGGCTATTGTAAATAGTGCTGCAATAAACATAGAGGTGCATATCTTTTCGAATTAGTGTTTTGGATTTCTTTGGGTAAATACCTAGAAATGGAATTGCTGGATCATATGGTAGTTCTATTTTTAATTTTTTGAGGAACCTCCATACTGTTTTCCACAGTGGCTGCTCCTGTTTGCAATCCCATAAACAGTGCACAAGGGTTTCCTTTTCTCCACATCCTGGCCAGTGCTTGTTTGTCAATTTATTAATGATAGCCATTCCAACAGGTGTGAGGTGATATCTCACTGTGGTTTTAATTCATTATTATCACTCTTATTGATGAGAAAAATTGATGATTTAGTCAACCTTGCTGGGTTTTGCTGTGGTAGCAAAAAAGCACAGCATTTCAGAAGAATAAGACAGTAAAACTTACTTTTTGTTCATGTTATTTTTCCCCTGAGGTCCATGTCTTATCTGTCTGGGACTCAGGCTGAAAGAACCTTATATGAGATGTTGCCATTTGCCTGGCAAAAGAAGGTGGTCAGGAATGGGACCATGAGATGGCCTTTAAAGCTTCTTTAGAAGTGGCTCACTTACTCCCACTGACATTTTATTGGCAAAGTGGCCACAATAGACTCTAGTGGAGCAAGACCTGGATTCCTCCTACAGGGATGGCCCAGAAGAGAGGGCCTTGTAGGCGGAGGGAAGGAACACTCTACCATACTGGAACTGAGCAAGGTCAGACATTTAGACAATGATGTGTGGCTGAACCAGCTATAGTGTTATATTAGACAAGACTATTCAAAGCTGCTTCTCAGTAGGAACTTTCACAAAGGTGACATTAATGGTGTATTATTATATACCTTGTCTATGGACTTCATTCCTAGAAAACTTACCTCCAATTATTCTACTGGTTCATTAAATCCTCTCATAGTTTATTCTATTTTATCCTGAAAGTAAAACCCTATGATACTGAGTTTTAGGATTAGGACACACTCTCCACAAAGCATGACTCATCTCTCATCCTGAAACGATGCCTTCCTGAGGTGGCTGCTGGAGTGCTACGCCAGGCTGAGACCTCACCCTGTGACACTGCTGCTGCCCACACACACTTTATTGTTAATATAACACATTTCTTTGCTGCTCCCTACCAAATGCATTCTCCTTTAGGATATAAATGAATTCTGTTTTGTTCTTTTTACATTTTTTTTCTGCCTATCTATTAGGATTTAAGTGGGTCACAGCTAGTTAGGAACAAGTTTTTACAGATACTGTCTTTTTTTTTTTATGGTCAAAATAGAAGGTAATAGGAGAGTGAGGGTGGAGAAGGAGCCTGGCCTGATTATCAGAGGTTTCTTCCAGGTCTAAAATTAAATGATTCCTGTTCCTTTATTTTTCTCAGTTAAGGAAAATATATTACTGATAATTATAGTCCAATGACTTGTTTTTTCATATGAGGGCTTTTCATATGAGAGAAAAATTTACTTATACTCATATCACTAGTGGAGTCAGATATTTTATATATATATATTATGTATTATATATACATATATATATGTATATATAACATACACACACATACACACACACATACATATACATTACTAATTCAAACTAAGTAAGAAAGGAAAAACTTTTTGGAGCACTGACATACCTCAGTTTTGTTTACAGTTTCTTTGTGTACTTTGTTATGTAGTAGTAGTCTACTACAGCATAGTTTACTAGAATTTCTTGAGGGACTTCACTTAAATATATAATTGCCATATCCATATTTTTTTATCATAAATTGTCATTATTGAACTAAAGTATACTTGAAATAAAGAATACTTGAAATTTTCCTTTTGTAAATGCATTGTTATGATTTTCTAATCTTCATTGTTAATAATATAAACAAACTATAGCATAAGGATCCCTGGATTATCACAAGTTCAGAATTATCAGCAGTGAAACCTCATTTAAAAGTGGGTGATTGACCGTTCAGTGTTTGAGTGTGGAGAACCATTTTGTAAACACTATCTAAATATAAATTTGAGAGCCATCAGCAAATGAATGGTAATTAAAGCTGTAGAAATGGGTAAGATTGCCAAACCTTTGAAGAATAAGTCAGTGCCTGATTTTAGGATTATAAATCTGCTAAAGAACAGTGAAAGGGAGCAGCCTAAGAGAAGAAAACTTAGCTTTTCCTCTAGTGTGAGAGTTACAGAGGCAAGATCAATGGTGATCGAGAGGTAAGGTAAGATTAAAAGCATGTCCATTGGATTTAGTGACAAAAAGGGGTCATTGGTGATCTCTGAAATATTTGTATTTTCTTAATACGTGGCCCTTATATTTCTTCACCTCAGTCCTTCCTTGAAACCTCTGTTCATACTAAACCTCTGTACTTTTTCACTGGTATTTAACTCCCTTTATTATTTAATTGAATCCTAATTGTGAAGCCTTATACCACCCCGCTATAAACACACACATGAAACTCCAACCAGACTTGATAACTCGCCATTCCTTCAACAGTTGTTTTCCTGGTCTTTTCCTCATGCTTCTTCCTTCACTATTACTGAAATTTTACTGATTCTTGGGGACCCAGACCGAACAGTACCCCATTCATACACCCTTTCCTGGTCATTGCCCACCAGGTGGGCTCACAAGTCTGAACTTCCAAATACTTTCCTTTCACGGTTCAGATGATACATCTCACAAATTATCTTAACATTGTAATTACTTTGTACTTTATTATGCTTGTTAAGTTATGAGCTCCTTGAGATTTGAGATTTGTTTTACTAATATTATAGCTTCCAAAGCATCTGACATCTTTTTGAATCAGTGAATAAAATTTTTAAAAGATACTTAACAGAACACAGACTATGTGTTAGCCTCTGGGCTAAGTACCTGAAGGCATGGTTTCCATTTTATTTAATTCTTAAAGTAACTGTATGAAATAGTTCTCACTTCACAGATGTGAAAACTTGTGATTTGGAGAAGCATATTTTTAAAATATTTGGGGTAAATTTTATTAATTATATTTAAAAAGAGACGAAGTTCCAAAATTGTAAAAAGAAGGCTCATTGTAAGATTAGTATCTAAAAAGGATGTATGCATATGCACGTGTGCACTGTTTATGTGCATAAAACTTTTTTTAGATGGCCACAACTGAGTTCAAAGTAAAAATTATTGAAATTCATAAATTTAATGGGAAACAAATAGTTTTACATTTCTCAATATATACTGAGTTTTTTATTGCTATGACTCAATTTAAATTTCTTTTAAACTGTCGAGAAATTTAGGTAATAAAGTATATCAGCTCATTCATTCATAGTTTTTCTCACTTTTTTCTTTTGTATTGCCTGATACAGTTGTTTGGTGTGTAAGGTGATGAAGAGAAATGCACAGAAGTTTATTAATGGATACAAAGGAGTGAAACTTCCATTTGCCTGCTAGAAAATTTCCTGCTGCTTTTTGTCTTCTAATTGTTTTCTTCAGTTCTTTTAAAAAGTATTGTGTGCAAAGCATTGTGTGCTCAATGCTGGAGAAAAACTAAGGTGTACCCTAAGGAGCTTTCAGTCTGGTGTAGAAAATAGACATGTGGACAATGCTGTGATCCAAGCATAATGAAATAAGTTTAAGAAATATACTGTGGGTGAATTGAGGAGGAGCTCATTAATTCTGAGTAGAGATAGGTGCAAAATTAGAGAAGACTTCTTGAGGGTAGTAGTACATTAAAATCTTTACAAAAGAAATTATCTATATTGAGAACTAAAAGAATAATGGCTTTTCTTTTATTTTCTTAACAGACAAAGAATGCTGTTCAAGCTTTGATTGATAAGCACCAAAGAATACCGGGAAACATAATGAGTGCTTTGTTAGAACGTTTTCATAAGAAACAAAACAACTAGAAGATGGTTGAATATGTTTATATTAATAAGTTTGTGTCTATAGTACTGTCCTCTAAGTTTTGTAGGTTCTATAATAAGTACTTTTGTAAAAATCATGTTAGTAAGCATCTTTCTCTGAACTTGTTTAAAATTGTATTCTCAATTTTGTTTTTGTAATTGTGTCAAATTTTAAACAACTCCTTTCATGCCTAATTATTCAGAAAATGATCACATTTCTTTTTATAAATTTATAATAATGTATGATAAACATATAGATTATTAGAGTTAGGTTTATTAATAACAGCAGGCTAGTTAAATAAACATTCCTAAATAATGCATCTAATTACTATATCTGTTGCACTGAGCTAATTTTGTAAGATGGCATAACCTAGGGTTACGTCCAGGCACTTAAGTTAGGGGAAAAATGCTCATATGTGCCCCTCATTCTTTTCATGACCTTGAGCAAGTCACCTCATGATTTTGTACCTCAACAATTTACTTTTTTAAAAAGACATATTTATACTATGGTGAAGAATATTATTTTAAATTTTTTATATTTTTTGTGATTGATAACTTTAGAATTGAAATTATAACCAAATTAATTAAACAATGCCAAGGTCTTTTATAAGTTCACGTACATATTTTGTCCATATGATGTTTAAATTATTCCTTCGGGTATGATGTCAAGTTGCCAAGCATAATAAAAAAGGTGTACTGTTTTTCAAATTGAATAAAAAAGAAATTAGGAAAAGTAATATTTCTAATTATTATTTTTTAATATTATATTTTTAATGAGAATCTACAGACAAACAATATAGTGTGTGCTGTACATTGTCAACCCTATAATATGGCATTAATAGTGTAAAGTTAAATATCACTGTAAGGTTAAAAATTACTGTCATGCTTTGCATTTCATATGTCAAAAGCTGATTCTAGGCTGATGAAGGCAGAATTCAAGAAAGCTCTACTTTTGCTCAATTTCATGGCTATTCAGTTTGACTTTGTAACCAGTCAAATGGTTTATTGTTTCAATAAAAATAAATTACTTGAGTTATGAATTTATGTGGACACAAAGCTTTCTTAAAAATTAATGGCTTTTGATTTGTTGTCTGCTTGAAATCTGAATTTAAGAAGTATTTAAACAAAATAGTACCAGAGATCAAATGCAGTGTCTCTCTCCCTTTTTTTAGATATTAAATTATTTGAATTTTTGTATATATTTTTGTATAACAAGTATGTATGTATGATATGCGTAATGTATATAAAACTAAGCAACATAAAAATAAAAGTAAAACTGAATTGCAGTTCATTTTCTTATGAAATTGCATATGTGGCATTTTCTTATTTTAAACCGATTTCTCACTTGCAGTCATGTTCATGTATCTCAGCCACAATTAATAAACCTTAACCTTCCAATGTGATTAAATATATTTTAATTTTAATGAAAAGAGTCCATTAATGATTATTTTCAGTTTCATTTTCTTCTAGCAGTGAGCAATGTTTGTTTAAAATTGATAAATATTTCTAGAATGAATGAGTACATGATCATAAAATGAATGAGAATAATGTTTTGGGGCGACTATTGGGTTTTAAAAACTGAAGAATGAGCAATATTCATTGCCAATGTAGCGAAAGCTATGTTTTTTTTTTTTAACAATATTTAAGTTTTACTGCTTTATTTAAAACCTTTTTTTGTTTTTGTTCTCTGATGTTCAGACTAACAAGAGGGCTTCCTGACTTGCTTAATATAAAATCTTTATCTTAGTATGCATTATTTCATAAACAATACTTAAATGATGCTGTGCTTTTTCCAGGGTGTGAAATCAGGAGGCACATAATGTTGGTTTGTGTCACTAGTTATTGTAGTAACTTTGATCGCTTGGTTAAAATGGCACTCACCAGGTTTCTGCCCTGTTACTTTTTCCTTTGTAATGAATGAATTTATGGAGAGATACTTTGAGACTATGTAAATATTTGTTTCTAAACAAAGCCACTAGCTTTAGCATCTTTTGAATTGACTATCCTGAACTAATGATTACTATGAGGGTTTCAAAAGTGTGATTTTCTAACTCCATTATTCTACATTTATTAGTTGGTGTTCTACTAGAATAACTTTTCAACCCCTCTTCCCCACATATATCCTTGTTTATTACTGGTATGGACTCTGAAATTCGTATTTTGTTCAAAGGGTTATACATATACTTTGAAGTAATTTAAATATTAAACCCGCTGAAGTTTATTAAATTTATGTACTGTTGAAATAATGTTTACAGGGGTAGATGGGGTGAGTTTTTGTATTTGTGTATATGATTACTATTTTTAAAATATTTTTGTTACTTTTTTATCGTGGTAAAATATACATAACAAAATTTACTGTTTTAGTTCTTTTTAAGTGTACCACATTAAGTACATTCACAATATTGTGGAGCCATCATCACTATTTCCAGAACTTTTTCATCATCTCGAACAGAAACTATCTATTAAACAGTAACTTTTCATTACCCACTCCACCAGCCCCCTGGCAACCACCATTCTACTTTGTTTCTGTGTACCTTACTCTAGGTACCTTATGTAAGTGGAATCAAACAGTGTTTGTCCTTCTGTGTTTGGCTTATTTCACTTAACAAATATTTGATGTCTTTTTTCCAACATAGTTCCAATGACAGTTCCATAAGTTTCTGACACCACCTGAATGATTTTCTTCTATTTATGTTTACTTTCTTTTTAATAATTTCTGCTCATATTTTTATTATTTCCCTTTTTCTATCTATTAAAATTTAATTTATTGTTTTTATAACTTCTTGAGATGAATACTTAAATTGTTGATTTTTTTAGACTTTTAAAATTTCTTAATATATGCATTTATATTTGAATGTTTAAGAGTAAATCTTAAAAATTCTTACAAGAAAAAATTTTGTAACTATGGTGACAATTAGTAGACTTATTTTGGTATCATTTTGCAGTGTATACAAATATTAAATCATTATATTGTACCCCTGAAACTAATATAATATGTGCCAATTATACCTTCATAAAAAAATAGTCATAAATTTCTTCCTAAGCACTACTTTAATTGCATCTCAGTTTTAATGTCATTCTTTTATTTTTCAGTTCAAAATAAATCTAATTTTGTGCTTCCTTTTTTGTTTTCTTAATTTTTGTTTTTGAAGCTAGGATAACATAGAAGTATATTGCTTGGTAACTTAAAAGTATGTCGCTTAATTTTCAAACATGTAAGGATTTTCCCTTAGTTGTTTTTAGTTGATTTCTAGCTTAATTTAACTATGAACATACTTGAATGACTTCAATTATTTGAAAATTGCTTTATGATGCAGCATATGGTCAATATTTGCTAAATGTTCCATGAACAATCACAAAGAATTTTAACTCAGTCTTGAATGAAGTGTTCTGTGTATAAATTTAGGTCGAATTTGTTAGTTTGTAGTTTTATTATTTATTTTATTATTTATTATTTAAGTATTATTAAATATTATTTAAGGCAATTTGTTTTGAAGACAATTGCCATTGAAAAGATAGTTTATGACTCATAGATCCCAAGAGAAGAGGGGTACCATACCATGCAGGGCCACAGAGGTGATATGGGCCATCATTTGCAAAATTCTTAATCTTTTTAGGAAACCTAGTTAAGTCTTTTCTTTCCTCCTTTCTTTGGAGAAAGACCGTCTAACTCAGACTTAGAGAATTACTTTGGAACAGGTGACTCAGGTCCTCTGGCTATTGATAAGGATCACTGAAACGCAGCTTTCTCCTTGGCCCATTATAAGGCAGGAATGGATTTAGGCCAAAACAGGGCCCTTAGAGTCCGAGAACAGAGGGGACTTTTAAAGCAAGTTTTTTCTTTTTTCCCTTTTACAAAATATATTAACCAAGCCTATTTTCCTTTACCCGCTTGATGGGCAAATTGATTATAGAAACATAACTAGGTATATGATTCAAATAAGAAGTTTTTATCTTTTTCCATGTCTAGGGACATAGGCAGCACTTCAGCAGGAAACCCAAGACCCTGTCCTGACTAAGGCAGAAAAAGAAAGAACTCCATGAAACCCCAATAGGCTACGGCCCTCCTCAGCAGGGAGCAGATACAGGAGAACTCCTGTCCCTCAACATCCACTAATAAAAAGGTGATTCAGAAAAAGGTTAGGCAGGAAAGTTAGGGGGTTTCGGGTCCACTTGCAAAGATGCTGAGGTCATTCTATTTTAGAAAGGGTCTGCCCTAGTCTGTCCACAAGCAAGCCAAAAGGCATTTTTTGGGTAAAAGTAACTCATACAAGGAAACATGCAGAAAATTGGGTACTAGTCACTTGCACCTGCGTAATGAAGACCCCAACGACCTTCAACTCACCTACCTAAGCCTTATTTTATGCCATCATTATAATATGATTCATATGCTTGGAAGTTCATCAATATCATTATAACCAACTGAATTCTGGGAACAAAACTGCGGCAAGCAAATGATGAGTCACTGAGTCCTGTCCATCTTAGCTGTCAATCAAGAAAGCCCAGTCCTCTAAGAAAAGTAACCACCCACAGCAAATAGGAATAAAACCCGCAAAGTCTTTGTTACCAGGTTTGAGGAACCCTCCTCTGCACTCCTCTTTTTTTTTTTTAATTGTAAAATATACTGAATGTAAAATTTACCATCTTGACCATTTTTAAGTGCACTGTTGTGCGTTGTTACAGAGTCACATTGTTGTCCTACCCAACTCCAGGACTCTTTTCATCATCCCAAACTGAAGCTCTGTAGCCATTAAATAATGGCTCCTAATTCTGCCCTCCCCCCAGTCCCTAACAACTACCATTCTATTTTCTCTCTCTATGAATTTCGCTACTCTTAGGCACCTCACATAAGTGGAATCATATAGTGTTTATCCTTTTGTGATTGGCTTCTTTCACTTAACATAATGTCCTCAACGTTCATTAACATTGTAGCATGTGTCAGAATTTTCTTTCTTTTCAAGGCTGAATAATATTTTATTGCATGTATAGACCAAATGTTGTTTATCCATTCATCTGTTGGTAGTTGCTTGGGTTTCACATTTTAGTGATTGTGAATAATGCTACTATGAACATGGTATACAAATATTTCTTCAAGACCTTGCTTCCAATTCTTTAGAGATTATACCAGAAATGATATTGCTGGATCATATGTGAATTCTGTGTTTAATTTTCTGAGGAACCACATTTTTCTGCTCTTCTGCTTTTACAAATGGTTTGACCGAACAAGATATTTAGGATGTAATAACTAGAAAGATATTTTGATTTTTCCTAGAGGACTGGAAGCAAACTTGGTAATGAAAAGGTACAAGTGGATAAAAAGTCAAGGCAACTTTTAAAGGGAATGACACATGGGTGAATAGAAAAATGTAAGACAATAGAGATCAGAGGAACTTAATGTGAAGAAAAATATTCAATTCTGGAATAGAAAGAATGTCATGGTATTCCTAAACTAAAAGAGAATGCTTTCTAGATTTCTGTTCATTGAGCACAGAGTGAAGAATTGAGTCTTAGAAAAATGTACTGTCATATCACTATTACCACACTCATAAATTTTAAAATAAATATTGTAAAATTACAGAATTAAAAACACCAAATTTTGGAATCTGCTCAGGGCCTTCTCATTTCCCCACCCAAATGCTTTCCTTGATTCTCAAAAGGTTAATGGAAGAATAAGAGACAAAAGTAGGGGAAAAGGAGGTAAACTATGTGAAACTTATGGTGCTTGTTCCAGAAAAAGTTTTGACACAATACATACATACTAATAATGTTGGTTAAATAAAAGGACAAAAGCATTTAAAATATATTATTCGTTTAAATGTGGAAATGAAGAATAAAGTTCTTCTAGTATGAGAAATTTTGATATAAGTTTAAATTAAAGAATTTATAGGCCTGTATATAATATACGGCTTAAAATCCTTATATTTTAAGCAAAGTAATCTCGCCAATTTCCAATTCACTCTCAAGCTGTTCTCAGTCTTTTTAGCAGCATTGCTCTGGCTTCACACCTAATCCAGGGACCTTGACCTGTGCACATTTCATCTATGAGTGACTAGAGGAGCTGCATTTTTCAGGGTTACTAAGAACACAGATTTTAGTGCAAATAATTCCAAAGCAGAGACTTCCATGAAGAGATCACCAGCAGAACTGCAGGTGAGATTATGGAAACAAAATGGGGTGGTGATGCTTGAGACCACCGCTAGTTGGCACTGCCTGCTACCCTGTCGCCACCCTGTCACTACCCTGCGGGCTGAAGGGGCAGGGCTGGGGCAGTGCCGTGACACATGGCGTTTCCAAGCCTAGGGTGAGATGGACCTTGGAGAATAGGCTGCTGGATGAGCCAATAAGGTACAGAGGCAGAGAGTGAGCAAGGAAAGACTGCCTACTCTCTTCTCCACCCTCCAATTGCCTGCTGATGACCCTGCTGATCCAACCCTACAGGTCAGGGTGGAGCAAGGTGTAAAATGGACACAAGAGATGTGAACTGGGGGGCAGGAGTCGGCAGAGTCAATGATTGGGTACAGGATAGGATAGGATTTGCTAGCAAAACATGATAGCCCTTGGAACAAAGTGGCTGATCTTTTTGAACCTGGATGCCTTTAAGTTAGGAACATCCCTTTCAAGCAAGCCAAATGATAAAGGTCCATAGAGGGAGCCAAAAGGGTTAGGATGAGCGAAGATAATCCATTCTATCTAGATGACACTTTTAAATACTTATTCAATGAATATTTATTAAGCACTTACTGCTGGGCCAAGGTGACTATGAGTCTGGGGCATGGGTACATGCTGCTGCTTTAGGACAAATCAATCTGCAGATGTGTTTTATTTATTATTTGTTTATTATTTTTATTTTCAAATTTCAAATTTCAGTTGCTTTAGGTGAACTCAACTTGTCCAGCTCATCAAAAACCCCATGGCTCACTCCTGTCATTCACTAGCTAGGCTTACACCTGTCCTACACTGGCCTAAAAATAGAACCAAGCTGGGCCTTAGGTTCCAGAAAATATTTTCAGTATAGTTTACTTTCCACAAACTATACCCTTCTTTTCTCCTTCTATCTGTCACTGTTCTAGCTTCTCTGTTAACATTTAATTTGGTACCTGACAACCCACTTGTCCCACAAGTTAGGATGTCCCTCCCTGGGCTGGACCCTGCCTCTGGACCCATCCTGACTCCTGCCTGGACCCTGCTGGGTTATGCAACATTTCTGGAAGAAATACACAAAAAGTATTATTTATAATGGTTACTTTTGGGAAATGGGAATGATGAGAGGAAAATTTTTACTTTTTCCTTTCTATCCTTCTGTATTGATAATATATTTATTTTATTATAAAGAAAAACAAGAATGCCCAATATTTAATTTTAGTTTTAAGGTTCTATAGAAATAAATTCTGTCCAGCTCCCCAAAACATTAGTAAGACCACTAAAGGGCCTGGTGTAAGTGAGGTTTTTGGGGATGAGGATGAGGGAGTTGTTTGTTTTCTGTGGAAATCAAGGAACATGAACAGGATTTACATCCAGGTGGATTAAAGGCAGTGCAAGCAAGCTTTATGGAGCCTTCTAGGCAATTCTTGAACTAAACAAATTCAGCAGAAACTAGAGTCTAGAGAGCATAATAACCAAGTAATTATTACATTCCCAAGAATTTGCAGAATTTGGTCTTACTTTATTTTTCTAGCAACTGCAAGGTAAGTATTATTAATAGCCCCATTTTACAGATGAGAAACCAAAGATTAGAATTTATGGAAGTTGCTGAAGTTCACACAGGAGGACACTAGCGGAACTGGGATTTAAACCTGCTAAGTATTCACTCTTATGACTATGCAATACTTCCACACCTTCTATGATCTCTGTTTAATATTCCTCTTAAAATGTCACATCTGGAGTTGGTACCAAAGTGCCAATATGACTGAACTTGTTTTGAATACACCAAAACTATTTCTTCTTTTGATCTGCGTACTCTTATTAATAAGCTCAAGATTGCATTAACCACCATTTGGCTCATAGTAAATATATAATAAATATAAAAATCACAGATCTTTTTCACAAGAACTAGTCATCTGCAAAAGGAAGATGAAATGAGAATTTATTGCTTTGACCAGACATTGTTGATTGTCTACACAGTGTCCATTCTTTCTTTCTTCTTACTATAACACCCTAATTTTATTCAAGTATGAACTCCTCTAGGAAGTCTGCATGTCTCAGGGGATGCTGACCTCACTTACTGTTCCAGGAATGGCCCAATTGGTCTATAGGTAATCTCAATCCCTTGATTTCTTCATATTTTTGACTAGAGAAGAATTAGAGGTGAGTTGAAACTTCAGGAAAATTCTAATTTTTCTGAGTAGGCTCTTGGAAATGACACTTTCTCTTTTTGTCTGGATTTATTGCACATGGATATAGGCCCTGGATCTGTTGCAAGTTTGTTACTAGCAGCCTGGAGAGAAGTCAACATCAGAGGAGGCCTAACAGAGAGATTTGCAGGGACAAAAAGATGGAGTCACCAGATTAAGTTAACCCTCATTGTCATTCTACATCTGGACTTCCAATGATAAGAATCAGTTACTTTCTCCCTTGTTCAGAATCATAGAAGTTGCTGAATTTTTTATTACTTGTAACTTACATATCCTGACTAATGTGGGGGTTGAATGCTATAACATAATTTTTTTATATGCTACTTCCCTTTCCCTCTGACATTGGAGTAGCGTGGTGTGGTGGTTATGTGTAAGAGCTTTAAATTTCAAGGTTTTTAGATAGTTTCTTGGGTCTACTGCCTCACAGTTTTGTGACCTTGGGCAGAATTACTTACCCCTCAAACCAAAGTTCACCTCTATGAAAAACAGGGCTAATAAAATTTCTTGTCTCTGCGGTTTGATGAAAGGGTTAATGAAAAGCATCCCTATAAAGGGTTTAGCACTCTATAGCATCTAGATGCACAAAGTGTAGGGCTTGAATCATGATTTGGCACTTGGTACTTAGTAATTATCTGCTACTATTATCGATTCTCCTTGTGTGTATGTGCAATTGTACTGTTGAACTTATATTAAAAGCTTCCTATGTATCCCTATTAAATTTATAATCTTCATTTCACCCACCATTCCAAATTGTAGTAATCTCTCCGATTCTATCATCCAGTACACTGATTTTTCTTCTATCTGTCATCTATCTATCACCTATCTCTATCTATCTATCATCTATCTATCTATCTATCTATCTATCTATCTATCTATCTATCTATCATCTATCATCAATCATCTATCTATCTGAACAGTTTTGTTGAGATATACATTTAATTTTTGATTCATCCAGAGGTTTGATATGCCATTTTTCCCTTGAACTTAATCCAAATTGTTAGTAAATATTCATGTTTCCAGCAGGGCTCTGAGTGTTATTTGACCCAAACTTATTTCAAGCCCTCATTTCACTTGCAAGTTCTACCTTTCCTAAAGTTCAAAAGGGAAGAAAATTCACACTTATTAAGCACCTACTATATGCTGGGCTTAGTGCTAGGTACTTTGTATGCTATGCTTTTTAATCCTCATCCTGTGTTCTATGGGAGCACTGGGAGCTCAAACAGGCTAAATAACTTATTAGCAAAGAGCTGATCTGTCTGCAAAAGTCCTTGACTTTTCCACAATTACTACTGCTGTCTCTAATTTTAGTCATGTTCATGGTCTAAGTGGGCTGTCAGTGATCTTCCTTGGTGATGTAGAGACCAGAATCAAGCCAAATGTAGTGAGTACTATGTACACCACTTATGCCCCTTTGCAGCAGAGGTGCTTTCCTCCTAGCTCTTGAAAGCCCAGAGCTCAAAGTCTCTCCCCTGTCATTGCCCTCTACTGAAGGGGCTACAGCATTACTTACATCCCAGGCACTTGCCCACATCCAGTGACAGGTCCATGGAGGGGCAGATCACAGGCCTGGCCCCTGTCCCAATTCAGGACATCTCTAAAGGGCCTTCCCAGCTCCAGGCCTCTCTACAAGATTGGCAGCCACCTCTTGTAACATTCTCTTGCCAGTCATATTTCTTTTACTCTCTCATGATCTAAAGACCATAGCCCTATGCATGCTAATATCCATCTCAGACACCAACCACACTGCTTGTGCTCCATTCCCAGCTCTGACCAGGCTCCTCAGACCCTGGTTCTGATCATGGAGTCCTCAACCCTGAGTCCTGTTTTTCATCTTCAGCCCTAGGTATCTGTGGATCTTCTGCACACTTATGTGCTGGAGCCATGAATATTGTCTGCTCCTAGGTTCCTGGACTCAATATACAGTTCTCCTAGATCTCTCATTAAATTAACTTTCTCCAAAAAAGAATTGAGATTACTGTGGCATGACTAGTTCTTAACAAATTGATGCTGGTTTGGGATGATAATCTCTTCCTTTTCTAAGTGATCACCAATCATCCACTTGATAATAGAGCTAGAATTGTTTCATTAAAACAATTCACTTAGCTTTTAATATCTGTATTTTCTTTATCAGTCTGGTGTTCTCAGAATATACCTGTTTCCTCTTGAAAGTTAAAACATTTACCTAAGTCCTCCATAGAATCTTTGGTCCCTATATTGATCTCCAAAATTCCTTGGATTTGTGGTTATAAATTCCCATTCATCTGGACCTGGAGACTTGAAAAATAAAAAGAAAAATTAGAAATGATTATGTTTTGACAAACATCTTAAGCATCAATTCTTTTGAAGCAAGCTTATTCATTCTGTTACCAGTGCTTTGATGTCTGTGTTGTGTAAGAATCCAGGGCCGCGTCCTTGGATCCTCCATGAAAGATTTGTGTGGATGTCTGACCCTTGGAGAAGAAAAAGAGTAGCAAGGCAGAGTAGCAAGGCAGAGTAGCAAGCAGAGGTGATTTTATTAAATAAAGCAAGCAAAGTGAAGTAGCTTGAGAGGAGTCCAAGCAGGCAGTTGGATAGAAAATTGAGTAGCCTAGGAAGTTGAGAGGTTGAGGGTCGGGTTTATATGGGTAATTGGGTTTCTTTGCTCTCCTTCTGTTCTTTTTGTCTGGAACGATTTCACTTCCCTGTGCCTCCCTCTGAACTGCCCGCTCCTCGCTGAGCGTGCACAGTGTGTGCCTGTATGTGGGCAGTCACACGCCAGTGCTGTGGGGATTTTGAGGGTGTAGGCGCATGCTCAGTTAACTAATATCGCCCATACTGGTTGGGCCACCCCAGAGTAAGGTCATAAATTGATCATCTGCATTTAACTGGTCGTGGGGGAACGAGGGAGGTGTCAGATGCCTCCAGATGTCTTGCTTTCAATCTGGCTTGTGAAGTGAGTAAACGAGGGAGTCACCGGAAGCCTCTGGTTATTTTATTGTGTACATTTTACTGCTAAATTGGTCTTCGGGCCTCGTGAACCCCCCACCCCCATTGACGTTTTCCCTCCAGCTCGTATCTACCTACTTACCCTGTCAATACTTTGCTAGTTTTCAGGTGTTTTCCAATGAAGAACAAATCTAAATTAAATGGGAGTGTTTTTGCTTGCTATTAAATATTTAGCTTTGTTATTAAAGATTTTTAATTTGTTGTTTAATGCTCTGTTATAAAATGTTTAGTACTCACTTCATGGGTACTTTCATGTGCTAAATCCTTTATAGACATGACTTAATTCTAAGAATCCTATAAAGTAGAAATTATTACCTCTATTATGAAGTATATAAAATGGTCACATTTGTGTAGAGAAACAGAAATTTAGGTCTCCTGAGATTAAGGAACTTGTCTAAGGTCATGTCACCAGTCTGGAACAGAGGAGAGAATCCTCCTACCCACCCTCCCCAGCCCATCCCCAGCTATCTCTGTTCGTTTCAGAGTATGTCTCCTTTCTACTTACACACACTGCTCTTCCCTGGACCACCAACCTTAAGCATGAGTCTTTTCTTGTTTGAAAGGCTCTTTCATGGTTAATCTTATGTGTCAATTTGACTGGGTCACAAAGTGCCCAGATATTTGGTTAAACATTATTCTGGTTGAGTCTGGGAGGGTGTTTCTGGGTAAGGTTAACATTTGAATGGGTAGACTGAGTAAAGCTAGCTTGTCATGCCCAATGTGGGTGGGCCTTATCCAATTCCTTGGAGGCCTGAACATAACAAAAGGTAGGGCAGAAAAGAATTCACTCCTGCTTGTTTTTGAGCTGGAACGTCAGTCTTCACTAGAATTGAAACTTACACCACCGGCTTTCCTGGTTCTGCAGCTGGAAGATGGCAGATCATGGGCCTTAATCATAGGAACCATAATCATAGGAACCAATTTCTAACAATAAATTTCTTTATATGCATGTATATCTCCTATTGATTCTGTTCTTTGGAAGACCCTGACTAATTATTGTTCTTAGAACCATTGTCTTCTTTGATGTTCCGGCTTAGAATGCCAATGTTTTGTCATTTTGGAATTTGTTCTTGGCCATTCACCATTTCTGCCATCTTTCATAAGTGATCTATTAAAATATGAGATTACCAGAGGCCAAAATATGTAACTATATAGGTTTTGATACACACTCTTGCATTTCTTTATATTTTGTGCTGATATTGGGAGAACCTAGATTTTGGAACCCTCATTCCTCTCAAGCGCCCCCCCCCCTTTTTTTAAGAATCTCAATGCAGAAATGCCTGTTTTCATCTAAAGTCAAGAGTGTCTATGCTCATAATTTCTTTGCTTAGCTTTCACCTTTCCTACCAGTTTTTATTTTTCACAATTGAGTTAGAATAACAATTCTTTGTATTACATTAACTATGGAATGTAGGATATAATTAACTTCAAGGTGAGTCAGGATTTATAAACTGCATTTTGTTTATTTCTTCTTGGTTAAATGAGATCTTCAGCAGAATTTTCACATTGTACTGAGTCCTATCCATTTTGAGGTTTTTTTTTCTCTCCTTACTTGAATCTTCCTGTTTTATAAAATCTCTCTTCCATTCTTTACTCTATTGCTTTTGAGCTCTTTGTTTTTTAGTATTGCAAAATGCACCATTTCATTAAAAAGAAAAGAAAAAGAAACAATAGTTATTATATGCACAGGGGAAGGGAAAATAAATCAGGAGCAAATTTTGATGGCACATTTTCTTTAATTTGTCAAAATTGTGTTCTGTTCCATATTCATTTTATTTAGGGCTTTAGTGCCTTAAGAGCAAGAACTATTTCTTTTAAGAAACTTTTGTCCACTATTAGCATATCTCATACAAACTTTATCCTTTAATAAATATTTTTGATTGATGGCATTAAATGAAAATGAAAATGTATCCTCAATCCTCAATGTATCCTCATCCTCAATGATGTTTCTAAGGTGAAACAAGGTTTACCTTGATGAGTATTTGCGTGACATTCCTCATTACTTTTGCCCTGCTGCCCAATTGCAGAATGATGTTATATCAGAGTGCTTTTTGTTTAAATTCAAAATTTTATTTAAAATTGACATACAATATAATTCACTCTTTTTGATGTACAGTTCCATGGTTTTTGAATGCATCACTGTGTATTTACCATCAGAGTCCAGATATAGAACTATTGCATCATCTATCCCCAAATTTCCTCTATGTGTCACATTTGTCATCAACCCTCCTCCAAGTCTAGTTCCTTTTAACTACTATTCTCTCCATCCCTAAAGATCTGCCGTTTGCAGAATATCACATCGGCAAAATTATACCTTATATAGCATTTTGAGTCTGGCTTTTTGCACTTATATACATTTGAGATTCTTCCATGTCATCACATGTCTGGTTCATTCCTTCTTCTTGCTGAGCATTATTCCATTGTACAGATGTACTACAGTGTGTTTAACCACTTCCCAGTGGAGGGACATTTGGGATTTTTCCAGTTTCTGGATATTATGAATAAAACTAGTAAATTTTTTTTGTAAGAGTTTTAGGTGAACATAGGTTTTTATTTCACTTGGGTAAATACCTAGGGTTTTCTGGGTCTATTAAATTCCTAGGGCTGCCATAATGAATTACCACAAATTTGGTGGCTTAAAACAATAGATATTTATTCTCTTGCAGTTCTGAAGTTCAGAAATCCAAAATAAAGATGTTGGCAAAGCCACACATGGGAAGAATCTTGCCCTTGCCTCTTCCAGCTGCTGGTTTCCAGTGTCCTTGGTCCCACATGACTCCAATCTACTTCTGTCTTCACATTGCCCTCTCCTTTGTCTGTCTTTTCTGCATGATCCCAGTATGTGGGCCCCACTTTTGACTCCATATGACAAAGAAATACATTTAGTCTGAATGCACACAGCTCTTCTCTGCTGTTTACTCTTGGAGTTGAAGATATATGGGAAACCAGGGGTCATTCTAGGCAACATGTCATTTTTCTTACAACTGTTTCTTGAATCCTGTACTTCCTTCTGGGTTCACTTTTGTATTTTGCTTGAGTACACTGAATCACTCAGCGTTCTTGGTTGCAAACAATGTAAACTAATTGTGGTTAACTTAAGCAGAAGATTTATGTGAGAATATTGGATAGCTTATATAACCAATGGAAAGCTTAGACTCCTGGGCTTGGAAAATTTGCAGTCTCCAAGGGAACTTACTTATCACATTGTTGTCACTGGGCTCCTGCTTTGTGTCCCAGGATTCTCGGCTCTACCATCCTTGTCAGGAATAATCTCTGCCTTATCACCCTGTCTCTCTCTCAAGATTGAAAGTCCAATTGGCTGAGTCAGGATATGTGGCCATACCTTAGCTGTGAGGGAGTTGGGAAGAAATTACAACTGTCCCTTCACATTAGCCACTCTATTGGGAGCACCCTATTTCCATGACTTTGGCTTTCTCCAGAATAGTGAGTTTAGCTTTTGGGTAGCCAAAACAAAAGAAAACAAAAATTACAAACATTTACTACATATACTACATAGTTTCTTCAGTCTAAAGTATTAACATCTTAATTCTTGCCTCTGGCTCCGCTTTCTAGAGAATCTGGGCTAAAAGCAAGATACGGATTTTAAGCCAACAACTCTCACTGGACTTACTCTGACCAGAACTACTGAATGTGACTGGTCCAAGGCTTCTATCTTGTTCTGGAATTCCAGGGAAGAGGTAAGGAGTTTGTCTCTCACTTCCAAACAAATTCTATCTTCCAGAGTATATAGTTTTGATGGTATAAATTTATACATCTGGGTAGTAGTGATATATAAAGCTACACTTCTGGTACAAAGGTCTGAGCAAGGAGAAAGATGAGCTTTTGTAATATTAAGCAGATCTAGAATAATATAGATGAGTATTAACTGGCTGGATAAGGACAGGCAGTCTAATGTGAGCACCAGTAGCTTAGAGCCCAAGAAGACTTGTGCTTTTCCCAATCTCATTACATTTCTTTTGTGAAACTAAAGTGGTTTTGGAGACTCACATGGGCTAACCAAAAGGTACCTTCATATGTCTATACATTAATCATCTCAAATCATTTCTTGTCATTTATATAATAATTCTGCATTCTGTTAATGGTTTTATCATTCTTGCATTTCTTGATTTACTTTATAAGTCAGCCTGAAGTCTAGAATGCAGAGTAATAGGTCTTTAGGGAAATCAGGTAACTTTTCTCAACAACAGAATTTATAGGCATCCCTCATTGAAAATAGATTCATTTTTACAAAATTAAAATTACTCCAGGTCTAAGCTTTCAAAAAATAAGCAGTGAATCACTACAAAATTTAAAACCTCAATATATGAATTGAGCATTTGGCTACATGTGTCAGAAAAGTTAATCTTTTTTTTCACTTAACAGAAATCCATGCTCTGGATTCTTCAGACTTTATTTCCTGCTGCTATGTGAATCAGATTATGGTCCATGATGTGGCTCAAGCTCTAACCGAGTACTGCAGTCCAGGCCATAGGAAGGGAGGTAGGCAGAAGACGGCTCCCCCCATTCCTTGGAAGACTGCCTGGAATTTTTCACATACTGCTTTAGCTTATATCTCGGTGGCAATACGTACTCATACAACTACATCTAGTTGCAAGAGAGGTTGATGGCAATGTGCTCAGCTACAAACTGAGGTTCCTATTTCTGCAGAAGAAGAAAGGACACTGGGATGCAGAAAGCACCCTTTGCCACACCACCTTAATGAAATCACAAGATGGAAATGCATATCATTGACTGTGGACTTGAATCTTTGGTCCACTTCTCTTGGCAAACACTCAGATTTAAGGAGGAGGGGCCCACAGTTTGGAAACTTTGAGGAAGGAAATCCCCAGAAATGAGAGCTCTTACTTGCTCTGGGGGAAGACTGATAAAGTAAGGCATGTGATCTTGTGCAATTCTGAATAAGGGGGGGAAATCAAGTCTAGTTCTTAATTCAGGACCCAGAGGTTTGGGGATAAAGTCAGTTACTGTGAGGCCACTGAAAGCTGCTGTCAGTTGAGCCAGGGGAAAATGAGGTAAGAAGCAGGACTGGGACAGGAAAATGCTGTCCTAGGAGCTGGGAGCCCTCAGCAGGAGGCCAGACTAGTGAGCCGATTTGCAAGAATCAAGAAACACATGCACAGCATTGGATGGTTTAGATTGTACCCCCTCCTTCCTGAGAAGTCTTTAAAATTTTGTAATGGACGTATAATGGGAAAACAGAAGTCTCTAGGGAAGGGTTTTTTGGTTAGAACAATTTTTCCTTTTAAATTCTATTTAGTAGATTTCTAAAACACAAAATTAAAGCACTTTCTTTGTAATGAGAAAATTCATCCAAAGAGAAAAAAATGGATTTTCTTTCTCACATCCCCTTACATTTTCATGAGCCTCTGAGGTTTGTCTTGTCAGCTGCCTGGTGTGCAATACACACCTTCCCCTCTGTCCTCATGTGTGTACAAACTCATTCAAATGTATGTGTATGTAGATGGGAATGCTATATGTGTGTATGCATGTGTGTGAGTGTATTTTGTTTATGACAAAATAGGATCTGATTATAAACAGTATCTTGAAACCTGATTTAAGAATACAAAAATCATATCTGAACACCCCTCCCAATAAATAGATATAGATCTAACTTATCCTTTCTAAGAGATGCGTAATATTCCACAGCATATGTACCCTTTATTTTGTTAAACCATCTTTTTTTAATGGTGGATACTCAAGAACTCATTGGACAGTCAACTGTGTTAGAATAGCTCATTTCTACACAAGAGGCTTGCAGATAAACTCTAAGAACTGAGTTTGCCAGACCTGAGACATATGAACATTCTTTACATCTCCCTTAACTGGACAGTCATAATAGGATCCAGTATTCTGCTGAGGACCCGAGAACAGAAAATATCATCCAGACTTCAAAGGGTAAGTATTAACTATATGATGATGCATAACTATTTAAAAATTTTGAGTTATAAGAACTTTGCCAAAAGGCCAAAGAGGACAAGTGCATTTCTGAAGTAAACATCCACCTTCCCAGTGAACTAAGCATTAATTAATTAGTGACAATTCTGTGTTTTTGGTTTGCATGGAATCTGTGTTGTTAGTCAAGAGGAGAAAAATCATCTAAAAGTGATATCTCCAGGATAGAGATTAAGCAGATACATTAAAAATGACTAGGCATATAATCTATAACTAACTAACGAGACATGACAAACTCCATCATAGCAGAAGGCTCTTCCTCGCTGGTCCCCACAGCTCAGCCCACTCCACAGGCATGTCATGCTCCCCTAATGATATTCATTCATAACTGTCTTTCTGCAGTTCAATGAGTATCACTTTACTCGGCAGCAATGCCATCTCTTGTAGTGCCAGGTCCCTTTCCAAGGCCAGGGGAATATCCAAGTGTGACCTGACAAGCCTTCATTTTAAATATTATAAATAAGTGAGGATCCAGATTTAATAATAACAGCCAACACCTGTTGAATTCTCACAACAATCTTATAAAGCAGGCATAGCCTGTTCCACCAACACGTGTGATTCCTCAATGGTTATCAGCTCACATGCAACTGGCGAAGAGAGGAATGGTGTCAATATAATGTGAAGGCATCATGCTTCACATCCCCACCTTCTCACTAATATTTTAGGTTAATGGGGGGCAAATTTTTTCACGAGTTTAAAAAAATTAAGTCTTAGCAAACACAAGAAAACTGAAGAAAAAGGCTGAAATTCTGCAGAAGTGCTTTCTTCAGTGCATGTTTCTGTTTTTGTAAATGCAAGAACCAAAGTTAAGGTATCTGGGGGACTATATGTGCTGATGAAGAAACTGCAATTGTTCTCCAGGAGGTTTTTTGTTTTCATTGATGTAAAAGCTTGCTTCTATATCTGTATTCTATTTTTAGTTTTGATTTAACAGCTGTCTACTAGAAGCAAATGCCTTCAAGGACTTATCTTTTGAAATGGAAGCATTGGTTATGGACAGCAAAGATGGATTGGACTGTTGTTCTAGGAGCCACTGACAGGAGCTGGGCCCCAGCCTGCTAACCAGTTGTCAAAGAGTGGTTTATAGAGTGTACTGTATCCACTTGTGATAGGTCTATGCCTTTCAAGTAGCTGGAATGCTAGAATCCCCTTCTTATTCAAATGCTTTTGCAAAACCAGTCAGGACATAACTTCACAATGAACCTTAATGAAGAAGTGGAAAACATCCAAAAAAAAAAAAAAAGAGACTATTTTATTAAAAGAAACAGTCCAGTAACCCAAGATATGTCTCTCTTTAATATGTTAAAAATGGAAGAAAATCAATTTACCCATATTCAATTTATAATTTAAAAATTGAATGTATTCAAGTAAAACTAAAGGAAAATATGCAATAAAATAGAATACAGGAAACCTGTGTTTAGATGGTAGGATTATGTGCCCTTGTGTTTAAATAAAGTGCCGTGTTAGTAACAAGTTTCACAAATGAGCTTGCATCTTACAACACACCCCTTACTCCCTCCTCCCACCACTCACTTTTAGCTATACAGGTTTTATTTATTTTTCTTTTAGTTTCTCTGCACCTTGCCTTTTCTTTTCCTCTGCTTAGCTGCATCATCCTTCCTATACTCCTTCAGCTTCTGTTGGCTAATTCTTGTTTCACTGAAATATCATGGTCATGTTAGTCTTGTCCATCCCCCTGTAAGGTTGAGTGGGTGCCTTAGGTTTCCTTACTATGTCATTTGTCACACATGTAATTCTTTAACACACATTTTCTCCCAGAAGCGTTATAGCACTGTGGTTAAGAACTTGGGTTTTAGAGACAGCCAAACTGAATTTGAATGTTGCCTCTTCCACTTCTTAGCTATAATAGTTGGGTAACTTGCGTCATTTAAGCCAACTTCCCCCCCCCAAAACAAACAAACAAACAAATGTAACTCATTTGGTATAGTGCTGGTGTATATGCTGGATACATGTCACATATTGTTCATATTATTAATCAGCAATGGTTTATATCACTGACTGTTGTGTCTTTGGTTCCTTTCAGGATATTTGCCATGTTATTAATGGTTATTGAATAAATGAACAAACAAATCAAAGTGTACGAAAAGATTAAAACATTTTCTTGTGATAAAAATCATTTGAGTTCATATAAAAAAGTAATTTAATTGATTTGTAAAAATGCACCAATGTATGTAAATTCTAAGCGACACTTTCTACTAGCTAGGACATTAGAATCAGTTCCAAAAAGTTTTTCTTTATTGATAAATCAAAAGAAATTGATTTCCCAACAGATCAATGCTCAGGACTATACTGAACCTTGAATAACCCAGGCATAAAAAAGAGATCATGGCTGGAAAATGTATTGTATTGAGTTTTCTGCAAATCCAATCTAGAAATTGTGCATTTTTATTGATTGGTACTGCCATTATAAGATGCTATGAAGAGGTATCTTTTAAGTGTTCCAGGATACAATTAAATAGATTTTGTGAAATTTGTGTGGAATAACCTTTGGAAATAAACAGTTGTATTTCATGTGTGTTTAAGACTAAAAAAGAATAGTTGGCCTTAAATTGAGACAAGCACAATATTGATTAAGTTTCTTGAGCCTCAAGATGATAAAGCACTCTAATGGGCTAAACAGGGACAGTGTGAATCCCAGAGAGTGTTAACAGAAAATGATAATACTACATAAAAGACATATTCCATTAATTTTTCCCTTGAAAAACTTTATCTTCCTCATCCACTCATCACATCATTAGAGCATGTATTCTCTCTTCTCCCTTTCCTACTCACTAACATTGAAGATGTAAGTCTTTATGAAAAAGATGGATTATAAAATTCTTTATGCACTTCACATTGCCATGCCTGTTACTACTTCGAGGCCATTATTTGTCTGTTTAAACCAAACAAAAATAAAAGCCTCTTTTCAGGTTTTTTCTTATGATTATAGCCTCATTTACATGTCTTTGCTGCTGCTGTCTACTGACCTCCAGATGCAATTTACAATCTCCTCCTGCAAATCTCACCCATTGTGGATCCCCTACAATGTCCTTTGAATGAATCATTTAACATTGCAAGTTGCAGCTGGCCTTGATCCTGTAGGTCCACTGTGCATCCTGAAACAGCCATTCCTGTTTCTTCCTTGCTGAGGAGTCATACTTTGGTTTGGGCGACCTCCCTTCCTCACATGGCACCCAGAGAGCTGCTAGATAGTAGACTATCTCCTTCCCCTTGCTGAAGATTTGTTTAGGGGTTGGCATCAACCCATTTTGAGCCAAAGACCTGGGAGGGTAAGTATTGAGGCCTCCTGGAAAACATTTCCTTACTGCTTAAATGTGATAAATATCACTTTTAATAGCTTCTTGTCTCCTTTGCCCATTGTTACAACTGGAACGTAACATAGGAAGCACAGCCACTGCCTTGCAACCACAGGGGAGCTAAACTGACAGGCTAAGAATGGCAGGGTGAGAAGTATACAGAAAGAGGAACAAATGATGGATGGTAAATCAGATAAACCTGAAGCTGCCCGATCTCATAGTGAAAGAAGGGATCTTCCTTGTCAAGAGCCAGCTGAATTGGGAATATTTTTGAATTGCGATATTTTTCATAATTAAATTTAGACGCTTTTGGCAGGAGTACTGCTGAAATAAAATGCTGTTGTATTTTTTTTCAGTGCAGCTATCAGGAAGCATGGAGGGTCTGCTTGTCTGAATACCGGTGAGATCAACTTGATCACTTGGTTAAGGTGATGTCTGCCTGGTTTCTGCACTCTACAGTCACTGTTTTTCTTCTATAATTAGTAAGTATCTTATAAGGAGGTACTTTGATATTCCTGTTCTTCATTAAACTTTTACCCACTAGTATTAGTAGCCATTGATGCTTATATTACTTATTATATCATGGTTGTCAAATGTTATATCCTATAATTTTTTGAAAGTTAAAAAAAAATTGTGGCAAAATATACATTACATAAAACATCACATTTTAATCTTTCTTGCATGTACAATTCAGTGGCATTGAGCATATTCACAATTTTATGCAACTATCACCACCATCAATCTCTAAAACTTTTTCATCATCCCCAGCTGAAATTCTGTACCCATTGAACAATAACTTCCCATTATTCCCCCTCCCCTTAGTCCATGAGGACCACTGTTTTATCTTGTGTTTCTAAGAGTTTGACTATTGTAGGTGCTGCATAAAAGTAAAATGCAATATTTGTCTTTTTGTGTCTGGCTTACTTCATTTAACATGTGTTTTCAAGTTTTATTCATGTTGCAGCATAACTTCATTCTTTTTAAAGGCTGTATAACATTCCATTGTGTGTATATACCACATTTTGTTTATCCAGTTGTCTGTTTATGAACAGTTGGGTTGTTTCTATTTTTGGGTTATTGTGAATAATGCTGCTATAAACAATGATGTGCAAATATCTATATATAAGCCCCTTCTTTCACTTCTTTTGGGTATATACCTAGAAGTGAAATTGCTGGATTATATGATAATTTTAGGTTTAATTTTTTTGGGAACCACCATAATTTTTTCCCATCATGCCTATACCATTTTACTTTCCCATCAGCAATCCACAAGGGTTCCAATTTCTCCATATCTTTGCCAATAATTATTTTTTTGATAGTAGCCATTCTAATTGGTGTAAAATGGTATCTCATTGTGATTTTGATTTACATTTCCCTAATGACTAATGATAAATATCTTTTCATGTGCTTATTGATCATTTTCATATCTTCTTTGGAAAAATGGCTGGCAAGTCTTTTGTCCATTTTTGAATTACGTTATTTTTTTGTTTTTAAGTTTTAGGAGTCCTTTGTATATTTTAGATACTGATCCTCTATCAGATATATGATTTGCAAATACTTTATTTCTTTCTGTGGAGAATGAAAGGCATTTTCACTCTCTTGATAGTGTCCTTTAATGCATAATAGTTTTTAATTTTGAAGACATTTAATTTATCTTATTATTTCATTTGTTGCCTGTGCTTTTGGCGTTATATTCGAGATCATTGCCAAATCCAACGTCCAAATGGAGTTTTCCCCTGTGTTTTCTTCTAAAAGTTTTATAGTTTCAGGTCTTTCATCCATTTTGAGTTAATTTTTGCATATGAGGGAAGGTACAGGTCCAGCTTCTTTGCACTGGCTATCCAAATAACAGCATTTGTTGAAAAGAAAATTTTATTTTTGTTGTACTTAAACCATGTTAGCACTGAGGTTCCCAAACTTTCTCAGGTCATGGCATCCTTATCTTCTCAATAAATTTTTTATGGTGCACCTAGGCCAAAAGGAATACTTAACAATTCCATTCATCAAGTAGTTAGGTTTAAACAACTTAATGTATATTCATATCTGAACAACTTAGCCATTCAAAAAATACTACACATAAACCAAGAGGAAAAATACTATTTTAGTTTTACTTAAATAATAATTACTTACAAATGAAGTGTGTGGTCCTGTTGGGTGACACACAACATCTCAGACCTTGAACTCAGACTGGGTACTGCTGCTTTCATTTCCTGTTCAGATTGATTTTTGTGTGGTGTTTACTTTCTGTCTCAAAAACTGCAAAGATATAATGCCATTAAAGGTAAATAGTGTGATCTAAAGTCAAAACTGGACATCTGAAAGATGTCCAGTGTCTCTGTGCTTGCCTTGAGTACAGCACCACGTGAGTTCGCTGTGGCACTTGGAGCCATTTGCAGACTCTGTCTTAGCTGACACCACTTCTTTAACTTTGATGACTTTCGCTTTCACCTTTCTATCAGGCAGCTGCTCCATTGATCACAACTGTCCTTGCCATAACTTGGAACATCTTTACCTTTTCCTCTTATATTTTGTTCGTTGATACCCTGATCACACTCTCTTGTCATCCATCATACAAACATTCTCCTAATTTCTATTTTTACTTCATGAAGATCTCAAAGTTCCTCACTTTCCCATTTTCTACCAGCTTTTTTATTTCTAAGCATTTCCATATCTAACCCAAAGTCCCTTTCACTAGTTTCTTTTCAACCCCTTTTGAGTATGTCATGTGTTTCTTTCTTGCTGGGACCTAGATAGGATAGAGATAACACCCCCTATGCTTCTTTGGGCAGAAACTCTTTCCAGAAAATGCCATTCTCTGGCTAGTGATAATGCTGATGTTAAACTAACAGTAATAATACAATGAAAACTATGATTTATTGAGCAGTTTTATTGGTCTAGGCACCATGACAACAGCTTAACACATGGACCTTATTTAATCCTCACACTGAAATTGCTGTGATCTGTTCATAATCCTCTTTTACAGATGAGCAACCTGAGATTGACATAGGATAAGCGATGTCCCCAAGGTCACACCCTGAAAGTGGCAGAGTTGGTATTTGAGCCCAGGACTGAGAGATACACTTGTTAGATATCTAGCCACAAGGACGCATTCCTTCCCGATCAGCTCAAATGGGCTGATGGTGACTTTCCTGCTGCATAGAGGAGACCAGGAAAAGGCCCAACACAGTTTGTGGTATTGCACTGAGGATTTTTATTATTTTTAGATTTTAAATTTGATGCTTGAATATCTTGCTTTGAGAGGAATGTGAACAGGCCAGCGCTGAATTGCAGATGATTCTGACAAATTTTTCTTGCAGAGCTGCAGTGTGGTGGCGACAAAATGTTTGTGGCAGTGAGCAGATCAGAAGGACACACACATGAAGTAAACATAACCACATTCCCCTCGCTCTTCATTCTGTTAGACAAAGGAGCACTAGCATGCCACAGAGGACTTACTTTTACCTTAAGCCTGCTCTGTCCTAACGTGGAAAAAATTTATGGCACTTGTGGTGAAGTCTTTCCCTAATGAAGGGACTGAGTTACATCAGCAAACATTATGGAGTTCTATAAAAGAACCATAAGATGCCCTTTCCTGGAAGTTGATTTGATGCTCTAAAGTCTCGTTCATTGCCTCTGCAGAATGCTATCTCTTCTCAGGAACAAACAATGGGATGAGAGTGTGCTATTGAGAAAAAATGAAGCAAAAATCCTTATTTTTCTTTTTAATCTTTATTTTAAAATGTTGGGGATAATTTAACAGGGAAAATATGTAAGCGAAGAAAACATAATCCTTATACTTGCCTTGGCTTCTTTTGCTTCGGCCAGTACTTGAACAATGCACACATTTTCAGTTCATGTGATTCAAATAAATCATTTTTAAATGCCCATCCTTTAAATCCAGCAAGTTCTTCCTGAATCTATGCTTAGCTTTCAGAAAGAGACAGCGTAAGGGGAGTCCAGACAAACGCATAATTTAGATTCTCCCACACAACATCTGCTAAGTTTTAATCTTTTGCCATCCTGGGAATACGGGCGGACACATCTGAAAGAGATATACTAGTTCTGAGCACCTCTCTCCGGCTTCCTCTCCCCTGGCCCTTGTCCACCCTCCAGCTGGCCATGTCAGAGGTGCCTCTTGAGCAAAAGGCAGTTGGCTGAAGAGGTTGGTTGATCTTCTCTAAGCCCTGAGCTCAGAAGCCTAGAATTTCTTTAAGTGTCAGAGCTACCTGGTTTCCTGTCCTATTTCATTATTAGATATTCACTTTCTGCCATCTCAATGCTTTGGCTCCTTGATCATTTATACCTAAGGGTGAGGGAAGAAAAGGGAACTGTTGCTCCACTGTTGTGGCCTACTGTTCCATTTACTAGTAAATAAATGTTTTCATCAATCCTAAATCTTCTGGATTTGTTGCATACTTTGTAGACCTCTTACTTCTTTCACCACATCTTCTTCATTCCTTCTTGAGTGCTCTCAATGGGTCCTAACAAAGAGTTTGGTTGAATGCAGTATATCAGTGAGGCAATGTCCCATTATTTTCTCTTAAATTTTTTTTCCTAAGAGGATTCAGAGAGCATTGAGAAAATCTAAAAGAGTTTACCAAGAAATGAGTTTCTAACTTAACTCCTCATCTATTTCATAGCATCATTTTGATTTTCCTATTAGACCATAGGAGTGTTGCTTTCTCTTTTAGCTTCTTAGACATCTGAAGATGAAGGAGAGTCTGAAGAGCGGGAGGCCACTCTCTTTTGAGCATTTGTGAGAGAAAAGCCAGTTTCTGCATTCAGAGTGTAGTGCTCTGGTGAGTATGACCACTTTCCTCTCACACTGGTCCTGCAGGTCTCCCAGTGATGTGATTCATTAACTGTGTTTGGTTACAACATCGATGAGAAAAAAAATCTGTTCATGGCGGGGCCATCGTCTATGCAGAGTGTATGTGTTCCCCTGTGTCTGTGAGGTTTTCTCCAGGGACTCCAGCTTCCTCCCACATCCCAAAGATGTGCATGTGAGGTGACTGGGCATGAGGTGAACAGGTGTGGCTACATTGTCCCAGTGTGGGTGAATGTAGATGTGAGTGGCCTTGCGATGGAAAGGTGTTCTGTCTGGGGAGGGTCTCGCCTGGAGTCTCGCCTGGTGCCCTGAGCTGCCTTGAGAGGTTCAGGCTCCTGCCACCCAGTCCCTTGTACTGGAATAAGCAGCTTGGAAAATCACTCTCTTGCTTGTGTTTATTCATCTTTCTTAAATGCATGTATAGCTCACATTTATTCCATTGTTTAATAGTAAAAGTATTTTGAGTCTTGATTTAGAAGTTTGTTCTTGTGACCAGAAATATGCCACAGGAACTTAACTCTTGTTTATATCAATCAGCCTATGGTAAAGTTGTTTTTGTTGCACTTTGTTTTGCTTAAAGCCACAGTTTCCAAGAATGTATTCACGGCATTAGTAGGAATTTGCTGTAGTTTGGGGACAGCTGGCTCTAGTAGACTTAAATTATGCACTTGCTTACTAAATAAACTAAACTAAACTTCCCTCCTGTGTCATTCTATGGCCAGTGTTGTTACAACCTCTGTTAGAGTAGCTTCTTGAAATCTAAATGCTCTTCTTTAGCTTTCTCGGTACAAATACATCTGATGGCTTTGTCTTTTTTTTGAGACTGCCTAGCTTAAGGCATGCCAAACCTTTCACTTGCAATCCTTTATTAAAAAGTCTTTTTTTTAAAAAGCCCAGTAGGTCTTTGATCACTTCTGTCAGAATTACTTGGGATGTGCTTGTTAAAAATTCAGATTCGTGGACCCCACCCCAAATCTACTAAATAAGAACGTCAAGATCGAAGACAAGAAATTTGCATTTATAACTTGTTCTCCATTTTTGAAAACCTCTCTTCTGGATTATACAGAGGCTAATGCCAGATCAAAAATTTCTCACTCTGGGCCTAGGCCATTATTTCTCAGCCCTGGTTACATATAACAATCACCTAGAATGTTAAACAATACAACAGGCCAGCACCTTCCCCGCAACTAATTAATGCAGGATCTTGGTAAAGGCAGGTGTGTTGGTGGTAGGAGTTTCTCTTTTTTAGTTTCTAAGTGTTTCTAATGTGTAGGTGCAATTGAAGCACCTGGTCTAAGCCCTAGAGGTCTAGGAGTTGCCTTTGCGATGTTGATAAACTTGTTGATAAAGTTGCATAATACACAACAATTGAGGAGGCTGTCTGGCTCATGATGAATAATCCCCCTGCTTCAAGAAGAGTTCTGATTGACAGTGCAGGAATGTAATGGCCAGAGCTCATCGAATCACTGTACATCCATCCCAAACCAAGTTCATCAGTATCTTTGTCTTGTAAATTTTTTTACTTTTATTTTTTCTTTTCTAGACTGTTTCTCAAAAGAAACATAACTTTATTTTTCCTTATAATAAAAATAACACATTAATAAAAATAAACCCAGACAATGCAAAAAATGTGTAAAATAAAAATGAAATTTGCCACCACCCAGAGAGAAATCTTATTAATATTTTGATGTGAACCTTGCTATATTTTTTCATGCATGCATAAAAAAATGTGATCATGTTATACATGCTGTTTTGTAATCTTTTTTTATTAAATGTAACGTGAACATTTTTTTATAGTGAATATTGATCTTCATGATTATTTTTAAATCTTCATGGAAACATTCTATTTCATGTCTGTACTATAATTTATTTAATGAATTTTCTAGTGAGAATTGAGAAAGCATGCTTTCCATTTTTTCACTATTACAAATAACATCATAATGAACATATTTACACATATAACTTTGTATGCTTTCTAGGTATTTCCTTAGGATAAATTCACATAAGTCAGATTGCTGGATAAAAGGGCATGCATATTAAAAACCTGATTATGTATTGCTAGATTTCATTTGTACTAATACCGTCACAACATGAAAGTATGCTGCTCATTACCAACACCAGTTATAAGTAATCTTTAGATTTTTACCAATTTGTTAGGCAAAAATAATACATATTTTTGCTTAATTATTTTGATTCCTTGGTAGGGGAAGCACTGATCAGATTCTGAGTGAGAAAATTTCATGTGGAAGCTACTAGGGTTCAGTTGCACACTGGGGATGAAACAAGTGACCTGGATCTGAGAAAGGCTAACATTACATCCTGCTGTTATTATTATTTTCTAACAGTCTGCTTTTGAGGTCTATACAGTTACTGGTAGTTTTGATTATCAGATCCCCTTTGGGTTCCAAATATCTAAAGTTAAACTGAGAAGAATTTGGAAGGATCTTGTAAAAGTTATTTACTACCCTTATATCCTTCTCATCTCAGTGTGAAATAGGACAAAACAGGTCTGACACTTTAGTTTACCACTGCAGCTGTATTGCTTTTCTCTGCGTCCTCATACTTCCTGCTTGATATACTTTTTTCTTAAGAGATCTCTTTCTCATCCATCAGTGACTTATTCTTTTTTGCCTCATTCCACTGATTTTTTTAATTGAGCTAATATTCACAAATATAATACAAATATAACCATTAGCTATTTCGGTCCATTCACAGTGTTGTGCACCCAACACCTCTATTAGTTCTAAGAATTTTGATGCCAACAAAAGGAAACCCTACACCCAGGGAGCACTCACTCCCCATTCCCTTAAGTGGGGGCCCTTTGCCAACCTGACAGATGAGCTTAGATGTGGGCAGCCAAAAGAAATGATCAAACATCAAACATTTTTCTTATGGGGTATGAATCTCAAGAATGCAAAAGCCACCTTTTAGGATGTCTATTCTTTTAAACAAAAACAAACAAAACAAAATAACAAGGGTTGGTGAGGATGTGGAGAAAGTGGAATCCTTGTGCACTGCTTGTGGGAGTGTAAAATGGTGTAACTGCTGTGGAGAACAGTATGGTGATTTCTTAAAATATTAAACAGAATTACCATATAATTCAACAATTCTACCTCTGGGTTCGTTCTTAGAAGAATTTAATATAGGGACTCCAACAGATACTTGTACAACCATGTATGATTCATAGCAGCATCATTCACAATTGCTAAAAGGTGGAAGCAACCCAAGTGTCCATCAGTGAATGAAAGGATAAACAAAATGTGGTATATACATACAATGGAATACTATTCAGCCTCAAAAAGCAATGAAATTCTGATGTGTGCTGCAACATGCACTAACTCTGAAGACATGCTAAGTAAAACCAGTCCCCAAAAGACAAATACTCTGTGATTCTACTAGTATAAAGTACCTAGAATAGTCAGATTCAGAGACAGAAGTAGAATGGTAGTTGCAAGGTGATGGGGGTGGAGGGTTGTGAGTTTGTGTTTAAGGGGTATAGAGTTTTGGTTTGGAAAGATGTAAAGGGCTCTGTAGAAGGATGGTGGTTATGGTTGCACAACAACGTGAATATACTTAATGACCCTGAACTAGACACTTAACAATACGAAAGGTAAAGAAGCTGTGTTATATTTATACAATGAAATATTACTCAGCCATGAGAAGAGATGAAATACTATCATTTGTGACAACATGGATGGACCTTGAGATAATCATGCTAAGTGAAATAAGCCAGACAAAAAGTTGTAAATCACATGATATCACTTATATATGGGATATAAATCTAAAAGTAACAAATGATCAAGACAAACAAATAGACTCATGGACATAGACTATAGACTAGTGGTTACCAGAGGATAGGAGGAGAGAGGAGCGGGGAGATAGATGGGGTAAAGGGGGTCAAATACGTGGTGACAAAAAGGGATCCAACTATGGGAACACATGGTGTAAACATATATATGCATTACTGTTAAAGTGTACAACTGAAATGTACTGGATTTCATTAACCAATTTCACCATAATAAATAAATAAATTTAAAAAATAGTTAAAATGACAAATTTCATACTGTGTATATTTTACCACCATTTAAAAGATCACTAGGGTCATCTCCAAAAGACACAGGAGACATTTACAAAGGGCAATTTGACCATCAAAAAGAATAATGATTCCAGTAAATTAATATATGTAAATAAGTCATCTTAAAATTTATGTTTCTGATGCTAAAAAGAAATGTCTCACTTATCAGTTGCTTTTGGATACTGCTAGCGCACTAATTAACCAATTAAAGTATTCTAAAAACCGATAAATAGAGTAAAATAATTACACATAAAAAGGTATGTGTAGGAAGAAATAACATTTGCAGCCAGTTTGAAGGATCTGTCTTTTTGGCCTTCTTGCTTTGGTATCTATTTCCACTGAAATCTGGTTATTACCTTGTGTGTGTGCCCCTTGCCAGCCTGACAGATGAGCTAGACATGGCCATTCAAAAGAAAAATGATTGAACATCAAATGTGTTTCTGGTGGAGCATGAATCTCAGCCAGGAATGCAAAAATCATCTTTGTCCTTGATCTGTAACTATAGTTGTTGAGACAATAATATTATATTATTCTCTCATCAAAACAAGATTAAATTGGATCCATTGAAAATGAAACTCAGGACACTAAAGTTAAAAATCTCTTAAGTTGGAATTTGAGTAGTATCCAATGATATAGAAATGTGCATAAAATATCCATTTCCTTTTGGGTTTCGTCTGCATTTGCTATAGACCTTTATGAAAACTTATTGACTGGATTCTTCTCCATGAACAAAAGTACCTCAAACAGTAAATAACACTAGCTACTATTTATATTTTGTTTTATTTTATTATTTTTTTAGAGTCAAAAGGCAAGTTTATTAGAAAAGGGGTAACACTCCACAGATAGAGTGAGACTCCTCTCAGAGACAGAGAGTGAGACAGACGGTGAGACAGACGGTGAGACAGAGTAAAGGCACCGAGAGGGACAGTGAGAGACAGTGAGAAACAGGATAAAAGTACTGAGAGGGACCTTATATTTTATTTAATGTTAATTTTGTAAATGTTATAATTTAAAAAAATGATTAACATTCCTTCAAACATTAAATGTAAACAATTAATATTCCTCTAAGTATTTACATACTACTTATGATGAAGAAATCAAAACTTACACATTCAACAAATTAAATTACTCTAATGCTTAAGCATCGATTGCAAATTTACTTAACCAAACTCTACTAAACATTAAATAACATTACAAATCTCATTTATCTAATGCTTCAAATACCTTAAAAAGTAGAAAAAAATGCACAGAAGTATAGCAATATTTTCAAGACCAATTACACTTACTCATTCCAGTTACTGGCATGCCAATGCTATAGTTCAATTGATTTCTTTTTCTGGGATTGTCTCCTTAAAGTTTCAGGGTAGTTTTACAAGACCTAATAGAAAAAGAATACCTTCTTAGACTAGCTGAGGTTGCAGAATCTGGTTGTCAAGCAAATGATTCTTGCTCAGGACCCAGTGTCAGGACTTCGCTGTCCAAGGTTTTAAATGCAAGCCTCTATAAAAGGCTGAGTCATTTTTTTTATAACTCAGTTTTTCTTCTACATCAATGAGACTTTTTAGTCCATATTTTTCAGAGGGCTTTTAGTTCTTGAAGCTTCATGTATTTCCAAGAAATAATATATTCTTTACTTTCACATGGTCTGCATTATTAAGCTTATCTTGCTATGACCAGATTTCTTAGTACTACTGGAAATTTTGGGGTTGTATGCATTATAGTTAATAAGGTCATTCAGAGTTTTTGTCTACAAGTGAATGAGGGATAATTCCATCTTTGGGACATTTAGCTAACAGATGATCTTGGAACAATTATGTATGACCACTGGTATTGATGACGTTCTAAATCCTTCTTTCATCTGGGGACCTTGTAGTTCCCTGAGGTTCTTTTAAAAATATTTCTTTTCTGTTTTTTCACATTGGATAATTTCTATTTTTATCTTTTTTATTCTGACCTCTTAAACTGCTCCTAAGCTCATCCAGTGAACGTCTAATTTCAAGTATGATCCTTTTCTGTCATAGAATTTCCATTTTGTTCTTTTTAAAAATAGTTTCAATTTCTTTGCCTAAGTTCTCTCTCTTTGCGTTAATTGTGAGCATATTTTCTTTTATGTCCTAGAATGTAGTCATAACAGTTGATTTAAAATCTTTCTCTATGAACTTTAACCTCTGGTTCATCTCAAAGATAGTATCTGCTGATAGTCTTTTTTTTTTTAAAGTAAGCAACATACTTTTATTTTTTTAGGTGAGGCAACCCTTGGTTGATCTCACAATTGCAAGGACCTTTTCATTTTACAATCCCTTATTTTTTAATTTTTATGCCTATAGCACCTGATCTTTCTAGATGGTCTCCCATTCAAGTACTAACCAGGCCTGACCCTGCTTAGCTTCCGAGATCAGGTGGGATCAGGCTTGTTCAGGGTGGCATGACCATAGACAGTAACATACTTTAGAGTTTAAAAGCTTTTCTGTCTTTTTTTTTTTTTTGTATGTCAAATAATTTTGGAATGTGTCCGGGATATTTTCAGTGAGATATTACATAGATTGTGGATTCTGCTATTTTACTACAAAAAGCTTTGATGTTTTGATCTGGCAGGAAATTAACCTGAACCCCCAAGTGCAAAGTCTGTCTTCCCTGTTTCACTCCAGTGTAATTCAGTGGTTGGTGAAGGTTCTGGGCTACGTTTATACACAGAATTTGTTTTTCTGGCTCTCTTATTTGAGATTTTCATCCTCATTTTCCAGCTGCTAGTTTTTTCCAATCTTAGATCTCTTATTCTTTAATTCAGTCAAACTTGAAAACGATATTTTTTTAAATTCCAGATTTAACCACATGATACAGACTGGGACCTCCCCTCGGTTTAAAAACCATATAAATTGGAAACTTGCCCAGTTGTCTTCCTTTTTTTCCTTGTGTCGAGCCCCTGTCAGTATCTTCCTGCTTTTGTTTGTTCTTTAGTATCTTCAAGTAGTTGTTTTTGTATTTCATCCAGAGTTTTAGTGGTTATTTGTGGGAAGATTGGTTCAGTAGGAAGTGCCCAGCCATTTCTAGAACATCTTTTTAATGTAAAGAGTTTAGCCTAATTTTTTCAATTTACTGTAATATATGTTGCCCTCCCTGTTCTGTTTTACAATATGAAGTGTCAATGGCCAGTAAAATGTCTTACTGCAGTACCAGAAACGATTGCAAGGGAAAGATTTCCTCTAAAAAGAGAGTACTCAAAAGGTAGGCTAAATCTTGTATAAATGTAATCTTGTATTATTTTGCAAGAGGTTATGGTGGAATGCTCTATGTCAATTCTGACTATCTGATAGCAACTAAATGATTTGGGGAAAGACTTATTTATTTATCTTTATTGAGGTTATAATTGACATATAACATTATATTAGTTTCAGGTGTTGTGGGGTTAATTCAAACATAGCCCCTCCAAGTACAAAGGAGGCAAAGTGGACTGCTGGGTCAGCAGCTCCAAGGAGGACAATGAGCAAAGCATTCCCGGGGCCATGCTTGCCCCCAAGGACACTTTTCATTGTTCCCATGGGTGCTGTCTGCTCCTTTGGCCATTTCCATGGACATTATCTCCCTGCTCCTTTCGAGGACATGGCTGGTTCTGTCCTTCCCACTGCTAGTTAGGCAGCACATCTGGCTCTCATCTTAGGGGGAAGACTCTTGTTCCCCAGGATGAGGCAATCCCACTCTTGGCCAAGTGCTGAAGCCTCCTTGTACTGTGAGTAGTAAATGGCATGTCTCACTCTGCTGGCCCTCCTGGTGGTTTTTTCAGAATATCCAAGGCCCAGATTCAGGTTCCTGGCCTGGAGCTTCTGCTTTACAGGTGTACAATGATCTGATATTTGTATATATATTGCAAAATAATCACCACAGTAAATCTAGTTAACATTCATCACCATCTATAGTTATAATTTTTTCCCCTGTGATGAGAACTTTTAAAATCTACTCTCTTAGCAACTTTAATATGCAATACAACATCATTAACTATAGTCTCCTTGCTGTCTATAATTACATCTCCATGACTTTTAATTTTATAACCGGATGTTTGTATCTTTTAAGCAAGATTTTAAACTTGTTAATATTTTAGTTTTTATTTATATATTTTTAAAAAGACAGTGATTCACTGTCTTCTCTACATCCACAAAGTTGATATCAGAATCAAATTATAAGCTACACTTTAAAATAAAAGCAATTATGATAATTTCCTTCACCTGATCTCCAAATATTTTGAGTGTTATGAGTGGAGATGAAAAACATAATGGCTTTACCTCAAACTTTCAACCTTCCATTCGTCATTTGTTAAAAGCAGGGGACCAAGATAGGGAAGTACTATCAGGGCAGCCTGGTTGCAAGCCACAGGATAATGGCAGTACCATTGGAGGACATTCTGGTCCGATCCTCAATTTTACACATATTTAAGGTTAGTTTTACTAGTGTTCCAGAACTGATTAGTCTGATTGACCTAAGTCACAAAAGTTTAGTATGCACACCAGAAAGCTAATTTACTAATTTATGATGGAGACCAGAATATTTGTGTCTGATGTACAGGGTACTCTATGTCATAGTATCAGTGTTTCTGTAAACTAAATTAAAATAATCCAGAGTTGTTTCTTGATGTGGAAATGGGGTACAGAGAAATGAATAATAATTAAATAACAATAATAATGATAAAATACCTGTCATTGCTGAGCACTTTCTATTTCTTTTTGTTAATTTTCACAACAGCCTTACAAAGAAGTTATCATTTTTATTTTACAGTTGAAGAAACTGAAATACAGAAAATTTAAATATCTTTTTGAAAATCAGAAATCCTGGAAACACTGGAGCTGCTTTTGTGGCTAGGGTGAGATCAGACAAGACATCTTGGCCCTACAAAAAAAGCAGAACTCTCTAGTGATAAGGGGACTTATGTCTACAGATTCAATATCTGTACCTTCAGGGGCTCTGGATAAAGACTTGCAGATTCTCTTTCTCAAATGCTTTTATTATTTAGGTTCCGTGCTCACTGCTTCTCCACCCCCACCCTTTGTATCCCATTGCTTTCCTAATTATGTCTGGTACAGTTAATTTGTTAGTTACATATGCATTCTAGTTCAGCTTCCTTGATATTATGCCAAACACCTTGCTTGGTTGGGCTAGCGAATGTCCCTAAGGCTTTTGGATAAAACAATCCCATGTGTTCACTGGGCTGAGACTGTGAGATGCTAATAACATTTCTCCCCCTGAGCTGATATTCTTTACGTGTTGTTCAACATGTATTAAATAAATGCAGGAAAACTGATTTTCTAGTACTTAACATTTTATCTTTTTTTAATGTTTAAAATAAGATAATATATCTCTGATATAAACTGACATTTTGGCTTATTTGCAGTTATCTTTCATTTCATTGTGTTGCTTTTACTCATATTGAACAGTATAAGGGATACAACTCACTGAAGATAGAATAAATTTCATTGAAATAATAATATTATACTGAGAGTAACATTTTCTGAGCCGAACAAGTGCCTGTCACTGCTCTACATGCCTTTTTAATTCTCATAAAAATCTCTAAAAGGTAGATATTATTATCTCTATTTTTACAGGAAAGGAAAATGAGAGGGTAAAGAATTTGTCAGAAAGCCATACAGCTTGTAAATATCTGAAGTTGGAATCAAACCCAGGCCTCTGGCAACATATGGACTTGCCTAGTGATTACAGTTACTAATCGTTATAGGTCGAATTATGTCTTCTCAAAATTCATGTCTTTAAGACCTAAGCCCCAGTACATCAGAATGCGACTATTTGGAGTAGGGCCTTTAAAGAGGTGGTTAAGTTAAAACGAGCCGTCTCAGTGGGCCTTAATCCAATCTAATTGGGACCTTTATAAGAAGAGGATTTTTGGACACACAAACTTTCTCTTCTTATTAGAGGATCCCCAGGGATGTGCAGACACAGAGAGAAGACCACGTGAAGCCACAGCGAGAAAGAGGTCATCTGCAAGCCAAACAGAGGTCTTGGACTTTTCGCTTCTAGAATTGTGAAAAAAATACTTTTTTATTGTTTAAGTTACCAAATTTATGGTATTTTGTTATGACAGCTCTACCAAACTAACACATTAATTTCGTTCAATGTAAGCTTTAGTTATGTCTCCTCGATTTCATTTATCAAGCTGTTTCCTAATCTATAATTCTTCTTTTAGCCTTCCTTTCTTTTTTTTCCTTTCTCTTTCTTCCTATTCCTACTCTTTCATCTTCTCCCTGTCTCTCTTTGACCTTCTCTTTTGCAATCTTTTTAAAAAGAAAGACTTCTTGATCATCATTAAAAGGCTGAAATATTAGATTGAAACAGAGATTATTGGTCTGAGTAGAAAGCACCAGGTCATGTATGATCAGTCCACATTTATGAGGTCTTTTCTAACTTTTGGTCTCTCTCAGTCTCTCCACGACTAGGGTGTCTTGTGTGGTGAGCATGTGCACATGGCGACAAACCTTAGTGCTTGTGGTGGCTCTCAGATCGACTCCAGGGTTCTGTCTGCTTTGGAGGAAGTGGAGCATGTTTACATTCTGCCAGCTAGGGAATCCTGAGATGACCCTGGTATACTTGTGAGCCAGTTTATTGATGCTGTTGTACCCTCTAGAAATTAGCTCAGGGTGGCTGACTGGCTGGCCAGGTGGCTTAATGACCTGAGGAGCTGTCTTTTTCTCATTTAAACTCTCAGTGCCCAGCTGTTTTAATATAGGTGTTATTATTACTTAGTTATGGTGAGGTCAGCAGAGCAGGAGATGATTGTCTCTAGGAAGATAGTTTGTTACTCACAGTTCCCAAGAGGAAGGAACAGGCCACACCAAGCAGGGCCACATGGGAGATCACCAGGGTGAGTTAGGAGGCAGAGAATGAGGGGATAAATGTGGGCAAGAGACCTTATTGTGGTTTCCACAGGGAAGAATAGTGAGGCAAGATAAGCAGGCTTGGCTGGTTTCAATAGTTTCAGTGGGCTTGGGGGCACAGGGACTGTTCCTGGTTGTGTGTGGTGGTTAGAGCACATGGAGAGTGGCTCAGAGTGTGAGAACCTGATAAAGGAGGCAGATGAGGTGTGGGCTCTGAATTAGTTGGTTTGTATTTGAAAAATGCACTGGCAGGTGAGTTGTTCATTCTCTCTAGGAACTGGCTAATCCTGGGAGGGGCAGTCCTTATAGGGTCAACAAGGTACAGATGTCAAATCATCAGAGCACAGATGTCAAATCAGCAGAGAAAATAAAGGACATGGTTAATACATTAACGCAAGTTAAGCTCACTTACTGGTGACAATTTGAGCATCTTCTACACTAAAACACTGGCTGCAGTGTTGACATGAAAGGCAAGGTACCTGGAGCACACAAACCTCTTGAGTTTCTCTTACCACAGATTTAATCTCCACTATTGTCACAAGAATTTTGGAGGGATGAGTATGTGAAAGAGAGATGGCAGGGAGATCTTTTCCTCTTAGTTTCCGGGCCCACGTACACCAGTCCAGAGAGCACTGTGTGCCTTGGACACCTGCACAGTGCAGGCATGGCGAGTCTTCTTTGTACCATGTGAGATGAGAGGACCATCTGTGCGCTGGAGACTTTGCTAAGTACGTTAACACATGATTCCATGGAATTCTCACATCACCCTCTGAGGTGGGTTTTTATTTGTCCCAGTTCTTTGGATGTGGATGTGTAGACACCAAGAGATGAATAACTTGCCCAAGGTCACACAACTAGTTGATCTGGTGGTATTTGTGCCCAGCATGTCTGAGCACAAAGCTGAATACCTAGCTGTCATGCAAAGAGACAATGTCGTTTCCTGGTGTGACATCTACCTTGGCTCTGAGGAAGCAAAGAAGTTGACAAAGTAGATAAATGCATTTACACCTTTTTATCTCCTCCATCCTCCCCCTCCCTCAAGCTGTGGCATAGCATTTCAATATCTTTTGCAATATGAAGCATCCTGCTGCCAGATTAGCGATATGGATTTGGGAGAGCTGAGAGGGGAGGGAAATCCTGAAGACTTTCCAGGGAGCATCCTTTACCCCCGATCCTTAGTTTTATGTGTTTAGGAAGAAAAAAGAAATATTGGCAGTGATTTCCTTGGAGCCTCAGTGCCATCAGGATTTTAGGTGCAAGGTGATAGAGTCAGGCAGGAAACATCAACTGGGCTTTCTCAGAAGTCATATTGTATCAATTGGCCTGTAATCCAGCCCTATCTCCCTTTCTGACGGCGGCCAATAAATCCAGGGGTAAGGTCCAAATTAAGCTGTGAGTGGGGATGATAGTAGTGTTTATCAAGCTATTGTTTTCTGCTATTCCAGATTTTAGAGAATTTACTCAGAAGAGATGGGAAAGGAGACATTTTGAGCTCCATCCTTTCTCACCTGTGGCTGTGTTTTTGTGAAGATGTCACATATTTGAAAGGGTCAGTGAGAAGAGAAATTGGAGTCTCAGCAGGGGTTCCAAGCTGGTCTTGTCCTTTCAAGTTCTGTTAGGCTTATTTTTATGACAGAATGATTCAGATTGTAACCCTTGTGTCAGCAGTTCTGCTGCTCTGAGAGCAGCAGATGAATATTCAGAGTGTTGACACTTCTCTTTGTTCACACTCCTGCTTGGAAATCTGGAAAACTTACTTCAGTGCTGTCTTGAAAGCATGATGTTCTAGCTTGTCAGGGAAGATTTCACTAAGAAAAGTCAGGCAATTGAAAGTCAATTTCTTTTCGTTGAGAAACTAGGAAATCTGTTCCAGGGAAGAGGCTTTCTGCAGGGCTGTTCCTGCTGGCATGGGGGCTCCCACAATGGCTGTGCTTCCCTTGTGGTTCTCCTTGCTAAGGGATTGTATATGAGGTTGGTTTGTTTTCTCCCTACAACCCCTACTGCCCAGCACCCCCACACGTTTCCTCCTCACTTCCTGCAGGTTCATAGCCTCAGAAGGTCTAGCATGTGTCTTAGGAATCCACTTTTTAACAAGAGGAAAAAGCGTAGGTTGATGCCTGATACCACAAGCCTGGTGTAGTTAGGTTAGAGCAAGGCACTGTCTTTAGAGACAAGTTGGGCATATTGTATTAACTATATTACCTCATTTTCTATATTCTTGATGATCTGGCATTGGGGTTTCACTGACCATTGGCTTTCTCCCAGGGTTAGCTAATTCCTAGAAATGACAAACAACTTGCCTGCATGCCCATCTTTGATATGCAAACTAACCAATCCCAAATTCACATTCCTACCCACCTCCTGCCCTAAATCATCTCAAGGCCAGACACCAGACAACTAGGGACCACCACTATAGCCCAGAGCCTGCTGAAATTATTCAAACTATGTAACCCCACCCCTGCTTTGCTGCTTACCTAGACTTACCCATTCCTTCCAGTAACAACAACAATAAAGGCTTTTGTCTACACTTTCTTATTACTCCTTCTGCCTCCTGAATGACCCTAATGTTTACCCATTTGGCTCTGCTTGGTGTGGTGTGTCCCCTTCTCTTGGAATCTGTAACAAACTAATTTTTCAATGGCAGTCATCTCCTGATCTATTGGCTTCATCATACCTGAATAATAATAAAACTTACATTTAGAACACACATGTTGGTGAGCTTATATCCCTTAGTGATAACTGTTTTTCAAAGACTATTTGTTAATGATAATTAATATAGGAAGATTCTATAGTTCACCTGGATCCTGCCAATAATTTTATTATCAAATTGGGTAAAAACGTAGAGAGCATATAAAGCTTAGATTAAAAAATTTGGAATAGTTCATATGCTAGGTCACAATATCAAGTTTTAAAAATATCTTGACATTTTAAATTTACCACTAATATGAATTAAGTCAAACAAAATAAATGTGGTGGACGCTATTAAGATACAAATTGCTTAATGGTAGTTTAAATATGGTTTGTATAAAAAAATTAGAGGTTGTAGGATGTAACACATGGCTCTAAAAGTACAACGCAAATATGGAATTGATTCAGTACAACCAGTGTTGATGTCCAGGTCAGAGCATCTGAGAGTTCCACACGTACACGTACAAATCATGTGAAAAAGGTCATATCCAGTGTGACCATTACTTTTTTGAGAGCACTGTTTGCGAATCAGAATGTAGCCATAAAACAGAGACTAGTATTAGAGTGGGGTGAAAGCCATCAACTGAGATAAACACCTCCAAATGTTAAGGATCATGTATGTAAAGAAGTTAAATTTATTCTGTGAAGGTACAAAGCTTAGAACTAAGACCCATCAAAAATTCATGGAGAAGTGAATTTTACATTTATAAGAGAAAGAGCTTTCTAATAATTAGTGTTGTTCAAAAGTGGAATGAATTCTCTGGAATCACAGAAAATATTCAAATGGGATAAATAATCATTAGTTGAAGATGTGGATGAAATTTCTGCATTACGTGGACAGGTTGACGTGCTCACTTCAAAAATATTTTCTCTTCATAAAATTCAGAGCAAATTTTGACATCAAAATTACAACTAAACTATAGTACAACTGTCATTGAGAATCACCTGTAGACTAGCTGAATAGAAGTCCTAAAACCAAGGACATATAGAATAAGCCACACAAAGAATAATAAAAGGGGCAGAGAGGAGGAACAAGCTGGTCCCACACCCACATGTGGTGTTTGAGAATTGGGAGGGATATCTGAGCTGCAGAGGTCCCCCTGGTGGAGCAAGGGGTCCCAGCCCCACACCAGGCTTCCTGGCTCAGGGTTCTACTATGGGGAAGAGAAGTCTCAACAACTTTTGGTTGTGAAAACCGGTAGAGTTTGTGGCTGAGTGAGACAGATAGTGAATGGAATCTCAGGTGTTCCTCCTTAAAGGGCCTGTGAATGAACCTACTCACTGATAGACTCACTTGCTCTGAGCTCTAGTGCTGGGTTAGCAGATTGTGGGGTGCCAGGGACATAGAGGAAGGAAGTGAATTGTCTGGCTTCAGGGAGAAAGCTGGAGGAGAAGCTTTCTCCCAGACAAAAGTCCTGGCAGAAAACATTGTTCCATTGTTGAGCCCTCCCTTCTCCCAGTGTGCAGACATAGGCAGCCATCATATCTGAGTCTCCATCAACCTGGCTATAATACTGGTCACCCTGCCTTGGTGATGCCCCGAGACCCCCACCATCTCAACTTGCAGGCCCACCCATGCTAATTCAGGTGGCTTTTCCATATGAACAGGCTAGTTTGGTCAATGTTGAAGACTTTCTTAAAATCTCTGACAGGTTCACAAACCCCAAACAAGCAGCATCTGGCCTTGGCATTCCCCGTACCACCTCCAAGCTGAGCACAAGTGGCAACCATCTGCAGATCACTTTGTAGCTTATACTAAGTGGCCCCAGGAAGGGCACTAGTAATGGCTGAACTTGGCCTGCACCAGAGCTTATACTAAGAGGCCCTAGAACCAACACACCTGGTGGCCTAGTTCAGACTACAACAGAGCATCTTCCAACCACCTCCACAAACAATACATGCAAAGGGCAGACAGGGCAGGAACCAGAGCCCTGTTAAAGCAAATCTTGCTCTGTGGGGTCAGCCCCCTCACAACATCTCATTTACTATAGTCATAACCAGTCCTCACAACCATTTAGCCTGAGGGTCACTCTTTCCCATTGATATGCCAGCAGCAATCAAGGCTCAACTACAACAGAAGAGCACACACAACCCACACAAGAGATTTACCTGGATCACCTGGCTTAGGTGGCAAGAGTGACGCCCTCTGGGCCTCACAGGACACCTAAAACATAAGGCCACTCTATCAAGGCTGGGAGACATAGCAGACTTAACTAATACATAGAAACAAACACAGGGAGGCAGCCAAAATGAGACAAAGAAACATGTCCCAAATGAAAGAACAGAACAAAATTCTCACTTCAGCGTGAGGCTTGTGCCCTGTAAAGAAGAGAAGACGACATCAGTGAGGAGAATGCAGTGTCTGCCCACTTGGGCAACCTGGCCATGCCTGGGTGCTGGGCGTGTTGTGCTGTGCTGGGCTCCTATGCTGATCAGGCCTCTCCTGTCACACGACTGTGATCCTGGACTTTGAGGTCTTGAGCTCCTCTAATGTGGCACCAGGACGCTTGCGGCTGTGGAAAGCTCTGGAAAGCTGGGGTGTGCAGCATTCTCTCACAGGGACCCTAAGCAAACCCGGGAGGTGACGGCCTCTTTCACGGTGTAGCTCCTCCAAGGCCCGGGACAGTGGCACTGCCTGTGGTCAGGCCCCCATGATAGTTGGCCTGGGACTGTGAGGGAGCAGGAGCACAGTGGACATGATGGTGCCACCACCTTCCCCCGCAGGTGGTCAGGAGGGTTTAATGAGATACTGTGTGGAAAGTGCCTCGGATCCTGCCTGGTGCACTGAGCGTGCTCCACTGGCCATGCTCCATCAGACATCACTTCCCTCCCCTTTCTGTGTGGCCTTATGTTCTGCCCTATAATGGATTCCCTCCCTCAGATCATGTGTGAGCAAACCTGAAAATTACCCTGAGTCTGTCATCGGCAGAATCGTTCTTCGACAACTGTGGTCAGCTGTCACCCTTGGGGAACAGAGCAGGTGCCTGCTAAGCATCTACTCAGCCTCACCCCTGCAAAGGGTTCCAGGAGCTTCTGTGGGAAGCAGTGGCCACTTCATCACTGAGAACCTTCCCTCTGGCTTCTTTGAAGCTCCTTCTTCAAAGACCCAAGGGCCCTGAAGTGCAGAGTGGAGCTGCAGATCGCTTCAGCAAAGGGAGGGATTATTCCAGGTTAAAAACCAACCACAGTCCCCTGTCAGCTCCCCAGCCCACCACAGCCACCTGTCCACTTCACATTCCAACCAAAAGAAAGAAAGAAAACAAAATCCCTTTTTGCCTACTTTTTCTCATATATGAGATAGTATATATTTCGTAAAGTTTTATTAATATATTATTATTCTTTTATTATAAAAATAGAACACAATTTTAAATGACTAGATTATTTTTCTTCAGTCACATTGATAATATTTCTTTGGGAAAGAAGCATAAATCTGTATGATTGCACAAGGTAAATCTGATTTCTACCCTGAAGCTAGTGTTAAAAAAAAAAAAATGGTCAGCCTTTTTCTACTTATTCCCAGCTCTGGGATATATAACTTGACCTGACTGCTTAATTTTGACCCATCAGCAGGCTCTCTGTTCTGTAAATCTGACCAGTAAGATTACGGTTTTTGGAGTATGAGGTGGAATGCGGCTTTCTAATTTTATTGCTGACTTTTTGCTGTTTAAAGATCTTGAAACTAAGCCTCAACTTCTTCGATCAGTTCCTCTTCTTTCTTTCTTAACACATTATAAACAAATTAAACTGGCTTTATTAATCTCATAACTGGGGAAATTGTAAATCCTTCCTCTCTAAATCCAAATTTATGGCTTGACAAGGACTTCCTCTTAGTTTAAAATAGAGAAACAAGATCAAAACAAAGCCTCAAACTGACAGGATTATGAGGGATCATATGAAGTAGTATTTGGAAGAGGCCATCACTAATTTTATTTTAAACCTATCACTTCTCCCCAAACCAAGTATAATAAATTTCATGTCAGAGGCTCTAAGTTTGGGCATTTAAAATGGGTTGACAGCAAAGTGTTCATAATTTTGTGAGTAAAATTGCCAAAGTGCAGAGCTCTTTATTAACACTCTGGAGTCTTCTTTGTCTTAGTTTTTAATCTAGGGAACAAAGCACCTTGAACTTAGCACAGATCTCCTTTATTTGGTCTGGCGGTGCTTCCTCATTAATATAGTTAGACTCTAAAGTTAATTAGAACACCTGTTAAATACATCCTTCCACCCAAAATCCTCATGGTTTATTATAATTAATGGTTATTTTGTTTATTCATATTAACGCATTAAAGTGTCCTCTGTGCTTAGACTCGGGATAATTTTTCTAGGTTATATTTAAACATTTTACAAGAAAATTTTTTTCCTAGATGGGATCTTACCTGGAAGAATGACCAAAAAAAAAAAAAAAAAAAACCTGATAAAATAAGAGCTATGTGGCTGGAGCAGTGTGAGGAGTTGTGGACCCCAACTTTCTGACTCTTATTTTTCATCTGATTTCACCTATGAACACACTGGTCTGTCCCATATTTAAACATTTTTTACTCCTCTAAATACTTGTCTGTTCAGGACAGTCCATTTAAAGATAGCGGTTGTTCCTTGACGAATTGCTAGTTTTGTTTCTCAGGCTAATAAGTGGGCTTTAAGAATTTATTCCACTTTTGTTATTATGGAGAAAGATTAGAAACTAAATTGTTCACAGTTGTTGTTGCCTTTGATTTTAGTCAGGAACTAGTCAGAATTAAGTCATGAATTTACTATATATCTCAGTTACTGATATGTACACATTACTTGTAATTTAATCCAATTGTAAATTCAACAACCAGCAGGGAAGACAGTCTACTGAGAGATTAGATAGTATAGTTTAAAGAGGAGTATATTTTACTTTCTTTCACACCTCATAAAAAATGTACACTCATGAGCCGAACTACTTTTAGATGAGTTAGAATCCTACTCCTCTGATTCTATTTGCTGAAGATGTGGGTCTATAGTCACAAGTAGAAGTAGTCTCCAGAGTGGTCCACTCCATAAGTACTGTCATAAAGAAAAGTTTAAAGCCACCTACTCTAAAATGTTTTAGATCAACTTTTATGAGAAATATTTTTCAAGATTTAATTGGCTGATAGTCAACAGTTATGTATAGCTGATCAACTCGTTTAGATACTCAAGGGTACATTTTCCAACTAATTTTGCCTTGGAGGTTTTAATAGGACACCATTTAAAATTGTTTCATGGGTCCATCATTGAGATTGTTATAAGGCAGAGGTGAGGCATGTATAAATGCCTTACATGTTATTTTTCCAGGCCAGATGATGCCAGTGATATTCTCCATTGTGAAAAATTGAGACTCAGCCCTGAGGTAGGCACAGAAGTCTTTCAAAGGAATAATGGCCCTAACTTAGGAATATTCCTCCTTGTCCATCTTCTAGTCTAACATAAGTCTGATTATGTTTTTGACTTTTATAAGATGATTCAAAGCTCTTAAAAATATGTAGCTCTTTTAAAACCCTGCAGCTAGAATATGTACTCTGGGCTCTTGTTAGCAAATATAACCCTGCACATAACCTACTTCTCTCTATAGCTCGATTTATGGCAGAAAGAGGGATTCACTGAAGGACTTACAGTTCATCTATCCTTCCTAGGTTTGTGTTTCACAAGGTGTGGTCTGTGGGTCAGCAGCATGGACTCACTGAGGAATTCCTTAAAAATACTCACACCCTGCCAGCTCTATGTAACTAAAATCTGAATCTCTGGAACAGGACAAAGCAACCTGCGATTAAATGAGCAGTGTTAGAGTCTGAATTGCGACCCCATTCTCTCTGCATTCTAAACCTACGTGGGACCCAGCCAGACTACAGGGTCATTTTTACTAAATTGTGTTCTGGCATTAAGCCCTCAGAGACCTTGGAAGGAGCAGTCGTGTAGAGACTAGCATCCAATTTTTCGAGGAGCCAGGGCCCTTGCTCAGGGGGCCCTCTTTGCCCTCCTCCATCAGAGGGAAAGCTGTCGAATGGTGCTGTGCATGCTATGCGGTGCGGGTGGCTGCTCTGCATCAGCACTGGCGCTGCATCCCTGCCAGGCATGCAAGCAAAGGAGCGCTCACCTCTCTCTTTGGCCAGGACTCATTTCTCCTTTTCTTCCCCGTTGGGTCTCAAAAATTTCCAGTTCCTTTTTTACTTCAAACATTTTATTTTAATCTTAGAATAGAAATGCAACATTGTAGCTATAGTAGAAATATTTCTTAGGATGTCATCCAAAGTGTCACTCAATGCATAGTACATCATTCAGTGGCACCTGGGATAATTTTCCTTAGGTGTGCTTGCTGCTACTGACAGCTGTTGCCTCTCAGATAAGATTTGCTCTATCTTATGGGCAATGTGAATGTAACCGATCATGTTTTTGGCTTTGCTTTGGCAACTTGGCAGTTAAGCATTAAATGTATGGCCCACTTTTAATAACAAATGGTGCAGGTCATTGTTATTTCTATATGTTAACATATATTTGTATATGTTAACTTTCCTTGTTTTACTTCATAATGTGACATTAATTTTCCCTTCACCATAATTTTTTAATCTTTGGGGTAAAATTTAAAAATGATCCAATATACATTGTTTGATTTTTTGAAATCCTTTAGGAATGAAGACTTAAATTTAATAATGAATAAACAAAATAATACATAAAATTAAATTTTTGTTTTTATTGTGCTTTGCACATAAGAGGCATTTAACAAATATTTCCTGAATGAACAAGTAGTGAATTCTAAAGAAAATCTGGACATATACAGTTCGAGCAGAGAATACAAGAATAGGTAATAATAGTTGACAGTGACTGTAAGCAATGTGTTATACACATGATTCTACTTAATCTGCACAAGGTATGAATGAGCTAGGTATAAATAATCCAGATACAGACACTGAACCACTGAGATGGCAAGGACTTCCCCAGGTCATCGGAGGGTAAGTGGCAGAGTAGGAAGTTTTGAATTCATGTCTCATAGTCAAACCCTTGGTTCAGGTATTGTTAAGATTCCAGTGGCTCTGAGATTTTGGGTGGCTTCTGCTGCCTTTGTTCAGGGTGTTTATTTGCCCTGCCTCAGCTTTTAGCTGAGGTTGTCCTGTTCTCTACGATAAAGACAAGATTAATACAAACTCTTGCTTCACAACCTTGGATGAAACCCAACATCTTACCCAAGATCTCTGTAGATTCCTGGAGGCTTTTGCTTCCACAGTCAATTATGGCTTAAGTTCCTGCTTTGAGGGGCTTTGTAAATTTCTCCCTGTCCTTCCTCTTCAGGTGTTCTCTTCTCTTTTCTCTGTGGTGCCCTAAAGTGAAGCTAGGTTTCTTTGGCTGATTTCTACCAGTTCTCTCCTGTGATACTTGTGTGTGGCAAATTTTAGGAAAGTTTGGGGAGACAAAGACTGCCTACAGACAGCATCCCAAGCCATTTAACAGTGACTGTTGGATATGCCTGTCCTTAAGTGTCCTTGGCTACCTTACCACAGAAGTTGCTCATTGGCTACTTTCTCCAACAAATACCAGGCTTGTGGGCCAGCACTTATCCTTTCTGGGTGGTTGGGTACCACCCAGTAGATACCCAACACAGAGAGCTGGGAGAGTTGAAGGTATGGGAGTGCAGTTTTGTGAGCATGAAGAGTTTTAAGATAATCTTCAGTTTGCAGAACAGTTGACTTGCCTGAAAAGGTCCCCATAATGTAGATGATTTTCCACTTCTTCTTTCTCACCTCCCATTTCATAATGACTCACCTTTCCTGCTTATGAAAGAATGGCATACCTCTCTTCCATCCCAAGTTTTACTATAGCACATTGCTCAGGAGTGTGAAAGCCTTCACACAAAGGGATCATTTGAAATACTGATGTGGGTCCAAGAAAGTGATATTGTGTAACAGTTTCTTTTTAGGTCAAGTGGTTTTCATTTCTGAGCTTACAACAAAATTGAAGGAGAACTTGATTGAATTGTCAGCTAATAGATCATTTTAAAATAAATTTTGAGAATACGTAACCTTGCTCTATGTTGGGAAACGTAAAGGCAGAGAGAACACAGCATTTGAATGACGATGCCATACTAAAATGCCTTTATTCCCATCTAATTATTTAGGTGAGTAAGTGTTTTGAGATTTTCATTTATTAAGAAACAAAGTCAGGATAGAATTAATGCTGTGCCTTGTGTATTTTAGCAGTAAGTTGTAGTCATCTAAAGTTTTGAAACTCATCAGCAAAAAACTGAAAAATCTATTAAGATGAATATTTCTGTGTTTTCTTTTCCTATTCATGTAGTACATTTGATCATTTTCCTGAATGGTATACTACTAATAATTGTAATGGTAATTTAATGCACACAAAACAATTTAGGTCTTTTGAGTCATAGGAAATAAACTAATTTGAAATGTTAACTTTCATTTATTTAGGGTAATCAATAAAAAGGCTTTCAAACATAAAAATGTACTGTATACTTGAAACTAATTAAAATTAATAAAAAAATTAAAAAATATATATTAAATTTGAATAAAATTTAATGATAGAAGTGAAATGGAAATCTAACTTTAAGGACAAAATATAAACATTAACAAAGGATAAGATAAATGTAAGTATAAAAAGAAATAAATGAAGTTCTAGTATTTTCCTCCTGAACCTCAGTAGATCATCTTGCACAGGCCCTAGTGCAAATGTACCCAACCCACTTTGGAGGATACTGCCGCAATCCAGTGAGCAGGTGTGTCCCCTCCATGTGCTAGAGGAAGGCAGCTGGGTGAGTCCGATATAAGATCTCCTGCACACTGACATGCATTGCATGTTCCATGAACATTGAACTTGTAGTTATTACTTAGTTTTTCTTTTTTCAACATAATTGCTCTTTACTGCAAAACAAAAATGCTTTACAAATACTAACCAATAAGAAAAATCTTATCTCTTCTCTCCAGATGGTGCAATAAAGGCCTAAAAATACCGAGAAACTTTTCTGAAATATTAAAAGTTAAAAGAAGAAAGAGGAGTAGGGTTCTCGAGTTCTCATTCTGGGTAATTATACTGTGATTTGTGACTACAGGTGTGGGGTGAGGTACATAACTTGAAGGTTTTAGCATTATGGTTTATTGTGACTTGTTAAAACAACCTGCTTGCATAATGACGTCTTTCTTTATACATTTCCTAGAATTGCCTTTCAAAACAGTCTTGCAAAGTCTCATCTATGCTTTACCCAGTTTCTTCAGTGGTGACAGTGTACTGAATTATATAGAACGATATTGAAATCTGAAAGGGGTACATGCCTACAAAATAGAGTTTTTCCATTGGAAAAATTGGCTACTCCTTTTATTTTCTGGAGTTCAAGTGAGGTGATCACTACAGAGGAAATCAGAGGAACTGTAGGGGGATGTGGCACGAAAGGTGAACAGTGACGGTGGACACATTTTGCTGATTCAGAGGCCTTCATCACACAGGACACAAGCACCTGTAAATTTAGGGGCCAGTAGCTGTCCTGTTCAAAAGAGAGAGTTAACATCAATCACCTCCACTGTAGCCCCGTCAACACACATGCAAATCCTCAACTTTCAGAAAGCCAGAGTGGAGAATGGGGATCTGGGAACTGATGACATCCCTGTTTTTTTCTCCTTGAGATATAATTCACACCCCATAAAGTTCATTCTTTTAAGGCATACAATTCAGAGTTTTTCAGTGTATTCTCAGAATCGTGTAACAATTACCACTATCTAATTCTAGAATATTTTCTTCTTCTCAAAAAGACACTTCATGCCTATTATCAGTCACCCCCGCATTTCTTCCTTCTTCCAGGCCCTGACAACCATTTCTGTGTCTATGGATTTGTCTAATTTGTCTATTATAGACATTTCATGTAAATGGAACCATACAATATGTGACCGTTTGTGTCTGGCTTCTTTCACTGAACATAATGTTTTCAAGGTTCTTCCATGTTGTAGGTGTATTTTGTTCCCCTTAATAACTAATAATATTTCCTATAAGTGTACCACAATTTGTTTATATATTCATTAGGTGATGGACATTTGGACTGTTTTCACTTTTTGGTAATACTGCTATGAATATTTGTGAACAAGTTTTCTGTTTTTAAAATTGCACATTATTGAGAGCTCATTCTAGTTGAGCAATGCTGATAGGTAGGCTAGTCAAGATCCATTTACGCTAGACATTACATTTGTCTGGCTATTTCAGAAGACTTTGAGGATTAGGAGATAGAAATAAAAGAATCTGTTTACTTTATTATTCATCAAAATGTGAAGGGAAAAATGTTTTTTTGCCTGTCTCATCTACATATTTTCAAATCACCTTTAGAAATTTAGGTCAAAGGTATTGCCAGATGATTATTCATGTCACGGCCATAGCAATTGCATTTCAGAAATGTCCCCTTATATATAAAGTTGTTTATGGTTTGACTTCAACAAAATTAATTGCCCAATAGTTCCCAAACTGAATGCTGAGGTGCTGCAAGAAGATCATAGGGATGCTGCAGGATTATTTTAAAATACAAGTTCAATGTGGGACTCTAACCTGTCTGGATTAATCCACTTCCTCTCCCTTTCTGAGTTTCACAACCATGGAAACCACATCTTGGCATCTCTGTACCCCCAGTGCCCATTCTGAGTGGCTGGTTAATTGCACGAATGACCTGAATGATCATAAAGAATATCTATCAAGCTATCTACTATTTTTCGGTTAGGAGTCAGCTTTTCATTGAAAGAAATTTACAGAGAAGCCATTGGAGTACAAATTGTGGCCATTTCAATTTCCTGACTACAACTTCAAAGCACATGTGAAACACAAAAGTTGTGCCAATCCAAGATCTCCATTTTAAATGTTAGAGTTCACGTCAAGTTCAGCCTGAATTGGGCTTAAATGAAATCAAATTGATAGCAGATGAAAGCTCAACAGGTTCCAGAATAATTATATACTTGTTATGATGTTCTCACTAATTGGAGCACTAGCTCAATGAACTTCAGCTTCTGGAACTGCTACTGAAGTAACTGGCAGACACATCTGTTTGGGATGAATCTTCATATTTGCTCGTTTGCCAAAAATGTAAAGTAGAACCCTGAATTAGTTTCAGTTCACTTAATCAGTTCCAAGCTGAAGAATCAGCTGAATATATTATAATGCTTCCCCCACCCCTCAACATGCCAAATTTCATCCATAAGTGAACATTAAAAAAGGCAACTTAAAAGCAGGCTGTCTGGAATGGTGACGCACAGACACACATACATCCTTCGGATGAATGCATATTACTCTCATTTATCTAAAAAGGAGCCGAGTGCTCACACCAGAGAGGAGACTGAAAAAAGGAAACTCTTTAGAAGCTCTCATTTTCAAGAGTAGAGTGAAACTTGTATTTTCCTAAAGGGAGGCCCTTTTAACTTATATTTCATTCCCTTTGGTAATGTGTGCATTTCTAGATAAGTATTTGCTTCAGGGTTTCAAAAGTTGTGCTTCTAACAGAATTAAAGTTTAACCTTCATTAGTCCCAGTGGCGTTCTCTCCAAAATAACCTCTGTCACAGGACTTTAATGCCATGTTCATGTTATATTATCATGGTTCTTAGATTATAGTAATCCTCCAATCCCTTAGATTCAGTATAAAGCAATTTCATATTATATTGTACTTGGCAGACTCAGGTTATCTTCAAATGTTCTACAAAAATAAAACTACCAGTCCGCAGAGCAGTCACCATCCTGTGGAGATGAAATGTGTTATAAAGGCTTCTCTTCCACTTCAAAACCCCAATTGGAACAATGTCTCGAATTACTTCTTTTGGTTAATATTTATTTAATCTTTATTTCAAAGCATAAAGTGCAGTAAGTGACTGAGATAGAAATTTATTTATAGAAACTGTCCTAACCTGCAAGGTCGGCTTCACCATGCTTGGCAGGGGGCCCTCCCCAGGCCCCTGTCTGTTTCATTGAATTGCCCCATGTATCAAGGATCAACTGTATCTCTATTATGTGCAAGAAACTTTCCTGGAGACTGTGTTTAGCTATGAAGAAGACAGACAATGTTTTTGCCCCTACGAGTTTATAAACTAATGGGAGACATAGACAAAAGTAACAATCTATAAAAATCAAGATCATAATAAGATGATATGGTTGAAATGATGTGATGGGAAAGTAATTTCTGGATATAGTGAGAGTGCTGGTGGTCAAGGAAGACTTTTCTGAGGAGGTAGCATTTAAGATGAAGCCAAGGATGAGAAGGTAACCGACTTAAAGAGACCCAGGGGAATAACATCACAAGTAGAGGGAACAGGAAGTGTGAGGGCCCTGAGAACTGAACAATGCTAATCTCTTTCCCTTCACCCCACACCTCTACCCTGTCTCCCACCAGTTCTCTGAGTACTTTATTTCTATTCATTTTTCATATATACAAATTGACCAAGGTTTCCATCTGACAGATACTCTCAATGAGTCTAAAGTGTCAGAGTAATCTAAAGAGCCAGCCATACCACATACCCAGAAGGCAAGGGTTTTAACAAATTATATGAACTAATATTTGAATGTGTGAAAACTAAGAACATAGTTCTTTGTTAGAAGATAGCTTCATGGGGGCAGGGTCTGTGTTTTATCAGTGAATTGTGTGAAACTTAGACATCTACGGTGTTCTCACATTCTTGGATGTCTACTTAAAAAAACCATAAGTTCCATACAAAGATGAGGAGTTGCTATTTTGTCTGTTTTGTCTCCTATAGCGGGGACATGTCTCTGAAATGTTGCTAGCCTCTTGGATTCATTTTAGATTACAGGGGATATGAACAAAAACAGAACACTAATGGTTGTGTACTTGGCTGTGGCCTGAAGAGCATCCCCATGGCTGTGGAGACCCACAGCCAGCTGATAGTGGTCATGGTCTTCATCTTTCACATCCCAAGAGAATATTTCCATTGAGAAGCACCAAGGTCTCAATGCATGTAGATAGCCTGTCACCATCTGCTCAGGGTAAGAAACAGAAGAACTCCGCCTCATGGGAATGGACTGAAATAGTGCTGGTGATGCTTTCCTAAAAGCCCGAGGAATTTCTGTTGTTCTTCAAAACCCAACCCAAATAACTTTCCATGAAAATTTGCCTCATGGTACCTTATTCCCAGTCCCCAAGGCATGGTTAGCTTACACGGTCTCTGTGCCCCACAGAACTTTGCACTTGCCCGGTCCAGAGACCTGAAATGTATCTGACTTTAAACCTAGGTCCTCATTTGAACTATAAGCCCATCTGTGTCTTGCAAATTTAGCTATTTTTAGGGTGCCTGCTAAAAAGAAGGTTGTTGTAAATGAATACATAAATGTGTGATATATAATAAACAATGTTGGAAATATTGACTATGAATGAGTGATTGTGGCAGAACCTGATGTGCTATGACACCTGGAGGAGGAGACAGATGCCTTCCTCGGCAGAAGCTTTGTCCTCAATGAAATAAAGACCATTGCGTACATAGGATAGTTGATCTTCCATCTTACTTTCTTTTGCTATGTAAAAGAATGGATAGAAGGTGGAGAGACTGAGATGTTTTGATGAAATTATCTCATTACTTACTGAGTTAGCCTGCATACTCTTTTTGTTGCTATAAATTATGTCTAAAATGTGTGTTTTGGCATCTCCATCTCAGTAACTTAGTAAGTGCAATATTCTGAACAAATTGAAATCTTTCTTTGAAGGTTTAAACTATTGTAATGCCTCAGGTCATCATAACACCCAGACTCTTCCCTAGTTTCTTCTGGAAAATCCATAGAAAACACAGCCAAATCTGCACTGAACCCAGAGCATGACAGGCACAGTATTTTTTAAAATAAATCTTAAAATAATCTGTTTTTCTTATGATCCATGCTTTCCCCACAAAGTCATAAGCTATAAAAAATTTGGATGGGTTTATGTTTCTGATTAATCAAGGTTTACTGTCTGCTTTAAGCTTAGTGCTAAGTGACATTTTGTAATCATTCTTTGTTTGGAGCATCCCAGCAGCAGAGTAGTCAAATTCATCACCAGGTGACAGTGGTACTCACATTACAGAAGAGAGAAAATTCATAAACCTCTCATCTTTATTTATTTTTCTTTTACTCCCACCAGGGAATCTTCTAGCCCGATGCTATTAGGAGACAGAACATGACCTTCCACGATACTGTAATATTTCTTTAGTTAGTGTGCTTAGTAAGAAGTCTCTGGAAAAATTGGTTATGGAGACAGCAGGATATATAATCTCTGCCTTCCTAGAATATGTCATAGTGATAAGTGGATGATGAATGTTGATGAGCAATGACTGATTCTTCAATCAAACCCTGGGTTCTGGTGTGTGTGTGTGTGTGTGTGTGTGTGTGTGTGTGTGTGTGTGTGTGTATGTGTGCGTGCACGTGCACACGTGTGTGTGTGTGTGTGTGTGTGTGAGTTCTGTAGCTGCTGTCTAGACTATATTCTCTATTACTGAACTATCAGAATATTCACAAATAATCAAAGAAAAAATTGAAATGCTATCAGATGCATTACTTTACCCACCTACAATAGTAAGAAGGTGGCTTAACAAAATACTCCTGGGGCACATTTTACCTTAATGATAAACCAGTGGCAATAGCTGCAAAGAGTTTCTGAAGTCTTACTCCAGTCACAGTTGTAGACATGCTTTTATGAAATGAATTACAACAAAATAATTCTTTTGACTAGAGAATATATAGTGGAAGTGGGCTTCATTTGATAATCATTCTTTTTGATGTCATCCATATCTAAAGACAGAGGGACCTGGATCAAATACTTACTCTCTGGGTTGTTTGGTCAGGTTGTTAAACCCCTAAAACTTGGAAATATGCCTCAAAGCATTGTTGGGAAGATAAAGCTGGTGAAAAGAAAGGAGTCATAGGAGGAGAAAGCTGGCCCCGGAGTCTGACCACCAAGCTTTACTTCTCATTGACCAAGTAACATTGGACAAAATGCTGAACTTCTCTGAGTCCCACTTTCTTATCAAATGGATGTGGACAACAATACAGTCCTCACAGGATTGTTGTGAAGAATTAGATGGAGATACTGAAAGTAAGCTGATTGGAATATAGTAGGTGCTCCTTGAGTGAAAGGCTGTTCACTCTCTCTTCATAAGCCTGAAGAACTTCTATTCTTCATATAAGACTCAGATCAAATGATTCAAGTCAAATTGCTCAGCTTAATCAATAAATATTGAATAATAAGAAATTACGTGAAAGTTTCTTGTTAACATTCTGTTATTATTGACAAAATTTAACAATCAAGAGACTTGCTCTCCCACCATAAACTGGATATATTATATGACACAAGTCTTTTCAGGCATTAGACAATAGGCAGCACTGGTGTCCAATGTCTAAACACTTGTTTCATATATTTTATTTGGCTTTTAGTTGTTTCACGTGGGATAATAAATTTAGTTAATGTTATTCCATTAGGATTAGAGTTGAAGGCTGCTAGTGGTCTGTGATAAATTAAAGATGCACCTATTTAAAAGAATAATAAGAAACATAGCTAAAAAGCCAATACAAAAAATAAAATAAAATATTAAAATTATTTAATTAACAGAAATAAAAGCAGAAAAAGAGAAACTGTTACAAAAAATCACATGGAACAATGGAAAACAAATAAAAATATGATAGATTTAAACTTAATCATGTTATTCATAAACTATATAAATGTCTAACTATGTACTGTATACTTGAAACTATAATGAAATAAAATAAAATGCTATAGAAAACCGAACCACACGAATAATTACATTAAATATAAATGGGCCAAACAGTTTATTTCAAGACAGACTGGATGAAAATCAAGACTACAGTGGACATAGAGCTGCTCTACCAGACTCACTGCAAGGAACAACTTGCCCCTGCTGTCAGAAGTAGGCCTTCATCTGTTAGTTCCTTTAAGTTTCACCACAGATGCTGAGAACTGCCTCACTCAAAATGTGCTCTTCCTAGTGAGGTCCACATCCAATTAATGACTGAGGTAGGGACATAAAGACCTGGACATTTCAGCCCAAGGTGGGCCTATGGGGTGTCCTGAGGCATTGTAGAGACTTCAGTGCAGTTTGACTTTTCCCTCTGCCCTATCTTGCTGCCTTTCCCTTTCTGTACCTCTCCCCCACCCCCCAGTTGCTGATTCCAATAAATACTCTGTACAGCAAACTCAGCATCTGCTTTTAGAGAATCTAACCTATGACAAAGACCCAATTATATACTGTCTATAAGAGATGGAATTTAAATTGAAGACAGATAAATTAAATAAAAAGTTAAGAAAAGATATACCATACAAATAATAAACTTAAGAAACGGATGGGGCTATTGTCATATCAGACAAGATAGTATTCAAGACAAGGGGTGTTTTCCAAGATAAAGAGAACTGTTCTAAATGATAAAAGAATTAATTCAATAGAAAATCACAAAAATCCTAAATGTGTATGTACCTAATAATAGTTTCAAGACATATGAAGAAAACTTACAGCAATAAAGGAAGAAATAGACATATCCATAATCATAATTGAGGAGTTTAACACTACTTTCTAGAAGTAAAAAAAAGTCAGTAGAAAATTAAAATACCTAAAAATAATAGCAATCAACTTGACCTAATTTTTATTTATAGAATAAATGAGCAACAATGACAAAATGCACATTTTTTTTCAAGTAAACGTGGTATATTTGCCAAGATGTCATATGCTAGCTAGAGTATGAAACAAATCTTAGAAGACTGAAATATTACATGAACATTTTCTGATTACAATTGAATTAAATTAGAAAGCAATAACAATAAGCTATCTAGAATAATCACTCAAATATTTGGAAATTAAATATTCAGTTATTTCTAAATGACACAAGAAAATTGGAAAATATTTTCAATTAAATGACAATGAAAATACACATAGCAAAATTTATGTGATGCATCTAAAATAATGACTAGAGTGAAATTTATAGCTTTAAAGTTTATGTGATGCATCTAAAATAATGACTAGACTGAAATTTATAGCTTTAAAGGCTTGTAAAGAAAGGTCTGAAATCAAATAAGATCCCCTCTTTCACGCAAAATAGAGAAAATTGACAAATCAAAATCAGTTCTTTTAAAAGATTAATAAAATTGATAAACTCTAATTAATACTTATAAGGTAAAGAGAGAAGGAACACAAGTCAACAATGTCAGACATGAAAAATGAGAATATCATTAACAGATCCTATAGACATTAATTAGATAAAAGGAGCTATTAAGAAGAACTTTATGCCAATAAATTTAATAATTATATAAAATGGACAAATTCCTTGAAAAACACAAAACTCACTCAAGAAGAAATAGAAAATCTAACTAGCTCTGTAGTTATTAAGTAAATTGAATTCATAACCACAAACTTTTCCACAAGGAAAAGTTCAGTTCCAGTGACTTACCTGATGGTCTATCAATTAATAAAGAAAAAAAGAAATAATACCAATAGTACATAATGGAATATTAGTTAGTACTAAAAAGAAATGAGCTATCAAGCCATGAAAAGACCTGGAGGCTCTTAAATGCATATTAATATATTTAAGAAGCCAATCTGGAAAAGCTATGTACTGTATGATTTCAACTATATGATATTCTGGAAAAGGCGAAACTATAGAGACAGTGAAAAATCAGTGGTTGTCTGGGGGTAGGGAGCAAGGGATGAGTAGCTGGTACACAGAGGATTTTAGGGCAATTAAAATACTCTGTATGATAGCATGTGATTGATACATGTCATTATATATTTGTCCAAACCCATAGGATGTACAACACTGTCTCATTAGCCTTACAAGGATAAGAACAGAGGTTTGAGCACGAGAACTCACAATCAGGTGTCCTGGACCAGTGACACACCGTTGTTCTATCATAGAGATGTAGGCATAATAAAACCTGGCCATAGGTGTAGCTTGCTATTACCTTGTTGAATAGCCATGGATTTTTTTTGTCTTGAGGTCAGAGTGGATGTCACCAATGGGTGGTAAATTAAGGCTTTCTAAATATTGAGTGCTTATGAATATTTAGTGTATCCTGAATATTTTGAGTTTCTTATATATTTAGTATCATTTATTCCTCAGACATGTTTAATATACCATGAATATTTAGTACCCCCAGTATATTTAATGTATTATAAATTTTAGTATTCATGTGCCACATGAATATTAAGTATTTTTTGCTTCTTCCATTTTTTTTACCTACATTTAGCACACTTGGTATCATCTTATCTTTACTTAACACATTTTATTAATTTTAACATTTTGTGAATTGTCTGTTCTAACAAAGATTTTGCTTACTAAGTTATCTAAACTGAAAACACTTCAAAAGTTTTTATAATATGATTGAACATTTTCAAAAGTAAATGTGCATTACATATGCAAGACCATTATGCTGAAATTACAACTATTGCTGTGAGTAATTTAAACAGGCCTACATAAATGGAGAGAGATACCAAGTTCATATTTTGGAAACTCAATATTGATATCACATCTCCCCAAATTAATTCATATGTTAACACAATCCTAATTTTAAAAAAAAGATCCCAGCAGGCTTTTTTTTTTTTTTTGAAGGGTGGGTAGAAATCTACAATCTGATTCTAAAATCTATATGGACATGCAAAACAATTTTGAAAGATAAAAACAAAGTTGAAGGACCTAAACTACAGCTTGCAAGACTTAGTTCAAGACGTATTAGATACACATACACATTAGAGTCCAGAAATAGATTCAAACATATATGGTCAGCTGATTTTCAACAATGGTGCCAAATTAATTCAATGTGAAAAAGATAATTTTTTTCAACAATTGACACTGGTTTATCTAGTTAAAGAAAATACACTGCAACCCATACCTCACACTACATAAAAAAGTTCATTTAACATGTACCATCATCCCAAATGTAAAAGCTAACAAGGAGGGAAAAAAAGGAGACACTCTTCATGATCTTGGGGGTAGACAAATATTTCTTAGACACAAAACGCAAGCAAGAAAAGAAAAATATTCAAATTGAAGTCTAACAAAATTAAAATTTTCTGCTCTTCAAAGGATACCATGAAAACAATGAAAAGATAAGCCGTAGATGGGAGAAAATATTCAAGATATGTATATCTGACATAGGCCTTGTATCCAGAACTCAATATTAAGGAGATGAACAATTTTTTTTAAAAAATGGGCAAAGACTTGAACAGATACATACATACATAAAAATAAAAGACTACAAATGTCCAATAAGCACACAAAAACATGATCAGCATCACTAATTATCAGGTAAATGCAAGGTAAAACCACAAGATACAACTTCACTAAAATAAGAAGCTGACAATATCGAATGTTGATAAAGATGTGGAGCAACTAGAAACTTCATACTTTGTTGTAAGACAATAACATCATTTAACAACTCTGAAAAACCTTGTGCCAATTTCTTACAAAATTAAATGTACCACTATCTACAATCCAACATTTCTATTGCTAGGTATTTACTCAAGGGATATGAAAACACATGCTTATGAGAAGACTTGCATCTGAATTTTAATAGTAGTTTTATTCATAATAACCACAAATTAGAAGCAACCTTAAAATAGGATAATGCCTAAGCAATATGTACAAAGCATAAACAATATAAGGCATATTATATAGTGCTCAGAAGTCTCTGAATGTACTTATGACTTTCTTTCTCTGCTCAATTCTGATATAACTGGCAATAAACATGACTTCATGGACCCACCTTAACAGGCACTGGAGAGCAGAGCTTCCCATGGCAGGTAGCTGAAATAGAATTCATAGAAGAGGAAGAAACATCCTTAGTTCTCTCTTTTCTAACCCCGTGGAGAGTTTCACACCTTTTTTGAGGGCAAGGGAAAAAACTTGTTATAAAAATAAGTTGGTATACAATGGAATACTATTCAATCATAAAAAGGAATGAAGTATTGATATATATACACAGATGAATCCTAAAAACATGCTAAATGGATGAAGCCAGGCATATAGGGCTACATACTGTATAATTTCATTGTTGTGAAAAATCTAGGACAGTTCCAAAGAGACAGAAAGTGGTTGTCATTACTGAGCAGAAGGAGGAATGGGAACTGACTGTTAACAGGTAATTTTCTTTTGGGAGCAATGAAAATGTTCTGGAATTAGATTGTGGTGATGGTTGCACAACCTTGTGAATATAGTAAAAATCACTGAGTTGAGAACTTTAAAAAAGTAGATTTTATGGTATGTGAATTATAGCTCAATAAAAATCCAATGGATACTTTTTAGTCCTTAGCTTATTTTACCTTTCTGCAGTGTTTGTCATTCCTAGCATTTCTCTTTCTTTATTCACTTTCTTCTGTTTTTCTCTGTGATATTGTATCCTTCTGATTTTACCTTTATTTCTCAGATTGTTCCTTTTGGAATATGTTCCCACCGGAATATCCATTTCTTACAGGAATACTGGTTGTACTCAGAAGGCGCTCATGGGCCCCCTAGCTCTCTGAGCATCTCTCCTCCAATTTCAATTACCTTCTATGTCAAAATTGATTAGTATGTCAATATGTTCCAACCACATCTCCATCTTGAGCTTCATACCTTGTGTCCCACTTTCCACACTTGGCTATTCTGCAGGCTCTCAATCTCAATATATTCCAAACAATTTATATACCTTTGCCTCAAACAAAACTTGCTAGTTTTGTTTTTCTTATCTTAAAAAACTAGGGATCGCCCTTGACAAATTTATTCCTTTTAGGATGGTATTTCAGAGAAGTTGTAAGTCTCCAGCAAAAAATCAGCTTCCGTTCAGTTCTTACAGCATTCAGTCCTGGTAGAGTGTCCAGGTGGTAGGCGGGGAGTAGAAGACACTGGTTCACTGGGTTATGCAATTGCAGCTACAGAGCTTGGACCTCACTACCTGTTTACTTCAAGAAAAATCCTGATAATTCAAAACAAAATAATTAAATGAAACAGAATCTGGTATAATTAGAAAAATAATTTAGTTTCAGTAACAGGTAAATACCTAAATAAGTAGAAGGATGAAAAAAATTGTCCAAACAGTAGAACTGCTTAATTCAATTTCTCTCTTATTACTTCATGGACATGGTTCATGGATTTCTAAACTAATCTCAGAAGAGTAAGTTGTCTTGTTAGGAAATATCATCTCATCCTAGTCCATTTATCATTTCAAAAGAGTTCAAGGTGACAGAGCAAAACCACATCTGTCTAAATATAAAAGGAGTTAGAGGGACTGAAACTATGGAAATGAAATTAGTGTTTATAACAACACTATAAAGGAACTATAGAAACCCATCTGGTGGAAAAGGGACATAAAGAATTACTTAGGACACACATGGGATGCTTACAAAACAAAAAACAAAACAAAACAAAACAAAAAACAAAACCAACAGTTGTGAAAAAGGAGGCCTGAGACAGGTATGAAAACTATCAGGAGCAGAAGGGAAAATAGGAGTTCAAAGAAATAAAAAATGAATATTAAAAAAACTGTCTTAATAAGAAGCTCTCAAATCACTGAGCAGAAGGCAGATAAAAGATAGTATGTCTTCACTAAAGTGCTTTTCAAAGGGCTTATTTCAGATTATTAAAAAGTACTAGAGCAATAGAATGGTTACTTTGCATTTGTTTTAGAGAAGGGACAGAGAATTAAGATCTACTTCAGATCAGAAAGTCAATGTTCTCCAGGAGCTATGGAAACAGAACTCAATAGCTTAGAGATAACAAAGCAATTGATGCTTTAGGAAATGTACTGCTCCATTTCCATTTTCTTCTGATTGTGGGTTTTAGAACCAAGAGTAGGAGAGTTAGTTAAAGACTAAATATTGGATCATGAATTTTAGTTCTGGCTTTGTCACTTGATCTTGGCTAAATCATTTTATTTGTCTGTGTCTCAGTGTTTTAAATCTACACACTGAGACTTGTTCAGTAAATACTTATGAAGCATTAAAGCTAGGGCTGTACAGCTTTGCATATCTTTACAGTTATGTCTTTAATCAAATACTGTTATGCTGATATGAGAGGCCATTTTTAGTTCATATCTCTCAGTTAAAGATGGCTTAAACTAAGATCCAGAAAAGTTAAGCATGTTAGTTAAGATCTGTTGGCTAGGAGCAGAGCTGGGATGAGAACCCAAAGCCCAGTGGCCAGGCCCTCCTGCACTGCTGCAACCAGCACGTGCAGGCTAAACTGATTTGACTTCATGAAAACTGGAAAGTTCCAGTTCATGTGGAGTCAATGTGTAGTGCAAGTTCCCTTGCTGCATTAGGTAGAAAAAGAATATCAGCATAAGAAGTTATTTCCATTCTTAAAATGCATAATGAAACCCCACTGCCTCTGCTCTTCTGAATACAAACCTGTTAGAGTAGATTAGATATTCTGAGACTGATTAAACTTTGAGGAGAGCACATTAGATGAGAATGGCATAGGAGTTTTATGTTTAGTACTCAGCACAGTCTTGTGAGGTCAATAGGAGCTTTGCTTACAGATGAGGAAACAGAGGCCTAAAGAATGTGGAAACCTGGCATGCCATGGAGTTGCCCATTACTTAACGGTGTCAGCCAGGACAGAGGTAAAGAACCAGGCCAAGTTTCTACAGTCCCAGAATGAGATCTCACCAGGCAGAAGCAGGACTGGGCGTCCATACCTTGAGTGACTGGCTGAAGGCTAAAATTGGAACGAACGCTGAGTATAGAGGCCTGAGAGGTGGGGACAGATGCTGAAAAGGTTGTACAAGGTGACAGCCTGGAAAGTTTCTAGACTTTCGGCTCCAAACCCCAGCCTCTCTGCCTCTCACCAAGGCTGGGGGAGGGGCAGGGAGCACCTCTGCCCTTCCACCCATACCCTTCAGGCCCATTGTGACTGCCTTTTCCCTTTCAAAACTGTTAATTCTTCCATAAATAACACAAGTCGCAATACATGTGATAATAAAACCATAGAATGTAAATAATATTTGGAGTATTTAAGAGTAATTAATGTATAATATGTAAGTGCATAGTATAGGTTACTAAATAATATAGCCACCATTTAGTGACTGCATGCTGTGTGGGAGGCAGTATGAAACCTATTTAAAAATCAATATAAAGTATGATTCCATTTTAGGAACTTGCCTAGATTTAGGAACTTGCCCGAGGTCACTGGATCAGGGGTGGTGAAGCCGGCATTTGAGCCTAGTCTGTCTGATTCCAAAGCTTCTTATTCTTAAATTGTGCCCCCACTCATGGCCAAGAGCAAACAGAAGGGTGTATGTCATTTGCCTCATAGCCCAGGAGAGACTATGTTTCAGACCAGTTAGCTGTTGGGGTGGTGGAGCAGAGAAGCAATTTCAGAGGAAACCTCATTGGAGTGACCTTGTCCTGGGCCATCTGTTGTCAGGAGATGGGAATTAGCAGCCTGCATTTAAACAGAGAGATACTCATATGTCTCAGTGAATGGTTGAATTAATGTGAGTGAGCCTAGAGAGAAAATGTGGTCAGGGACTGCTGGCATCCCCAAGATGCACCTGTAACCGTGACCCCTTCCAGGTAATGCCCTTGATCGTCCAGGCTGCCCACTGCTCTCCAGTCTCTTCTGTTATGGAAGAAATCATCAGTAATGAATGGCATCTGGAGGAAGCTAGGAGACTCAGGATCCTGGGGAGGCCTGCTTTCCAGTAGCTCAGTGCAACTCTGGGTGAGAGCTACACCCTCTCAGAGTCTTCTGGTCTGAGCAGGAGGTTGAGCCAAGGGCCTGGAACAGTATTTTTAGCATGGCAAAGCAGAGAGTGTTAACTCTATGTTTGACTGTCTGTTGTGTGATCTTGAACTTTTAGTTTAATCTTTCTGAGCCTTGGTTTTCTCATGGGTAAAGCGAGAATAACAATTGTTACTTCATAATGTGAGGATTAACTGAATCTTGCCCATCTGGTATTTTTATTCTAACATCCACCTACTTGCTCAAACCTGAGGCTGGGTCCTTATCCTCGACTCTTGCCTCTTTCTCATGAACCCCATCCTTATCACTCTCCATGACACTCACTTCTCTTCAACCTCAGGACTATACTTGTCCCACCCCGTCCCCCATGTTTTATTCTGCAGCCAGAGTGATCTTTCAAAAACACAACTTTGAATCTGCCCCTTCCCTTTTCACATGTTTTAGTAGTTTCCCATGGCTGAGGTTTCCCAGCTCTTATGCCCTCTCCAGGCTCGTTTTCCCTCCTCCCAAACTCAGTGCTAGGCCAGACTAAGGCATGTAGACTTCCTGGACTTCTTGTGCTCCCTTTCAGCTGCAGCCTCCCTCTGTCGATGTCGCCTTACGTCCCTCCATGTCCTCTTCCTCTGTCAGTGCCTCAGCATGGAGTACCTCCTCTAGGAAGTGCTTGCTGAGTCCAGGTATGGTTAGGTCCCCTCTGTGTGTTCCTATCTCAGCACTCGTACTATCATAGTTGCCTGTTTACTGTCCACATTCCTCACTGAGCTCTGAGTGCTACAAAGTCAGGGATGGTGTCAGGGACAATTATCCTCAGTACCTATGACACCAACGGGCTATAGGAGTATGTCATAAATATTTGATTAAATATGAATATGAAATGCTGGGACAGTGCCTGGCAAACAATAAGTGCTGAATAAATGGTAGTGATTATTCTTTATTATTTCAGCTTTAATGTCCTGGGATTATAAAAAAAAATGACTAATTGCATAGCTGGCATCTTGTTGGCACAGATCTTACTGTGATAAGCCTACAAATTTTTATAATTTAAAAACCCAATACACACTGCAAAGATAAATACTTTCTATTTACAAGAGGAGGCATGCCACTGGTGTGCCAAATGGTGGGTCTGAGGCTGTCTTGACAACTAACCAGCTTAGACTCTGTTTGTGTCCCACAGGTGTTTGGAGATGTGATGTGCTCACCTGTGGGCCTGCTCCTGAGTCTGCTTTTTCCTGTGCCCTTCACTTTGCTTCTCACATTGTTAATCCCATGCTTTGTGCTCAGGAGCTTGTCTTGATTTCCCAGCTGGGCGTGATTTTTTCTTTTTCTCCACTCTCAAAACACTTCTCATGCTGTATTCATATTGACAGGTGAAGCAAAGACAGCCTGTGGGTACTGAGTACCTACTAATTATTCCATATGGTCATGAACATTCTGTGTCATGTATTAGTGTATGTTTTCTCAACAATGACCTCACAATGGAAGACAAGATACCACTGTCTTCTCCATTTCATAGATGGGAAAACAAAGGCTCCAAGACTTGCTCACAAGTAGCAGAGCCCTGTGTCTGTCTTGAACTAAATTCCATGAGCCTCGATTCTTCTACAAGACAGGGTTGTTTTTGTACTGTTTGTAAGGGTAATAGACTTAAAATGACATATTTTTAACTTTCTGGATTTTTCTTTCATTGTAGACATTTGAAAAGAATTTAGTCAAGTCTCTTTTCCCCCCTTTAAATGGCTTCTGGCTTTGGAGTCTTTATTTCAAACACCTTTCCCACTTTGAGTTAATAAGACAGTCTCCTAAGCATTCCTCTAATAATCTTATAAAAGTTTCTTCTAAAGAAAAAGTTTGAAATCTGTCAGACATCTAGAGTTTATTTTTCTGTAAAGGGAGCTAGAGATCCAAATTATTTTTTTCCTAATAGTTATTCATTGACAAAGATGTCCATCTATCTTGTCCCCACTGATATGTAAAACTGTCCTTGTTCCTAACTAAATGCTATCTTATATATGGACTTATTTCTGAACTCACTTCTGTTTCAATCTACCTATTTATCCAGTCTACCTATTTATATGCCAATATTGTTAATTATTGTACCTTGATAATATAATTAACTCTTCAGAGGGCTAGATCACCCTATTGTTTTTGTTTTTAGAAGAATTTTTTCATGTTTATTCTGCAGTTTTTTCTTAAAACTTTACACAGATGACATACAGTGTACAATTAAACAAATTGATAATTTCATTGGGGTTTTTGGATTCATGAGCTGCCTTTAAACTGTTAGAAAAAGTGCTATGGTTTGCAATAGGTATTGCAGAGCTCAGGGCACATGGTTAACTGGGCATTCAATTAAGTTTCCAAGGGGAAACTTGATATATATACACAGACAGTATATATACACATACTTGATATATATATATACACACACACACACATACGCACACACACACACACACACGCACACACACACACACAGAAAGAGAGAGAGAGAGAGAGAGAGAAAGAGAGAGAGAGAGAGAGAGTCAGGGAGTAATACACAGTTGCCTGAGAATCAAGAATATTAGAGTTGGATGGGATCTTAGAGAGTAACTTGTCACTTGATAGTTGACGTTATTAAAATTTTTGGAATTTAAGTTGGTGGCATAATCAGGATGAGAGCCCCAGTCTTCTGTTTCTCAGTTGAATTTTCTTTTTACTGCACAATGTGTCCCCACCTCTAGAATCATTAAAATAAAATTTGCTTTTGGAATAAAAGTGTGGGAGCTTCAGTTCCTTCTAGTCCTTCCTTTTTAAAATTTCCACAAAAGTTCCATATTAAAAGAAAATGTACCAGATCTGAAAATTTTTAGATTTCTTTTTTATTTAAAGCCTATTTAGTAAGTTAGCAGGAGTTGAAGCATAAAAATGGAACTCTAGAATTTTTTTTTTCTTTACCAACATTACTAAAGGTAACTCATACATTTTATGACTTGTACACATCTGTGCCTCTGCTTTTCATTTTTTTCCATTGATAAAATATCCTAAACCATCTGGAGAGAGCTGAAGCTTGGTTTCATTTCTGTTTAGCAGCAATTACATTTTGGGCAGTGAGGAGAAGAAAATGAAATGTCTCTGGAGTAATCGATTCCCCAGCTAATGACTGCTAGGCCTAGAGATAACTTTATATTTTTCTCTATAGTGATGGAGCAGAAGTGTGTTTGCAAGTGGACTCCTCTGAGAGTTTGCTTGGGGAGCAGGATATCCCAAATGCATTTTCACCATGCAGAAAAAAATTGGAATGATATTTTCAGACAGCTAAGAGGAGACCGATAGCTTCTAAATTAAAACCAATGAAGAGTAGCTTAGAGTTTTCAGCTCAGACCCAAGTTGATATTTCAGGGTTAAATTTGAATAAAAATAGTAATCTCTGCATGTTATGCTTATTTCCTGGGTCATATCCATCTGTGTTAATTATTTTCTATTTATGTGAACGGCAGTTTAAAATGTGCAAAATGTAAACCAAATACGTATGGTTTTCCTTCATTTGGACCAATTTTTTCTATGCCCCATTTTCTAATAATTCCAGGAAGAAGTCAAGATATGAGACCAGAGTTTAGTATATTGGATATTAACTATCTGTGAGTTGCACATCATGGCTATTTATAAAATTCTCTATTTTTGTCATCTATTTTTCACATTCTCTTGTCTCTTATTCAATGTCCTTTTCCTAAAATGTTAGCTATGGCTCCTAAATTAATTTCCAAGTCTTTCTTATTCATTCATTCATTCATTCATTCATTCATTTATGATATTTGATATCATTCAGGGATTGTCTAATTAAATGTCAATTACTCTGTTACCCCAAATTGCTTTCTTCTTCCTTTGACTCAGTGGGATAGGGTATGCAGCCTCTTTTCTTAGCCTCCCTTAGTTCCAGGGTGGGCTGGATCCTCCAAAGAGGTGCCAGAGGCCTCTCCTGAGTTGGCAAGTCACAAGGATAATCATTCTTTCTGCTCCTCTTTCCAGCCCAGGCCTAACTGTTTGTTGCTGAGCCAAACCATATCCCTTAGAGTAGCTTCTTTCATCCAATATGAATCCATTTTTAAATCACTAATTTTAGATGGATATGATTTTCTTAGAGATCAAAGAATACAGTCTCCCCCATTTTATAGATGTGGAATTGAAACTCAGCGATGGTTAATGGCTTGCAGAGGGTATACGAGTATTGGTAGAGTAGAACAATTTAATTAGTAGTATTTTACCGTATATCTATGACAGATTTATAACATATAAATGGGAAGTAAAAATAACACATCTTACAAACCAAAGAATAATAGTGAAATTCATGAACCTTTATTAACCCTCATGATACCTTGTACATTAGTTTGCTAGGACTGTCATAACAAAATACTGTAGACTGGGAGACACAGTCTTAGAGGCTAGAGATCCAAGATCATGGTGATGGCAGGGTTGGTTTCTCCTCACGTCTTTCTCCCTGGCTTGCAGACAGCCACCTTCTTGCTGTATTCTCACACAGATTTTGCTCTGTGTGTTCATCCCTGATGTCCTTCAGTGTGTCCACATCTCCTCTTCTTATAAAGACACCAGTCAGATTGGCTCACCCTAAGAGCTACATTTTAAATGATCACTTCCTTAAAGATCCTATCTCCAAATACAGTCACATTCTGAAGCATTAGGGCTTAGGACTTTGGGAGACACAATTCAGCTCAAAACACGCTGTGAGTTCAAGATTACCAATATCCCCATTAACTGATGATGAAAGAGTAATACAGAGATGTTAAATAACTTCCTGAAGGTTGCACAACAAATAAATGATAGAGTGAAGAATTGAACACAGATAATTTGGCGTCAGAAAATCTTCTGAAACTATTGTTCAGTGCTCAGAGTCTTCTTAGAAATGATTTATAATGACACTAGTACAATGTCAATACTATCCCTTAAAGAACAGTTTTTGTTAATTTGTCATGACCTTTTCCAGTCCATTTGGTTCTTCTTCACTGTATGTAAGAAGGTCAGTGGTCTATGTCACTCAAGGAGTGTTTAAACACAGTGTGTCACCTAAGACATGCATAAAGAGAAATGGAAATGTATAGGAAATCCCCAAAGCAGATATGAATTTTTTTGACCACCTAATCTAAGATCATCCATAGCTAATAAATTTGAGATTGAGGATTTATAAATAATTAATTTTAGTCCCAGAATCTTCACTAAGGTTACATGACTACATCTTCATTTTATAAATTTCCTATAGTGTAATATCATAAAAAATGTAAATGGTCCCATAATTGTCCTATAATCTGGAGAAAATTTCCCAAGGAAATTCAATAACACAACCAAAGCCAAGGTGGAAGCCTGTTAAGAAATGGTTTTCTGTATTGGAAGGCTGTAGATTCACCATCATTACTGGTCATCCTATCATCTAAGACCACAGTAAGCCTGTCAACTCCCTTCTTAACTGTAACTTTAACACATTTAGTAAAAATAATATTTATCTTCACTTCCATAGATCTTCCACAGGACAAATGACCTGCCCAGGCTCTGCTATTATAAAATTTTCATGGTCACTGTCAGTTGGATGAGCCCCACAAGAAAATGTCAGTGAAATTGCTAAACAGCTTTTTCTTCAGCTAAAGAGAAGTCCAAAATTTAACCTCTACTTAACACTTGTAAGTGAAACAAGATTGAAAAAATATGCACAAATTTATGCTGCAACAGCAAATTTTTTTTATGATATTAAAATAAAGAGAAAGTCTTTTTCAGTTCATGAATTTCAAATTTCTCAGTGACTAAATAAAAAAAATGCATTTATACATATATTAAAGTTTTAATCCCTCACTTCCCAACTTTAATGATTAAAGTCCTATACAGTAGTATCCCCTTATCATAAGGGGATACATTTTAAGACCTCACAGTGAGTGCCTGATGCTGTGGATAGTACTGAACCCAAAGACACTATGTGTTTTCCTATATATACATACTTATAATAGAATTTAAGTTATAAATCAAACACAGTAAGAGACATACAAGAATAACTAATAATAAAATACAACAATTATAATGTTGTAATAAAAGTTATGTGAATGTGGTCTCTCTTTCTCTCTTTGATAATTGATCTGATAACCTAGATGTCTATTAAGTGAATAATGGGCGGGTAGTGTACACAGCATTAATGCACTAGACAAAGGGGTGATTCATGTTCCAGGTGGGTCAGAGCACAATGGTGTGAGATTTCATCATGTTACTGAGAAGGTGTACAATTTAAAGCTTCTAAAGTGTTTATTTCTGGAATTTTCCTTTTAATATTTCCAGACTGAGGTTGACCATGTGTAACTGGAACTGCAGAAAGAGAAACCACGGATAATGAGGGACTATTGTGTTATAAAATAAAATGCAAACCTATGGTGTGGGAAAGCTGTCAATGACAGTAGATGTTTAATATCCTTATCAATATATTTTTTAAAAACGCGTATAGCACCTGGTATTCCCAAGTGGTCTTGCATCCAAGTACTAACAGCCACAAACCTGCTTTGCTTCTGAGATCAGATGACATCGGGCACATTCAGGGTGGCATGGCCGTAGATATAATAATTTTATAAAATAAATTTATAAAGTAAATTTCTTAAATAAAGCAGGCTGTAAGTAAATTTTAATGGCTAACATCTAGAAAAATTAGTCACCTCTTTCATTGCTTTCAGTTGTTGGCTTCTGGTTCTTGAATGAAACCTAGATACCTCCCAATAGATCCTATCACATAAATTGTAGAGTGAAATTCCTGATTTGTTTATGAGGAATATTAGACCCAGATGAATGTCATCTGTCTAAATCATACAGCTTCTGCTGTATGCTGATGCTAGGACTAAAATCTATGTCTCTGGTCTCCCTCATCAGCCTTCTGTTTGTACTTGGCTTTATGAAAAGATGGTACTAGAGAGTGGTTCTGAAAAACTTTTCCTGACACAAAGAACTTTATAGGGTTTTAACCCTAGAGAAATTATAATCCCTTTACTAAGGACAGTTTTATCTAAAGTAACAAAATCATCTAGGTACTTCCATTAAGCCCAAGTATATTTTCCTCTTACTCCTAAAATCACATTCACTATGACATTTACAATTCTAAAACCAGGTGCAGCTTTTATATCTTGTACAATAATTAAGTATGGGGAGCAATCTGAAAAATCCCAAAGCAGGCAAGTTTTACTGCAGCTGCAAACTTGTAAATATAGTGAGTGAATACTTAAAAACAACTATAGCTGATTAGTGAGAAATGCTAGCACACTTCTTTCTAAAATGGATTTGAAGGGCAAAGACATACCTGCTTGTGTAGAAACTTCTACAGAAAATAAGGGACATTTATTACATTATTAAAATGGTGCCTCTAGTGATAAAGTAATCTCAGGTAGATTTGGTCTCTGCACAATACAAGATAGGTAGTTTTACAAAAAAAAAAAAAAAAAAAAGAAAGCTCCTGCCTTAAAATATTGCAGCATACTAGTGATCTGAGTAGATGTGAGGGCCTGTCATTGGGCTGAAAATTTATTTAGAGTTGCAGAGAACAGAACTAGCTCCTGAAATTTCTCCTGAAGTCTCTGCAGAGTGAGATATTTGTTAAGAATGGATAAGTCTTGTCTGATTATCCAGTTCTGTTCACTGTTGGTGAGTATTAACAAGCTATCTGGTGAGATGGAGACATGTACAATCATGTGCTATTATCCAAGTCAACAAATAATTTGGTATTCAAAGGAAGAACAGTGAGTCTGCAGAGAAAGCCTGCTAGGTGGACTTTGAGAGATTGTCTTTGAGGGTAAGTCTGACATGTTCTGTCAGGCAGAGCTGTTGAGGTGTTGGGAGGAGAGTGGAGGGCCATCTAGAGAGTAAAAAACTTGAGCAAAGGCACAGATATGTCAAAGTACAGATTATAGTCAGGGATGGGGAGAGTCCTGTGGAGGAGATGTGTGCATGAGGAGCAGGGAATAAGGCTGTGATAGGTCTTAAATTTCCATAGTGCATTCTTTGGTAGACTTTGAAAATGGTACCATCTGAGGTGTTTCAAGTCTGGTTCTATGGCATCATTGCCTTTTGGTTATGGATCTATTTTTTTCCAGTATGTAGGTCTGGATGCCATTGGTCATCTCACCAAAGGATGCTTGGACTCTGCGATAACAGAAGCACACATTTCAAACCAAAACTATGCCTAAAGCAGAAAATTAGATCCAATGCTTTTGATTGGATCAAACACTGTGGTCAGTCTTCTGCAGAATGTACCTCCTTTCTAGTAAGATACAAGTCAGGAAGATGAGATTATTGTCTTCTAAATCTTGATTCCCTCTTATATTTGGACACACGACTCTGTATCTGGTGATTACAGAGAACACTGTGACTGGTCTTTTGTGGCTCACACTGAGCAGCCCAGTTCACTAAAAAAGTTGAGTGGTATGTATAGCAGGATCAATTTTTAATATGATGCAACCAGATTGGATCTTTTTTTTTTTTCTTGCAAATAGTGAAGACATAATTCTTCATGTCACTGAAGGGGCAGAGCAGTAGAAGTGCTCCTCTGAAGGTTCTTCTGCTGAACCAAGGGCATGAGGGTCTACAGGCCTGGGAATATGAATATCATTACAGTATATTTGTTCAGTGGGCCGTTGACTCACAGACAAAACATAATACAGCCATATCCAAGCCCAGACACAATGCTTGCAAGTCCTGTAGTGAGAAAAAAGGTTTCAAGCTCTATACTCGAGATAGATTTTAAAGTCTTTTCCAGACATTCTAGGTCTTATTATGGGTTGAATAGTATCCCCCACCCCAACAAAAAGCATATGTTGAAGTTATAATCCTATGATAGTTAATTTTATGTCCCAACTTGACTGTGCTAAGGAATGCCCAGATAGCCGGTAAACATTATTTCTGAGTGTGTCTGTAAGAATGTTTCTGGAAGAGATTTGATTCAGTAAACTGAGTAAGGAGATCTACCTTCATCAATGTGGGAAGACAACATCCAATTCACTGGAGGACCAAATGGAACAAAAAGGTGGATAAAAGGCAAATTCTCTCTCTTTTCTAGAGCTAGGATGTCCATCTCTTACTCTTAGACATCAGTGCTCTTGGTTCTTGAACCTTTGTCTTTGGACTAGGAATTACACCATGGGCTTCCCTAGTTCTCAGGCTTCACACTGAAATATACCATTGGCTTCCTGGGTTCTCTAGATTACAGATGGAAGATTATGGGACTTCTTGGGCTCCATAACTGCATAGCCAACTCTTATAATAAATCTTCATATATATATGTGTGTGTACATATATATGTATATATATACAATATAATACAGAATACACACACACACACACACACACACACACACACACACACTATTGGTTCTGTTTTTGTTTCTTTGGAGCACCCTGATTAACAAACCCTCAGCATTGCAGAATGTTACCTTATTTAGTAATAGGGTCATTGTAGATATAATTAATTAGGATAAAGTGATACTGAAGAAGGGTGGGCCCAAATCCAATATGACTGGTTCTTTATAAGGGGAAATTTGGAGACAGACATGTACACACACACACACACACACACACACACACACACACACACAGAATACCATGTGAAGATGAAGACAGAGGTGATAATGATGCACCCACAATTCAAGGAATGCCAAAGATTTCTGGCAACCTTCAGAAGCTGGGGGGAGAAGCCTGGAAAAGCTTCTCCTTCACGGCCCTCAGATGTGACTAACCTTACTGACACTTTGATTTTGAATTTCTAGCCTCCATAACTGTGCGGCAATATATTTCTTCTGTTTAAACTACTGGTTCGTGGCAGCCTTAGCAAACTAATCCAAATCTCAACAAGTGAGGAGGAGACCTGGCCCAGAGGAAACATCCTGCATGGAGAAGAGTAAATCTTGAAAGGAAGTTGGTGGAGAGTGATGGTTATTTATCCAAAGCCTTCAGGGGTTCTTCCCCTAATCACAAACAGTACCATTGTCTTCTCTTTGTGATATTTCTGCCAGTTACATTTTATCCAAATGCCAAAGTTCTCCACCTTATGGAGAGTTTAACAATCAAAGTCTAAACTATGATATATTTTGGCTATTATTTAATTTTCTATTACTGCTGAGAATCTGAAAAGATACTCAGGTTTTTCTAAACTAGAGCAGTATCTGAACTAATTAGAGTCTTCACACTAATTTATTCTTTATTTAAACTCTTATTCATTGTAGAATATGTGTAATATTTTATTTCAAGTACTATGAAAAATGAAAAGCTAAAGAAAATAAGATTCCTGTCTTTAAATTAGTCTAAAATGAGAAACATGAACTATAAATCAATAATTATAAAACAAGTTTTAAATTGATAAGTGCACTAAGTGAAATTTTATTTCCAATAATGGTGGGCTAGGATATTCTTTCTCATGAAAATAATAAGTTACATAGGATAAAATATCTTCAAAATGATACCATAAAAGCATTGAAGAGATGACAAAGTCGTGAGGAATAGTAAGGCCAAATCTGAGGGTAAGTAGAACACTGAATAAGAGAGTCGATCCTCTAATTTCTTTCTTTCATTCCCAAGCTCTAGGGGCTGGTTTAGAGTACATTATCTAATCAGAACCAATAATATATATTTCATTTGAAAAAGATGGGAGGATGGAATACTAGTCCTTGAATTTTTCCTAGAGCCATGAGCTATGAGATGCTGACAGCTATTTAGCAACTGCAAGGGGAGAGAATATCTTAGAATGGAGTAAGTAGTAAGATGATGGAGCAAAGACACCTGGAGACAGGGAAACCAAGTCCTAGAGACATTTTCAGAGCCCTGAGTCAGACTGTGCCTAAAGTGTATGTTCACTTATACAAGCCAGTAAATCCCTTCTTTTGCTTAAGTTAGTTATGGTTCAGTTTTATCTCCCTCATAATGGAAAAATCCTAATATATAAGAATCATCTCTGTGATGAAGATAGATAGTCAAGTCATAATTTGGATGACTTATTTTTTAAGAAGATTGTTAAAAGACAGAAATCTGGAAAATATGTAATATGCAGGGTCTAGGAAGAGAGTAGAAGTTGCACATGGAGACTAAGCTCCCAGAGATGAGAACCAGGAGAGTATAGCCTCATCAGAGCTAAAGGAGAAGAAGCAGATAATAGCAGTGTGAACTCATAGAGAGCCCAAAGAAGAGCACTGAGAGACATCTGAGTTTCCATTGGTGACTTTTGGGTGAGACTTTTCAGGGATGTCACATGGGCAGAAATCTGACTGCAAAGGCTCAGAAATACACTGGTGGAAAGAAGTGAAAAAACAACTTCCTTTTATTAAACCTGAGAGAGGAAGGAAGGAGAGGGGAAAGGGTAATAGCTATTGAATAGGGTGCCCAGGATGGAAGAAGTGAAAGATTAAAGGGAACTTTTAAAAGAAAGAGACAGGTTAGAAAACTCTTTTATAGTTAGGGAAAAGATCAGAGATGCAAAATAGAAGAATTTAATGGAGAAAGTTCTGGCAAAAGGAAAAGAAACTGAGGAAAAGGAAGAATAAAGAAGAGCTCTTTTTATTTGGGGGCAGGAATGAGAGAGGAAAAGTGGGAATACAGAGCAGTGAAAGGGACACTGTAGTTATTGAATTGAGGGAAGAACTGGTAGGAATGAATGTAATAGAAGTATTAACCAAAGAGATAGACATACATGTACAGTAAATTCTCAGTAAATGTGAAGTAAAATGTTTAGAGAAGGAAGGATGACAAAATTGTTAGTTGTGGCCCTACTGTTTTGGACAATGGCACAAAGGAGTCTTGTGGAGTTCTGGACAGCTGAAAAGGACTGATTTGCACGTTTTTAGACTTCTGTTCACTTGCATAAAGGCCCAGAGAGTCAGTCTAGGTATTTATTTATCAAGTTGAGTATCTTTGTAGGCAAGAATCGTGCTTAATCTTTTTGAAATTGCCTCTTATTCTATTAGTGTGCTCTGAGAAAGATGTTTAATACTCAATTCTTTATAATGACTGCTGTTGGCTGCATTTCTTTTCCATATTTACTGGAACTTTCAATAATTTCACTGTCAGAACTAACTATAACCTTTCTGATAAGATAACCTCAAAGGGAAGAAGTGCTGTCTCAGTAGTTGAATGCAGGCCAGCCCTAGCAGATCAGCTTCAGTTGGGGAAGAGTCCACAGGGACCCCTAATTATCTCAAAATTCAGTCTCATGAGAAAAGTAAGAACTACTCAGAATGCAAGATGCACATTCAAGGAAGTGCTCATTTTTACTGAGACAAGTGACACCCACCACTTGTGTGCCACCTTCTGTGACACATGCTGTTTTTAGGAATGAATTAGGGCATGAGCTCTGAAGAATGTTTCTATCAAAATCTAAGGCAATGTTAGTGTTTGTGTCTGAATATCTAGCTATGTAGTAAGTTTTTATTTGTATTAGCGTTTTCAGTCTGTGCTGGAAGAAGTCCCTTTGGGACCTACAGTGGGGAGGGGGTGGAATGTGGGGAAGAACCTGGGGAAAGGATTCTGCTGTTTCATATAGAGATTATTAGCATCTGAATAGAATTTTGTGTAAATGAAAATCTCTAAGAAAAAAAAAAGAAAGAAAATTACTATTGAAAATCAACCAAAGCTTATTACAAGCACACTATTGGCAATTAAGTGAGCAGACTTTTTTGAAAGGGAAGTTATTATCCTGGTCTGTAAATAAGAACCAATGGTTAATATCTTAACAATGTTAATGCCACTAAAATAATTTTTTCCCCATAGTTTAAATTTTTAGTGAACTACCAAAAGTCATATTTTTTTTATTTGTCAAAATTCTACTCCCTTTAAAAAAAATACCTCTTACCCCTAAGGCCTTGCACAAAACGTATCTCTTCCCACAGCATATTCCAGATATCCTATTTATCATTAATTTCTTCCTTCTCAGTCCTTCTGTAGCATTTGTTGCTACTTATATTATACCACAGAGTATAGCAGACCCTGCATTAGATTTGCTTGTGCATGAGTTTGTCTTTTCCACAGAACTGTAAGCCTGTGGGTTCTCATTCACCTTCATATTCCCTATTGCACCTGTGTCAGCATCTAGATTCATAGAGAAGAAATCATAAATATTGTTTGTTTTTCTGAATTTCTGAGAGGTGGGGTTCACTGGGGGTCACCTTGTGACCATTCAGCATAGACTGCCCTAGCTCATTCTCTTATACTAGGTCACTGCAGGTTAAATTTATCATTCATGCATTTTTATGGCATTTGGTGCTTATTGTCTCTGTGCTCTGTGTTCCACTAGACTGTGAGTGCCAATGGTCAGAAAACACGTGGGTCTTGTTCAATGCTATATCACTACCAAAAGGCAAATACCTGGAGCATGATACCCCAATGGGATGGGAATGGGATGCATAGACTATTATGTGACACAAACACGTCTATCTAGGCTGCGTCATTAAAGGATTTTCTTAGATATAGCAGCCCTTGGTCAGATACTCCTAGTACAGAGACGTTAGGAAGAATTTTGGGGCAATGTGTCTTCAGCATTAATTGAGGATGGTCCAGTCAGGTTTAGGAGTATCAAGTCCTAGGGTAGACCAAGGCCCACAGCACCTTTCCAATTCCAGAGCCAGTCCCTCATCAAACAGTTTTTAGACTCACATTTGGTTCCCTAAAAGGCTCCTAACTGAAAAGAGAGATTTCCCTAAATCAAATAGTAGGTGATCCCACTTCTACGAGGTCCCTAGAGCAGTCAAACCCATAGAAACAGGAAATAAAATGGTGGTCACCAAGGACCAGGGGAATGGAAAGTTATTATTTACTGGGTTTCAAGTTTCTGTTTTGTAAGGTGAAAAGAGTTCTGGAGCTGAATAGTCATGATGGTTGCACAGCAATATGAATATACTACTGAACTTTACACTTAAAAATCATTAAGATGGTAAACTTTATGCTATGTGTATTTTATCACAATAACATTTTTCTTTTTTACAAAGACAGAAATTTCTCTCTTTGTCGAGTATTATGTTTCCCCCAATCATACAAATCGGTATCACATGGATTACCTGATGTAATCAACTTTTCAAATTTTTGACCAGAGAGAGGTACTTGGAAAAAGCAACGTGGAGTAGACTGAACGTAGAAGGATGGGACTACTCTGGATATAAACTTGGCCTCTACTGCCTCTTGTTGGTCTAGTCTTGGCCAACTAGCTGAACTGCATGGATCTCAATATCACTATTTGCAAAATGGTTATAATAATATTTTCTCTTTAGGGTTATAATGAAGATTAAATTAAATAACATAAATAGAATTATCTTCTTCTCCACCTTGCACCTTCCCTTCTTCTATTGACTGGTATTAAGGATGCTTAGGACAGTAGTTACAAACATTGAGAAGACATATTGTGGTATTTAAGTGTGGAGACTGAACATGAAACATTTTGGTGACACTAGATAAAAGGATTTTTAAACTTAGGAAAAAAATTTAAAAAGTAAGTTATTTTTTGAATCTTAATGAAATTTCCAAGCCAAGAACAGAGTTTTCTATTTATGAAATGCAAAAATATTAAACACAAAATGAGAATAATGTATCTTAAAACCTCATATTTACTAACTAGTATAGTTAATAAGGACTCTGTGCCTTTCTTCTAAGTGGTTAAAAACTACAGATAAAATTGGAAAAAAAACCAGGAAACCCAAGAATACTGTTATTTTGGTATGGAAAACAATACAATAAATTTTTTAGACTTCATTTAAGTTTTTATTTAAGAATAAACTTGGAGGGTTTATGCTCAATCATTTTTGGAAGCTGATGGTTTGGATAATGCATAAGATGTTCAAAATCTAAACAGCAAAGTAAACATGCATTAGTATGATTGGCTGAAATCACTGAATCATTCTGGAGAGATCATTTCTATAAGTGCTTTGTCCAGGTGTTTCAAAAGCTCTCTAGTCAGGTAAACCCCATATCTTGCATTTATGCTACTATATTGCTGCTCATGTAGCTTTAAGAATGCTTATCTATTATTTAGTTTAAATAGTTTCTTACACTTAGACTTTCATTTCCATGGACTCTTTTTTGATATTATACATTCTTCTCTTTACTTACTATTTTCAAGTTGGAATGATTCTTAATTAAATAATCACTAAACCATTTGAGATTATGTAGTGAAATCATTGAAACTCAAAATGAAAGGAGCCTAGCTAATCAAAAACATTTTAGAAAGCTTTTGGAAGAAGGATTTAATGATGTGCCTGGGGCCTATATTTTTGTTTCTTATGAATATCATTGGTTTCCTATTAGACAGCCTCTCCTATTCCAGGTAATTCTTAGTATTTTCTAATAGAGTGTATTCATTTTAATGAATTCTATATAGATTGCTCAATTTTTTATTTTTTCTTTAAAAATTATTTATTTCCCCTGTATTGTGATTTATGCCTGCACATTTTATTCACTGACCTATTCCAGCATTTTGCATGTTGTTATGGACTAAAGGATTGGGTAATCTCCAAATTTATATGTTAAAACCTTAACCCACAATTAGGAAGTAGAACTTTGGGAGGCAGTTAGGGTTAGATGAAATCATGAGGGTGAAGCCCCATGATGGGATTAGTGTCCTTATAAGAAGAGGAGGAAGCCTACTTTTCCCTTTCTCTCCATCTGAAAATAAAAGAAGATGCTGTCTGCAAATCAGAAGAGGGCTCTCACCAGAAATCAAATTAGCAAGTACCTCGATCTTGAACTTCCCAAGCTCTGACACTGAGAAATAAAAGTCTGTTGTTTAAACCAGTGGCCCCCAACCATTTTGGCTCCAGAGACCAGTTCTCCTATGAGAATGTAATGCCTGATGATCTGAGGTGGAGCTGAGGTGGTGATGCTAGTGCTGGGGGGCAGCTGCAAATACAGATGAAGTTTCTTTCACCTCCTGCTATGCGGACAGGTTCCTAACAGACCTTGGCCTGTGACTCAAGGGTTGGGGACCCCTAGTTTATACCATGTTTGGGTCCCAGATCTGGCTGTGATCCAGGCTGGTGGCTAAAGATAGGAGTCTGGATTTAGAATATTTCATTAATATAGTAGGGCACCTGTGCCTTACTTATGTAGGTGTGATTCAGTTTATTATATCACACATGTGTGGCAGAATGCCACTATTGTTCTCTGATATATATAAAGCACATGCAGTCCCCTGGGGGGCAAAAGAAGAGAAGCAGAAACAGAAACATGCTCCCCTCAATAGAACTGCACTCCCCACAACAAAAATGCACTCCCAGCAATAAAGTTGGTGCCTGCTGTTTCATTCTCATGTTGGCTCCTCATGTGTTCTTCCAACTGGGCATCTCACCACAGAAACCTTCCCTTCTCCATCAGCTAGGTGCTGACACCATTCATCCTACAATATTTTGTTATAGTAGCTGGAGCTGATTAAGACACAGGTTTTCTCTCCTTCTAAAGTAAAGCTGGACTTGCTCTGTGTCTTGTTTTAAACATTCCTGATAAGTGAAAACTAAGGGAAAAAGTTAGTTAGTTGATGAAGTTGTCTAACCAGGTGGTAAGGGGAACAGAGGAATACACACCAGCGAACATTTGAGAAAGATGACGAAGTGGATGATGTGAACATTCTCTGAGAAAAACCTGAATAATGATCCAGAAATATAATATCAAAAAACAATATTTTTTTCTACTAATTAATGAGTCATCCAATTGTTTGGTGGTATAGACATGGTCATTTCTGTATCTTTTTATGACTGATCCTATCATTAATTAATGCCATAATTTTGCAAGTAAAATTTTTAAAGTTATTATTATGTTTTACATACTAATGAACTTCTAAATGAGACATCTGTTGTTTTTCTGTGATTCACAAATTTTGTTAATCTTAAAAATAGAGCTATCAAATTTGTTGGAGGTAGTTTATTAATTTTATGAACTCATGTCATTATTTTCTTATTATTTCTACGTGTACCCTTAGGCCTCAGGGAATTAAATCAAGGAAGTGGAGAGCTCTTCTATTCTTCTCTATTTCCTAATTCCTCTCTTCTGTCTTTATTACCCTGTGACCAATAAGGCTCAGGGTCAGCAATATTGAATTCCTTTATAAATTTGAAACAAATAGATTGATTTCAGCAGTCTAGAAATCTATCTTAAGAATGGAGATAAGCAAGGAAAGGACAACTATTAAATAGTTGATAATGTTATTCCCATGGATAGTGAACTAGGAAAAATCTTTTTTGGTTTATTGCATAATTTGCCACTTTGTAAGTTTGTGTTGATGAGTTCAATCCAACATTTTCCCTTTTGATTCAAGTAGTGATCTCTGATGGGATGAACTGTGGGGGATGGGTGGGCTTTCTGACTGAAAATTACTATAGGTGAGATTTTAGCAGAATTTATGGTTTGTACAAGTGTGATATATAGAGCAAATAGGGTGTACTCTTAGAATTTAGTGGTGAAATGAAACTAAAAAAATCACTTTCAGAGACAATTTGTTACTAAAGAGACTAAGAAGAACACCTTTTAAATCATATGAAAGAATCTCAAGGAGGTAAAATGAATATAATTAATAAATTTGGTTTAATTAATGATGACATTTATTACTGTCAAGATAGGAGGATTATATTCTGCCTGGAGATTGGAAAAGAAATAAGTAAGTGTAAGAACTTTTTCATATTTTGTGATATGTTATAATTCCAAGTAATTTAGGAAGAAATACTTTATCTAGAGCAGAGAATAAAACTTTATCATGAAACTATATATCTAACCAATTTCATTGCCATTATAAATGCATCATTTTGGCCTTTTGGTTTACAAATATGAATCTTGGTATATTAATCAGAATCTTTTCGTGAACTAGTAGCAGAAATCAGCTCATCGTAACTAGAGTAGGTAGAAAAAGAGTTCTTATGGGTTCATTTTGGAAGCTTCATGTGTGGGTAATCTAGGCAGTTGCACAGAATGCCACACTCAGAAGGGCTCTGTGCTTGGGGATTAATGCTCTTGTGGCTGCCATTTTGACATTCTTAGTAATTTTAACTGTGAATTTGTATTTTCTAAGTGAAATTAATGGAGCGTGGGCCAGAGGCCTAGAGCCTTGCCTCCCAGGCCTCCTTGCCTCCCCAGGATATCTCTCCACCCGCCACTGCTTCAGCCTCTGGTGCCCAGGTCTAGGGTTGCCACATTAGCAAAAATAAGCAAAAACAAAAAAAAACAATAAAAGGTGCTCAGTTATTTATGAATTTCAGATAAACAATGAGTCAGTTACTTTTTAAAGTATAAATATGTCCCAAAAATGACCTGAGATATACTACAAAATAATTTAAAGTTCGAATTTTATTGGCTGTTCAGTACTCTGGCAACTCCATCCTGCCAGCCCCTCCCCTCCCCATTCCTCCACCCCCTACAGCTGGCAGGCTTGGAGCGGGCACCAGGAGAGTTTGTGTTGGGCATATTTGGCCTTGTGGTTGCAGGTGCTGTCCTCCTACCCCAGGCTGGCTACACTGTGAACTTTGCATGGAGGTGAACCTGTCCCCCATCTCTGATTCAGGTACCCTGCACTTCCGGATGCATATTTGCAATACCTTTTGGGGTCCCTTGTCTATGGTGGGAAGGAGAGATGCCTGTTAGGTCCCATCCCGAAAGAATTATTTGTGTGCTGAGTTCTGGCCCAGGAGCCTTGATGGTTAGGGCCGTCCCTCAGGACCCCCGCACGTGGGTGAGTGAGATGTTAAACAGCAAGTAAACTCCACGATGAATCTAGAAAAGGCGGTGGAAGAAAGGAAAATACATTATATAACTCGTTATATTTTAGTAATTTAATAACTCATTTATCTTGCTTTTGCACACAGGGGCCCATAACTTAACTAATTTTATTTTGCACCATGGCAGTTCCTGGGCTCATTTAATGGAGAGGTAGAGGATAGTGGTATTTTTGGAATTTACTACAGGTGGAGACACAACATTGACAGAATTTTCTCTAGCTCATTTCTTTACTTCTTTATGAACTTTGAGTTTCTTCTCAGACCACAGTTTCCCGACTCACAGCTTAACAGCCAGGACCAAAGGAGAAAGTTCCAAGTTGAATAATGTTGGAACGTTATCTGATTGCTGTGGCTTTGGTCTGCTGTGGACCCTTGGACTAGTCTTGGTGGAATGAAGTAGTGATTGCACAGCCAAGTTGAGCTCACCTCTCTGTTAGCACGAGAGAGCTAGGGGAGGAGGTAGAACCTACCTAGTTATGATAGGAAGTCACTGTGAGATAATTTCATTTTTCCACTCTAATTTGATTTTCCTGTATTTATTATACTTTCTTCTTTCTCCCTTCTTTCCTCCCTTCCTACTTCCTCTCTCTCTCCCTCTTAGTTCGTTCGTTCGTTCGTTCGTTCGTTCGTTCGTTCGTTCGTTCCTTCCTTCCTTCCTTCCTTCCTTCCTTCCTTCCTTCCTATCTTCCTTCCTTCCTTCCTTCCTTCCTTCCTTCCTTCCTTCCTTCCTTCCTTCCTTCCTTCCTTCCTTCCTTCCTTCCTTTTTCTTTCTCTCCCTCTTTCTTTTTTTCTTTCTAAAAAAAGTCAGAATTGGGAAGAATAGGTTTTGAATTGTGGAAATAGAGTACAATCTGGCTATTATTAATTTGTTGAAGTTTTCTAAGAGGAGATTGGTTAAGAAGAGGAGATCTTTGAGGGATTGAGTAGTCTAATTGTGCTATTGTCTGGTGACTTGTAGCTGGAAGAATTACTCTTTCTTGGTTCCACTGCACCAAATGTAGGTGGATCCTAAATAGTATAAACCAATTTCCTGGGAAATTATTTTGAAGGTGTGTCCCAGCTGCAGAGAGAGTCAGAGGCACTTTTTCTTTTCTATGTGCAAGAGGGCACATTTATTGCTTTCTTTTATATACACATATAATGGCTCATTATATCTACCTATCCTTTGCAAAAAAAATTTAATATTTTGAGATGAGAGAAGCACAGAATAAACTTTATCTGATAGCTACTAAGGTAGTCTCTTAATGATTTTTTATTGTAATGAAAAAAATACTTTTGATCTCAATTTCACTTGAAACTCCCTTGTGACAGTAACAAGATCAGTTTATAAAACCTCCATGACTAGGTTCATCTCATTACATGCTGCTGCAAATAGTATTTTTTTTTGGGGTGCTAATGTAGATGATAGAGTGTTTTTAATGTCAAATTTCAATTATTCATTGCTTGTGTATAGGAAAATTATTGACTTTTGTTTATTAACCTTGTATCTCGCAACTTTGCTATAGTCTCTCAGTAGTTCCAGGAGGTTTTTTATTTTTGACCAGTTCTTTCAAGTTTTCTAAAATAGATCATGTCATCTTTGAACAAAGAGAGTTTCATTTCTTCTTTCCCATTATGCACTGCATGTTTGTATCTCCCGCCCCCCAAATTCATATGTTGAAATTCTAATCCACCCCTACTCCCAGATAATGGTATTAGGATGTAGGGTTTTTGGGAGGTAATTAAGTCATGAGGGTGGACTCCTCATAAATGAAATTAATGTCTTTATACAAGAGACCCCAAAGAGCTCTCTAACTCTCTTTTAGCCATGTGAGAATACAATTAGAAGACAGATATCTGCAACGAGGAAGAGAAGTAGAACCTGACCACACTGGCTCCCTGATCTTGGACTTTCAGCCCCCAGAACTGTGAGAAATAGATTTCTATTGTTTATAAGCCAGATACCCAGTCTATGATATAGCTATTCTGATATAGCTATCTGAACTAAAACACTTACCCAATCAGGATACCTTTTATTTCTTTTTCTTGTCTTATTGCATTAGTGAGTAATCAAGAAAGTGAAACTGGCATAAAGATAAACATATAAAGGAATACTGTATAGAAAAAATTTTTTTAGACTTGCCGGTTCTCAATGATCTTTAGGTCAGAATAATGCCAACAAAGTATATTTTGGGGTGGCATATTCAGCTGTTCTTCAATTTGCAAGGTCAGATGTGTTGTGTTATTCAAATATTTTAGATCTTTCTTAATTTTAGTTTATGTAAGCTACTTGATTTATGAGGGAGGCAAATCTTTTGTGGATTTTATATTTTGTTATAATATTTCTAACACCTTTTATTTATTTATTTTAAAGTTTTGTTTTCATATGCATTACCTTATTGCTGAATTGAATCTCTTTATCTCTCTGTCCTATGTAACAAATTTATTTTATCTGATATTAATATTTCCACTTTTCCTTTCCTTTTTAATCATTGGTCCAGTATAATCTTTCAATGCTTTTAACTGTTCTGTGTCCTGCAAATTTTACATTATTTTTTTTTGTTGTTGTTTCTTTTTCTTAAGTAGGTAAATTAAACTTAACTTTTTTTTTTATAACATATTGCATGGTTGGTCATATTCTTGACATTTTGCTTTGTGTTCTTCATTTTTTTTTTCACTTTAAATTTTGTTTTCCATTTTTTCTCCTTCTAGTGGTTTTAAATTTTTAAATTTTAAAAATTTTTAAATTTTTAAATTTTTAAGTTTTAGGAGCATATTTAAATTTAATATAGTGGTCTATGAACATAAAGAGTTAATCACTATTTATAATATCTAAGCTCCTTCCCACTTGGTCCAATTATCTGGCAAAGACAAGACCCTCAGCAAGTTTTATCTGTTATTTAACAATTATTCACTGTCTACATATAATTCAGATGAACTATTGAACTACTTTTTACATTTATATATTCCACTCTTTCTATGTGTCTCATTCATGATTAGGGCATCCCAGTCTTCTGATTATTGAAATTTGTTCTTAAACTAAGTAGTTTGATTACAAACTAAAGATGTGGATTCATAAAAGTGCATGTTATGGAAACTGTTCTTGTATTGAAGTCATTTGCATATTTTATATTTTGCATTTGTTTTAATGTGTATATATACAGTTGTAAACTGCATTTATGTGAATGCAGGGAGAACATCATATTCACTAATCAAATGGGACAAACTCTCTGGGGTCTTTAGAGGCTCTTGTATATTTAGAGCTTTGGAGTTGCACTGGTTCACTTGATCACAGAGCTCTCTTGGATTGAGCTACCCATAGTTTCCTGAAATTACTGGCTCTTATACCTCAATACCTTTGCATATGCTGTCATCTCTACTTTTAATGGGCTGGCTCCATGTGAAATGGTTGAGAACAAACTACTCAAAAGAAATTTAATAGAAAAAATAGGATAAAATATTAAATATTACAGTAGGATTAGATTAAACATACTGTGTTCATTTGCTAAGGCACCACTGGGTGGCTTAAATAGCCAAAATTTATTGTCTCGTAGTTGTGGAGGCTAGAAGTCCAAAATCAAAGTATCAGTGAATTTGATTTCTTCTGAGCTTTTGAGGCCACACTCTTTGGCTTGCTTATTGCCATCTTCTCATTGTGTCCTCATGTGGTTTTTCCTCTGTGTATGCATATTCCTGATGCTTCTTTCTGTGTCCAAATTTCCTCTTCTTATATTGAATTAAGATCATTGTAATTATCTCATTTGAACTTAATCACCTCTTTGAACATCTTATTATTCTGAGGTACTAGGGGTTAGGGATTTAACATATAAATTTCATTGAGACCCCATTCAGATCATAACACATATCAATGACATAGAGTTGATAGTGGTTGCTTAAGGATAAAGGAATAAGGAAGAAAGACAAGGTTGAGCCAGATATTGATTATTTTGTATCTTTCTTGTACTATTCCCTTCACTCCACCCCATCCCTACCTTCAACTTGTATAGATCACCCCTTAGCCTACCAAGTGGTGTGGTGCCTGAAGAAACTCAAGCATAAACGTTACTGGAAAGCACAGAATTCTAGGTTGGGTTTAGGAATTAATAGGCAAGGGTAGGCCATGTTCAAGATGAGGAAATTTGGTGAGACAGAGAGGAAGCTGGCAGGTGCTTTATTCTGACAGTGTTATCAAAAAAATGTTGTTAATTTCTGAAGATAATAGATTCAATTGTACTGTTATCTTGGGAATCCTCTCATGAAGTGCTATAAAAGTTTATTTCTGAAACTTTCCTGAATATTTTATCATTAGAAATCATCTACACACATGAAGGGCACAGTAAACTACAGCATCCCACTAGGTTTCTAACTTCCTGTTCTTCTACCTTACTGGTGTTTCCTTCTACTTTGGTTTGCATAGACAAAGGCAACAATCAACATTTATGTTTTTTAAGTTCAATTTCAATACATTTTCTAAAATATTGAATATTTAGTTCATTTTAAAATGATTGCGAGAGTCAATTGATAAATAAAAGATCTACTATTTGCCAACTATGGCTGCATTAAATTGTCATAGACTATGAGAATAAAAAGGAGTAAAGAAAAAAAATTTATGTGGATTTTGTTTGAAACATTTTGAGATCAGCAGCTCCAAACTATAGTACTTGTACCCATTACGACATTTCTAGAGCATTATTTTACCTGCTTAAAAAAAAATGCTGCTTTTGGTAAAGACTTCATTACTTACTAATTACCCTAAATTTATTTTCTTGTTAAAGATAGGTTTAACAATTGAATCCATTATCTTCAGAAATTAACAGACTTTCAATTTTTTAAACAACTGCCCATCACTGTGGTGCTCCCGAGGAAGACTTATTCCCCAAATCTTCTGTAAAAATATTATGTATCTAACTAGGTTCAGTTAAAACAAAATAAAATTTCTGATTCTGAGATGAGGTTTGTTACAAAGTGCTGTGGAATGAATTGTATTCTCTCAGAATTTATATTTTGAAGCCCTAATCCTTAATGTAATGTATTTGGAGATGGGGCTTTTGGAAGGTAAATTAGGTTTATATGAGGTCATCAGGGTAGAGATCTCAAGATGGGATTAGTGCATTTATGGAAGAGACCAGAGAGCTTGCTCTTTGTCTCTTTCTAGGCCGGGGAAAAGCCATGTTAGAACACACTGAGAAGGCAGGAGGTGGGTTTTAACTAGGAACTAAATCTGCCAGGTCCTCAATCTTGGACTTTTCAGTTTCCAGAATCATGAGAAATAAACATCTGTTGTTCAAGCTGTCCAGTCTATGGTATTTTGTTACAGCAGCCTGAGCTGACAAAGGCACAGACATTCACACATGATGATCATATTTCAATGTACTCCACAGTTCCAAGTTTTCTGAATTTCAAGATAAGGAAAGAATTGTCTATGTAAAAAAAAAAGACTCTATTTTTTTATTATCACAAACCTAAATGCTGACCAATCTCTCTATGCTGTCATATTTTTTAAATCCTGTTATTAAAATTAAACCCCAAATTAATAACTTGGGATTGAAATTTTTCTGTGTTCCATGTATGGTCCTCTGCAAGACATTGGGCATGCAACGGTTAATTAGACATATATGATTTCTGATTCCATTGCACTTATACAGTTGTTGGAAGAGGTAACAAAAAAATAGACAATTATAAAGACAAGTGTTCTGACAGCAGAGAGACAGGATATAGTAGGAGCTCTTGGAAATGCCAGAAGGATTGTGCAGAGAAGGATTGTGCAGTGAGATTAAAGGTGGTCAAGAGCAGGAAAGGTTAAAAGGGCAGGGGGAGGTCCAGGCAGAGAACTATTTGAGAAACTGAAAAAAAATTTGTGGCTAGAATATATAGTTAAGGAAGAATGTTTTGAGAAATGAGCCCGAAACAGTCACCCATATCTAGTCCATGTAGGTCTTCTTAGCCAAGAAGTTTGACATTTATTTTAAGGAAACCAATGAATCACTGAAGTTTAATGACAACAAACTTGGTCATATTTGCATTTTAGAAAAATTGTTCTGTTTTTTATGTGAAATAATTGGATTAGAACAAGAAAGGAGGTAATGATCTCTAGTACCTGGAAAGTTTATAACATTCCAGGAGAGAGATGATTGAACTGGGCAGAATTGAGAGATATTTATAAGGTAGACTCACTTTGGTAACTGACAGAGGTTGGATAGAAATGAAGAGAAGGAGGAGAAAAGTTCTGTGAGGACATTGGTGAGAGCTAGCCCAATGGCATGGTGACAAGACTGAAGTGGCCTGAGAAATAAATGAAAGTTGAAGAGCTAACTCTGGAGAGCCACTCTTCATTGGAGTACTATTCACTGAAGCACACCATTGCCCATTTGCCATATAGTATATAGTTGAGAGAGAATGATGTGGGGCGATAGCAGAATATCATGTTTCCATGCTGCTGGGCAGATGAACTCCTAGAATGGAGAGTCTGTGCACTGATAATATTTCTCAGCATTTTTATAAGTTGGGGCAGAGGCCATTTTTGATAGCTCTTCACTTCTGTCAGTTGAACATTATTGTGCAGGATCAACGTGACCCAACTGAGCAAATGATTACATACCCGAAGCCTCAAATCCCTGTTTATTGTCTTGAATTAAATTAAAAATAAAGAGATAAATTTAGGTGGAACATCTGGTCAACCAATTCTTTTGGCCTGATCCCAGGGGAAGGTTGGGAAGCCGCATCCTTTCTTTGGCTTCTACAAAGAAGTAACATTGTTTGCTTAGAGAAATCTGAAGAAGCCCTCAACCAACAGTCATTGCTGTAGCTAACAGTTTATGTTCTTATAAGACTGGAATGAATGGCGCTGAGGGAAGCTGCCAAAGGAATCAGATTTGGGTAAATTTCTTAGGAAGGGGTCAAATTATTGCCTTCAACATGGCCAATTTCCCCCCCACAACTTGCTCTCTCTACCCCGTCCTGAGTTCAGTGGACAATCTGACTCCTCCCTCTAGACTCTAACTCATCAGTCCTGGTGAGTTTCTTTTATGGCATGTGGACTCCTCCTCTGGCCTGACTGTCAGGACCCCTTCTATTTAAGCCCCTGTCTCACAAATTTATTGTGATTCCAGTCACCCTGCTGAGTGTGGCCTTGTTCTCTGCTCTTGTTGTCCTGTTGTTGGCATCCCTCTTTCTGACCCAGTTTTGATGCTGCTCCCCTGGAATTGTCGTGAACCTCTCAGGACCCTGCCTCTGCCCAGGCCTTGCTTCTCTGTGGCTAATTTGCACATCCTGCTATTTAAACTGAGGTTTCTGGAGAGCTTTATGACTGGCATGATTCAGATCTGACAATAAAAGAAGGTGGAAAGCAGCCTAATTCACCTCTTAGCTTTTTGTTTGTTTATTTATTTATTTATTTACTCACTTTATAATTACAATTTGGGACAATCCAGACATTTTAGTTACATGTATTTTTGAAAGGTCTCCACAAAAATACACACCAATGATTTAGAACTGAAGTATATAATATAAAACAAGAAGGGTCAGAGGGAAAGCCCACAAAACCCAACCAAAATAAAGAAAACAGAAACATAAGGACAAAGAAGCAAAACATAAAATGGTTATAGGACAACCTCATATTTTAATAATGACCCTAAATGTAAATGTACTGAACTGACCAATAAAAAGGCACAGAGTTGCAGATTGGATCAAAAAACCAAAACCCAAACATATACTGCCTCCAGGAGACACATCTCAGTCCCAAGGACAGATATAGACTCAAAATGGAAGGGTAGAAAATGATATTTCAAGAAAATGGCATTCTGAGAAAAGCAGGAGTAGCAGTTCTAATATTGAGTGAAATAGACTTCAAAATAAAAATGGTAAAGATACTTAGGGACACTTCATAATGATAAAGGGAATCATACACCAAGAAGATATAGCACTTTTTAATATCTATGTTCCAAATCAGGGAGCCTCAAAATATATAAAGCAATTACTAGCAGAATTAAAGGAAGAGACAGACTAAAACACTATCCTAGTAGGAAACCTAAATACTCCACTGTCAGATATGGACAGATCATCCAAACAGAAATCAATAAGAAAATACTATCCTTAAATGACACATTAGACCAACTGAACATAATTAACATTTACAGAGCCTTTCATCCAAAAACAACTGCTTATACATTCTTCTCTAGTGCACATGGAACATTCTCAAGATTGACTACATACTGGGACACAGAGATAGCCTCAACAAATATAATAGGGTTAAAATCATACCAACCATATTCTTTGATTATAATGCTTTGAAACTAAAGATCAACTGTAAAAAGAAAGCAGAAAGAACCACAAATACATGGAGATTAAACAATATGCTACTGAAGAATAACTGGGTCAGAGAAGAAATAAAAAGAGAGTTCAAGAGATACATAGAAATGAATGATAATGATAGTACAACTTATCAAAACTTTTGGGACATAGCAAAAGTGGTTATAAGAAGAAAGTTCATATCATTATAGGCCTATCACCAAAAATAAGAAGGAGCCCAAATAAACAACTTAATACTTTATCTTAAAAAACTAGAAAAGGAAGAACAAATGAAACCTAAAGTCAACAGGAGGGAAGAAATTATCAAATTAGAGGAAAAATAAATTAAATTGAAAACAAACAAACAAAAACAATAGAAAAAATAAATGTAACAAAGAGCTGGTTCTTTGAGAAGATTAATAAAATTGACAAACCTTTGGCTAGATTCACTAAAGAATAAAAGAAAGGACACAAATAAACAAAATCAGAGATGAAAGAGGAAAAATTATGAATGACACCACAGATATGCAAAGGATCATACAAAGATACTATGAAAAAGTATACAACACCAAATTTAATAACCTAGAAGAAATGGACCAGTACTTAAAAAGATACAACCTTCCTAGACTGAATTGAGAAGAATGGAAAATCTAAATAGACCAATGAGCAGTATGGAAATTGAAACAATCATTAAAAACCTGTGAAAGGTCTCTGCAAGATATTTTAAAACCACCTAGGAAGTAGAAGGCTTGTCGGGGTAAGAGGTGGATAGGTAGGCCAGGGAACAAAAATAAAAGTCAATTTAGTAGTTCAAGAGAAAAATGAATCAATTGAGTCATTTAAGGTGAGAAATGACAAAGACATGATGAAGTAGAACAGTGGGGCTAGATTTGAGACATTTCAGTGCTATAATCAATAGGACCTGGTGGCAGATTGGATATTGGGAAAATAGGTTGGAATAGTTAAAGGTAACATTGAGATTTTTAGCTTGATGTACCATTTACCCTAATGAATAAAGAGAAAGTGAATAATAATGACTTTAATATTTTATATGCTGAATTTCAAGTGCTTATGAAATATTTAGGTAGAGAAGTTTGGTAAGCAATCAACATTATCTGTATAGAGTTAGGGAGATAGTTCAAAGTTAAACATGTACATTATTGACCTATTTAATTTTCTTTATTTTTTCCTTTTTATGCTTCCAAATTTTAAAATACACAAACTTGAGATGCAGTTTAAAGACTGGTATACCATAATAAATTTTCAAAAGAATATAAAATGAGGAATTCTCAGAGTGGACTTGGCAGTGGGAAAGAGAAATCTAAGAATTTTAAAAACATGAAATGTAAGGATTTAAAAACTCTAAGTCTGTAGCATACATACAACATACATATTCATGCATGTGTGTACTTTTCATTTGCTAGAGATATGCCTGTCTGAATTTCCTTTCAGCCGATGTAAAGAGGAAAACATTTGATTCACAGTGTTCATAAGGTAGAAATGCTGGGTGAGGTTATAACAAACTTTAGTACTGAGATCTGAAGGACATTTCTTCTGTGGGTTTCAATAAGGAAGCTGTAATGTAACCACAGAGAACAAGGTTCTTAACAATACACATATAAGTAAGCTTATATTTTTTAACAGTCATTGAAAATAGGCCAGTGGCATAACACCAAAGGCAGTAGATTTAAAGCAATTGCTATGGAGAATATAATGGAATCCAGGCTTATAAGCCACCTGGTTTCAAAAAATAAAAATAATAAGCATAATCTAATTATAGAAAGATCACAAATCATTGCTCATTGGCTATATCTGGTCAGTAGACATTGTTTTTTAACATGTAGAATTTAAAAATTTAATTATTAAAAATAACTCTCAAGAGTTTGTATATAAAAATCTTTATTTTATTTTTTGCTTCTCTTAAACTATTGGGAGACCTGGCACCTGGGACCTGCCTTTCTATAAGGCAGCATTTTTGTGGCTCTCTCTTTAGATGGTGAATATGTTCTTTAGTGATCCATAGTACTCACTCATTTATGTTACTTGCCTGAGCCCTGTAGATATGAAATATGCAATCTGTGCTATAGAAAATGATATGAACTGTATGCCATTTAGGAAATTATTCATTACAACTTTAGATAATAATTTTATGGTAGAGTATATAAGATTATATATTACGACAAAAATTTGCAATAGAGGTAGTATATCTATTGACATTTTTAGAATAGAGCTATACTTTAATAGCCAATTAATTACACTTGAGTTGAGGTTGATTTTTTTTTATATATTTAAAAAAATTTTACCTGAATGTAGTGTCACTCTCTTCACCCAGAAGTGGATAAAAGGAGGCCTTGCATGCAAGGTAAAAGTTCCTCAGAAAATTGTTTGAATTCCCAGTAACACATGAAAAATTGTTGATAGAAATCCAGGTCTGATAAATGTCTAGGTATGATAATTTAGCCTCAAATACATTAAAGTTAGTATACCTAAAGAATCATAATTTGAGTAATGTCATTTTTCAAAGAACTCTCTAATTAAATAAATTATATCCTAGATAATTGAATAGAATGACTTGCTTAAATTTGGGAGAATATTTATAATATTTATGATCTATCTAGATGCATAAATCTTAGTCTACTCAGTCAAAGGGTAATTAGCTGGTAGTTAGGTTGTCTTGTAAAGGCCTGACCTAGTTCATAGCAATAAAATAATTTCAATGTCACATAGGATGTTTACTTCTAATGTATGAGTTGGACAGGAAGAAAGAGGATGCATTCCTCAAAAATAAATATCAAGTCATTAAGATGCAAGTTAAAGAGAAGGAGTAAATGCAGAACACGTTCCTATCCACCCACTGGAAAGAGTCACTAAACACTACTTGATGGTCTTGATGTTCACATGCATATGTCTCAACAAAGATGGATATGTTGAGTTTATACAGCCTATGAAGTCGAAGAGTAGGCAAAAGTCAACACTAACAAATAACCTTATGTGATTCCTAACATGTTTCTACTGAAGGCAAAAAGGAACTAATCAAGATCAGTAGTGAAATAACTATACCAGAAGTCTGTCTGCTCTCTGTGGAAATTTATTCTGGAAAACTTATACTTGGATTATATCAAAAAGAAAATGGGAACACACTTCAGATAGAAGTCTAGTGAGAAAATAGTTCTAAAATCTGGGGAAATAGATGGTCTTTTTCCCCTTTTAAATAAAAACATATGTCCAAACCTAATGAGATAAGATATTTTTAGTAATCTTTTGTGTATAAGATGCAGCTAAGGCCATAGAGGTGGCCTAGGAGAGTCCTAGAGAAAGAAAAGTGCTGAGAAAAAAAATCAAGACTCATGGCACTTAAGTATGGGGAGAGGAGGAAGGGCCACTAAGAGAGGAAAGGGAGAACACAGAAAGGTAGAAACTCAGTGGGGAACCACACCCCCAAGTTTTAAGAGAGAAATGTCCAATAGCATCAAATGCAGCAGAAAAGTCAAGTAGTAGAAGAGCAGAGTCCATTGAACTTGGGAACTAGCAACTTATTTATATTTTTATGAGTCAATTCAGTAATATCTGTTATTTATAATTGTCTACTAGGTTGCAGCCACTGTGCCAGCTGATTTCTCTATAGCATCTCTACTTTCACTATAACTACCATACTTTAGTTGAGAAAAGTTAGCTTCCAGGAATTTAATAAATTTTTTCTGCTCTTACTCCTAGGAATGTGTTCTGCTCTTACTCCTCTTTAACTTGCATTTTAATGACTTGATATTTATTTTTTATGAATTGAATGCATTCTCTTTCTTCCTATGCAGCTCATATATAAGATGTATATAGTAACATTTGTTTATTCATCCCATAAAAAAAAAAACATGGTGGGATCCCTACTCTGGAGAAATTTACACTTTTCTTTTTCTACATTTGAGTGAATAATTTAAAATTTGTAAATTCTTCCTTTAAGAAGAATAGAACAAAGGGAAATGGGGAAGACAGGAAGAACAAGAGGAGAGAGAAGAGTTAAAAAAATCTAGGTTTTTGGTTTTATCTTGACCGATTTCAGCACTATGGTAGACAGCAAGAAAATGGTCTCAGGAAAGATTTTAAAAAAACAGAGGAGAGTACATGAAGTAATATTTCATAAACAAAGCAAAAAGTAATGGAATAGAAAAATTCAGGTGGGATATTAAGCCTTGGGAAAGATGTAGGGATGTCTCTTAGACAGTGGCAAAGATGGTTGTGAATACAGACAGATTTTGATTTTCAGGAGGAGGGCCAGAAGTTATGTCTATTATTTTGTCTATGAGATAAAAAGACAACAAGGGCATCGATTATGTGAAGGGTCAGGGAAAAACAAGGCACTAGGCAGGCTTGGCCACATTTAGAGAAATGGTAAAGGAAATGCCTGGAGATTAGTAGAAGGATTTTGAAGATAGCACTGATTTAATTAATTGTTTAAGTGCTTGTTGGCTTTTGATTCTCTTATTCAACTGCGATCTTATTTGTATATAGTAGGGACTGTTATATTTTTGACACTATTGAATTACCCACAATGGTTTCTTTGCAAAACTCCTTCCACCATCCTGCTTTCTGGCATGCATGTCCAAGGTGGCCATTTCTCATCTCCTCTCTTTTTTAGTCCTTAATTTGATTGTCTGAAAAATATAGCCTTTTACGAAAGTCTCTCCAGACTCAATCACTTTTTGTAAATTAGCTCTAGGAACAAATTCTTCAGAGAAACTTTCAATTGCTCCTCTACATGATTACATCTTCTTCAAAAATCTGTCAAACAAATTTAATTCACACCTAGCATAGTTGCCAATTTTATATTCACTGATCAACTGGTATGTCAGACAAGACTATTCTCAGGTAGCTAGAGCCAATTTTTCTTCCTTTCAATATTCTTTGCTCTTTATACCATCACTTGCTTGATATTCTAATATTCTACTGCATTTTTGTTTATGATTTACCAAGATATATGTTTCTTTGTTCTTTCAATGTGAAGTTTTACCAATTAATATTGTTATTTAATGCAATGAAGATACTTTTAAAGTATTTATTATTTTTGATTGTTAACGATGTCTCATTATAAAGATGTACAATAGTTTATATCTTGTTGTTTGTTTTTTCAATTATTTTGGTTTCCCTGTTGTGAACATCTTCGTATATATGTTTTAGGATATTTGACGACCAATCTAGTAGTTTCGACATTTTTTCAGTAGAATTTTTTGGAAAACTGTGTTTCTACTTTAAGGGGAGTAATAAAAAAAATATTTATATATACACACATATATATGCATACACATATATACACATATACATATGTATAGACATGTACATATATTTGTATACAAAATAATAGACATATATTTATTTATATATATGTACATATCTCCTTAGCCTATGTTTTTGTTGATTAAAATCTCTTCCCACCCCATTTTGTATTTGGAATAAAACTTAGAAAATATTTGCCATCTCAGGTGATATTAATACACTACTTTTGTAGTTGTACTTTTTCACAGTTATATCTTTAATCCATATGCTCTGATTTTTGGATAAAAATGTCTCTAGTGGTAAGCTAGTTATCCTAAAATCATATATTGAAGAGGCCATCCTTTTTCCGCTAATTTAAAATTATCACATACTAAACTCTTTTATCTAATATGTACAGATTCTGTTTCTGGACTTTTAAATATATTCTTGACTGGTATACTCTTATGTAATTTATAATACATAATATAGGTTGAGAAGGCAAAGCTCCATCAACATTCTTATTTAAAAATAAAATACTAATATTTTTATTCTTTCTCTAAACTTGATTATCATTTTGTCAAGTTTTAAAAACTATCTTTGTGGCTGTTTGGAGTTGTATTACGTTTCTACATTTAATAGGGACAAATTGCATTTCTTACCAAATTAAATTTTCTAATTCAGGAGTTGATGTTTTTCTTTTAAACAAATTTTTCTTTTTATATAAATGTTATCTGTTTTATATTATAATAACAATACCTACTCATTGTAGAGAATATGCAAAAATACAAACTTTTCTTTCTTGTTTTTAGACTTCAAGTAGAGAGAGTTGAGCTAATTGTACTCATTCTTGAATTAATATTTGCATGTCATTGAAATACTCCTTTAAAAGTCAGAAAAGGCTAAATGCTGCAACAAGTACCCCCAAAATGTCAGTAGCTTAACCTTGTTGAAGTTTACATTTTGCTCATGTCCATTTTGGTTCAGCCAGGATGGGATGGGGATTCAGCTCCAATGCCTCATTCAAGGACCCAGGCTCCTTGCATGGTGTGGTTGCCTCCCACACCCAACTCCCTTGTAAGTTGTACTAGATGCTCCTAGTATAGTCTGTACAAGATCTTTACTTTGGCTTTATTCACCAAATAATATAATAATTAGTGTACCTGGACTTGTTTTGCTACTTGACTATATATTCTTTCAGAAGAAAATGACATACCAAATTACATGCATTTGACATACCATGCATGTCAAATGATTGTAATTAAAAGAATGTTTGCTAAAATCACAATGTAAAAAATGTAAATGCTTACAAAAAAAGACTGGTAAATGGTGAGCTATGAGTATTTTTACATTTAGCACATGTCACTATTATAGTCAGGGAATAGAAAACTCTAATAATTTACTCTAAAAAATAAACAAGTGAATCCTTGAAAATTTTTTCCATTTCTTTGTTCTTTCTAATTGTTTTCTTTATCTGTTTCTATTTGTTATTTATACTAATTTCTACATTTATAGTCAGTACTTATACTATAGTTTCCTTTTAATATTTTACAAAGAAAGGCTTTCATAAATCAGAACAAAAAAATAGAATATTTGAAAGAAAATTATATAAAGTATAAGCCTTAATTTTGTAGAAAAATCGGGTCCTTAGATTTTTTTAAAAAGTACTTTTTGTTCATTGACATTTTTTTATTAATATTTAAACAAATTATTTGGAGTTTAAAGCCTCTTCATGATCTGAAATATCTCTTTGCTTTTATAATGGTTTTAGAGAAACATTCTTTAGCACTTTTCAGAAATAAATTAAGTGAAACATTTCTTAGAAATGTATATCATTTAAGTTGAAATTTATTTCAGATTTGACAATCTCAGCTGTTTATTTTCATAACTAAATCACATTGTCTTGAGATTATGTCTTTGAATATAACCTTCCTTCTTATCCTCTCTTCTCAGACTCACAATGTCCTGCTCTCTCTGCTCTCTTCCTAGTCTTAGAAAGAATCAGGAACTCAGACTTCTGTTAAAATGACCACAGTGTACTTTATTTAATGATTTTGGTACCTTGTGTTGCAATAAAATAAAAAAAATCTACAAAATCCAAATATATAAAATTTCAAGTTTTCTTTTTTTAAAAGTTTTACAAGAAAAAAAATTATGTAACCAAGGAAATTTGTTCATTATGAAGCACTGCTTTCCACTTCATTTCATCACAAATTGCAACTTACTTAACAGACCAAAATAACTATGGTACTGTAGTACATCAAATACTCCACACACTGTGCTTTCAACTAGAGCACATGGGACCGCGGCCTGGAGCCAGCAGCCTCCAGCCAATAAAGACACTCTTACAATCTGAATACTAAAGGAATATTTGGATACATGGAATTTTAATATATATATTTATTTACAGGAAGGAAAAAAATTAATAATTAGTTTAATTCTTCATTTCAAATAAAATTCCAAATACATTTGTACAAGGCTCACAAAGTAAAAGCACAAGAACTGCCAGGGTTATCATTCAGGTCCAGGCACTGTGCTCATACTGGGGGAAACGACTGCGCCGTTCCCTAAACACACACAAGGGGTCTCTCAGATCTTATCTCTGTAATGGTCACAGGGAGAGAAGCACAGGAATGGCAATTTTGCACAATCCAAATGTCATGCAGAGATTTGACAACAGGGAACTGAGAAATGACTGGTCCATTCTCTTCAGTTTGCTGTTCACTGCCACCCATTATATATTTTTTTCAGAAATAGATTTCAAATGAAAAAAAAAGTGAAACAGGGAAAGGAGCACAAAATGTTTAAGGCAAATTAAGCAAATATAGAGCAGCTTCTCTTGGTGTTGAGTGGAAACGAGGATTTTACCCCAAATTGAACTTAGAAACAGACAAACAAAATGAAGTACAACCTCTTGAGGTTGAATTGCTTATGTCATATACAAATTTTTGAAAATTGCTTTGCACCAAGTATCCTTTTGAAATTTTAAAATGAAAAACTCGGTTACAAAGTGCATAATTTCATGTTTCTAAATTAAACAACAGTAGCTGAGGTAGTTAGATGTGAAACTTATTTACTTAAAATAACTGGAGAATGAAGAACAAATGTCAGTCACAAAAATCCTGTCATTTGGAAGCAGGTTTATATTGTGCAATGGTATTATGCTGAGCAAAATGCTTTTGTTTTTCTATTAGACATCATTAATTAAACGAGAATATTAATAGTAGTAGTTTTTTGTCTCCAATTTGTTTGGTAGATGTCAGTACAAATAAATTCTGTATCCCCAGTAATTTTGTTTGTAACTCACGCTTTCACCATTTCTGCATTAAAGCTATAACATAAAGCAACATGAGCAATCATCACTAGAAATTTCTGATCTAAAATGTAAGAAGAATTTGATAAAAACTGAGAAAATAATCAATAGGAAGGATGAGTTCATCCTTTCTTTTATAATATTTTTGTCTTAGCCCTAAATTCAACATACTATTTGGTTTCAAAGTGTGAGGGAACCCCTGGCTCATTGGTTACCTTCCTTGTTCTGAGAATGGGAAAAACCAAATTTTAATATCCTTTATTTTCTCTTTCTCCAGGCTATTGAGCCATCTGGTAACTGAGAAGAAAAGCAGAAATAATTTGGTAGAGGCAAGGTTCTCACTCAAGGTCCTTTCTTCCTGCCTGAACCCTTTTTTTGAAGAGAGGCTTCAGGTGGGACCTTCCATAAGCAATTGACCAAAAGCTTCATTTTTCAGCTATCTCATACCATCTAGATATGAAAGAAGTTTTGTGATAGTAATATATCTAAAGAAGTTGGGAGACATTCCTTTTGAGTAAAAGAGAATTTTCTTTTTAATTTTTGCTCATTTTGTTTATGGGATGAAATGTTAACTGTAAGTTGTCATGAAAGTTGACAACTACGTTTAAAAAGCATTACACATGTGATGATCACATCATGACTGGTCCAAAGCCATATAATCACATTTATCTTTGCCAAAAACTAGTTTTTTAAAAGCCTCTTGTCTTTAGGGAAGACTCTGGATAGTTTTATATGGGCTGGAAAGCCTTAGAAAGAGTAAAATGTATGGGGCATCCAAATCTCTTTTTCCCCAGTAATTAGATATTGAGCTTATATCTAATAACATGTTGTCTCTGTTTTTTCCTCTAAAATTTAGATTCTACCTTTTTAAAGAATTGTCCAACTCTAACACTTTTAGGTTTTGTTCCTTTGTGGTAAAATCTCACAGTGACGTATTCTTGCATTGCACTCCTCTCATTTCAGCTTGTCCACCCGCAAAGCTGACACCCTTTCTTATTTCCAGGCTCTCATATCTAGTCAACTTCAGTTTTCTTATGCAATAACAAAATACAGACATGCATATTTTCCTTCAGAGCAACAAAGATATTCTGCCTCACTTTAGTTGAAAAAGTATTTGATGCTAGGAACTGGAAAATAAAAGCCAGAGAAATTCAGATTATTTTGACTCACTATACTCATATTTTAAATCTGGTGTGGTGACATAATTTTTTAAATGGATAATTGCCTAGGTTAAATTTTTGCTTCAGAAAGCTTAATATCATGCATTAGAGATGTTTAACCAATCTGAAATTTTAAGTCTTTGATATATCACTGGCAACTAGATTTTGGAATCCGGAAGAGATTATGTTGAATGTACACATTATGTAAGCTCCAGGCACAACATGATTTTAAACCCACTTATCAAGATAAACTTTCTAAAACTTTATTTCTTATTTTCAAGAACATGCAAATTTGTTTTACAAAGGAATGTAATTATTAAATAAGGGCACAATGATAATATTTATGTACAACAACTTTGCTTCATGAAGTCATGTCATTAAAACATCATCTGCATTGTTATTTAGCCCTACTTATTGTCAGGATTAGATAGTTAAGTAGGAGGAAATATGTTGCTCTGGGGGGAATTTGTTCAAGATAGTCTCGTAGTAGTTTTCCTACTCTTTGTTGTCTAGCATTACTTCTGGCTATGTATGTGTAAGGATGTATAGATATCAGTGTGTAGTTGAAACCCCATGTAAACATGTCTCTGAGATATCTAAAGCATACTTATAATCTGAAAAATGAATCAACTCTGGAGTTCCAAGCAGAAATACGCTTTACATTCTTTTACTGGGGATGGGATAGAATCTCACTGTAAACAACACAAAAATCTAACCTTAATATTGTCTATTAAAAATTTTCCTTCCTGGTAGTGGGTTCCCGAACACCGCTTGGCAATCACTAGTACTGAACCTGGGTATCCAGCATGAGTTCTGAAAAATGTAGCTTGGGGTCAGGCATGCGAAATCCTTAGGCATCGGAAGGAGCCAAGTTTTCTGGAAGCTTTTAATAAAATATTTGGTAAAATTCAGTTTGGCTAAGATGAAAATTGTCATTGTATACTAAGTTTCTCAATGTTTGTACGAAAGGAGTTAATTTTCTCATTAAAAAGTTGATAATTAAAAAAAGTTTCATGTAGACCTTTGAAGAAAAAATTCACTTTTATTAAGTGATCAAGAATAATCACGTTCCTTGCTTGGTAATTTATTACTGTTATGTTCCTAAGCCACCTCCACCACAGCCTATTCCCAGGCCGCACACAGTTCTTCTTTGTGTTAATACCAGTTATCAAGTGTGAAAGCACTTTGAGAACTTTAATTAACTTTCACAACACCCCTGTGAGGTAGGTAGGTAAGTATCATTTATCTCTTTTACATAAGGGAAAAATGAGATGAAAGGTGAATTTCTGAGGCTAAGGTGATAAGGATCCCCAGTCCTCATGTTCCTAACTCTAGACCACATCCCTCTACACCCTTGTCTCCAGAAGGGGATATATTCCCTCGTGTTAAAGGATATTGTGTCATAGAATATATTTAAGTATATTTAAAACAGTCGTTAGCAGCTTTGTCGTCTGGGGGCCTTTCATAGGTGTGAGCCTAGCAAACAAGGCCTGCTCTCCAAGGAATTTATAAAACAAACACAAGTAGCACAGAACAATGACACCCAGTGGCTGGAGGCCTTTGGTACACAAGGTGGAGTATCCACTTGATTTTCTGGAAAACTCTGCATCTAATGGGAGGAGGGACCCAACAAGGAAAGGGACTGCCTATACCCCATGAGGTTGTTCTAAATTGGCACTAAATGTAGAATTTGACACCATCAAAACACTACCTAAGAACCTACAAACATTTCAGTTTTCTCTGGAAATCCTCTCATGACCTTTGCAAAGCTGAATAGCTTCCAGTCAACTAAGTTCTGCACCATAAACGTGCTTAAAAGAAAATTGGTCTGAATAGCTTGCCTGCACTTCCGCTCAGCTTCAGAACAGTGAGTGAGATAAGCACACAATTCGGGGAAATACACATGCTTACAATTCAGAAGCAAATCAGATGAAATAAGGAAGAAACATCCATAAACAATCAAAGGGTTGTCTGACTATCTCAAACTTCCCTCCTGGAAAGTAAATTTTTCTTTGATGTCATGTTTTTCTTTTTTTCTGTGACTACAAAGAAAACACTAACATTCTAATATGTGATAACAAGTTAGTCCTTGGCTATCAAAATAATATCAACAAACCAAACCAAAAAAGAAAAATTTGTTTTTTTAATTTTGGAAAAATAATTTTTACTTCTGTAGACACCATGAAATAATAGAAATAATTGCATCAAGCAGTTTCAATTATTTTTATGCTTAAATGTATAAGGAATCCTTAAAATTTAAAACACTCATTTGAAAAATAAAAGTGAACAAATTTGTATTTCCTTTGAACGATTCTGTCAAGTACTCTTTGTGAATGATTAAAAGTATGTGAAGAGCAGAAGAGCAATTATAAAATTATGAAAGATGTAAAAGGGCTGAAAAGTTGAAACGATTTTGCTAATACTTGTAAACCTAGTTTTGTAAATTTGAACACAAAGTTTCTTGTGAAGTCATGATGTGTTTACAATGAGATGATGAGTAAGGCCATGGTAACCATGAATCTCATTGTTGTTAAAATGTGGGATAATTAAATAATTCACGGTCTATAAGCAAAAGTACTTACAATTCCTTAGCATACCTCATCATATAACCCATCAGAAGTTCTTTGCTTGCAGAGCTAGCTTTCAGAGTATGGGCCAATGACCAATGAGAACTGTCATGGGGAAAAGTTCTCTTAACGACAGAGTTAGTCTCAGACATGAAGCCACTGACATTTCACGATTTTCTCATTTCAGCCACACCTTGATCTTTCATAAACGGACACATCTGCTTTCATAGTTATGAAATGGAAGGGCTATCTTGAACCTCTGCTCTATAAAAAGGCAAACACTACTGATGAGCCACTGACAAATTTTGTCTTCATTCACCACTCCGGGACCTCTGTATTAGCAGAAACCTTTTGTCCCAACATCACTTATAGTCACTGTACTCATGAGACTCTTTTAAAAGGATTGTGTATTGCTCCTGTGTCCCCACAGTCAACCAACTCATTGTACAGTACAGAGTATCTTTGTGCCAATTTTGAGTTTGGATTTCATGAAATTAAAATTTTCTTCAACTTGTTAGTTTCCATTGCCTTTCAACTAAAAATAAGTCACATAGTGGTAGGCCACTTATTTTACCATTCAATTTCAGTGCTTTTGCCAAGAGCTAATTCTGAAAAACGACTTGCTAGAGTAGAGGGTGCAGCATGATATTGGCACCTATAACTGGGGCTATCACTCAGAAGCTCTTGATGTGTCTTGGAGACAATCACCAAGATGATAACTTAGGAAGGAGAAACATCTTTGAAACACAAGAAAAATAATTCCAATTTCTTCTTCTTTTCTTGTTAGATTGTTAGTTAAATAAATCCAATGACTTTCACTCATTTATCTAAGGTTAACTTCTAAAATTGTTAGGTTGAAAGGTTAGACAGAAAACTGTATAACAACACATGGATGCTTGACTCCTTGTAAACTCTGAAACTACAATGTAAAATAAATTCATTCTTATTTTGCAGCTCAAAGATTTCTTTAACAGCAGAGAAGCAAGTGGAAAAGAACCATGATTTTTAATTTGAGATCATTTGTTTACTTTTAAGTGCATTAATCATTTTAGATGGGTGATTTTTAGAGTTAGTAACCAAGATTTTGCAAGGGTCTGAGAGGCAACAGGAGAGCCAATTCCACATACAAATGCATCTCAGTTTGAATCCAGCAATGTCATCACCTAGGAAGGCAGAAATCAAATTATTCAATAGCTACATCCATGCAGATTTCAACTCTGATACTGAATTATAAGTTCAATTTTTATAAATTGGTTATTACAATGCTGACAACGGTACTCTCAAGAAATGAAATAAGGGCAGTAACTGTATTCAGACAGATCAGTCATTAAACAAATGACAATGACATTTTTTTTCATTTCCAAACACAACTAGATTTGTATCCATTTAGAGTGAGTCCCTATGTTCCATTACCCATTCTCTGAGCTATGCAAGCCCCTGGGAATCCATTGGCTTTGTTTTTCTTTTATTTTTTTTCCAAAGCAGTGCTTACTGGCAAAAACTTAATGAAGTAGATGAATATTCATAGCATGAATGATGAGGAAGCAGGTAGCACAAATTCATTAGAGCTCTACCTCACAGGGGTCTTTCTCTTCAGGCCTGGACACATCACGGCATGACATGGACGGAAGGGCTCCTCTCCACTAACTGAATAATTTTCCCTTGCAGTAGCTTGGCTACAATATTACAGGTCAAGAATTTGCAAGATTAAAGGGTCTGTTGAATTAATTAACGCAAATCACCTTCAGTAAAGCTTGACAAGTTCCAAGACGATTCTGTAAAAAAAGAAGGGAATCAATGGCATCAGCAAATTGAAGCTTTGTGACAGACAAGGCTTGCTTTTTGAGTGTGACTGGCTGGCTCCTCTTCTCTTTACTCATGGCAGAGAGATTTCTTTTTATTCACAGAGTACCAAACCTCTGATTCAAACCAAGGAAAATATTTTACCCCAGGCTTTCAAAACATACTTCAGAAATCCATTTCCTTTTCTGTGTACAATACTTAGAAAGGTTAATAAGGAGAATTGAATATCTTAGTTTTGTAAAAGGAGTATCTAAAATGACAATTCTTTGATGAACTGACAGATCTCCTTTGGTTATAGGATGATGCACTATCGCTCCCAACTTGAAGAGAATAAGAAATAGTAGGCTGGAAAGAAAGCCACAGGTAGCAGGTTAATTGCTGAGTTAATGCAGCTGTACAGAAGAGTTCATTTTTTCAGAATCACAATGTATTGAAATGTTCTACTGGTTTGTAATCAAAATTGGAATTTCTTAAAATAATAGAAACCTAAAATATATTTTTAGCACACTTAGGGGTATTTTAGTGCTTACTGATAAATGAATTAATTTGAAATAATTGAGTGTTGATTTGATACAACTCCATGCCAGAATGCCACAGAACAGTTAAACATCTCCCTTTGTTAATATTTGTAGCACTTAAATGAAACAAGCATTTAATTAGTTTCATTTTAATGCAAATCAAGCAATAGAGATAGAAGAAGGCCACCAGCTTAATTTGGTAGATGGAAGTATAGTAAAACATAAAACTTTGCATTTTCTGAAATTCTAATAAGAGTAGGTGACAAGCTTCAATAACAAGAGAATGTTTTGTGATAGTGCCATGCTGGTAATATTTGCTTATCAAGTTGATTAATTAGTTTCGATGTTGATCTGTTTTGTTAAACATGATCTTTGCTCTGCAAACATCATATTAGTAACTACATTTTTTCTGTCTTGTGAGATGGCTAAACAGCAGCAGTAATCAGGATAGTGAATGACTGACAGTGGCATAAACCTAAAAATTGTGCTTCGGACTTTGCAGGGTGATTAAGTCAACTGTTTCGCTGATACTTAATGGGACTCACAAGAAATTATTTGAATTATTCTGTGCTTATAAAAATTAACATACTTTTTTTCTTTCCTTTTCTTCCATAGAGGACCTACAGATTTACACATTCCTGACAAGAATTATTTCACTGAGAGAAAATTAGTCATGCAAGTTAATAGTTATCTAGAAACAATAAATTCTTTAAACCTGTGGAAAGCCAATCACTTTGGGCTGCATTGCAGGAGGGACTCCTGGTTATCACATCAGCATGAGCAACCACATGGTGTGGTTCTAACTGTCTTGACTCCATTCGGTAAGGTGACACATGGCCACTCTTCTGGGCGTCAGAAATATGGCTTTAGCACAAGTTCTCAGGTTGCAATAACTGAGGTTCCTGTTTGGAAATTTGTTAATCCTAAATAATTGGTATGTGGGAGATATATCATATGAAGGATGTTTCCTGAAAATCAGAAAAGGATCCTATTTGAAAATTCTTCAAATATTTTAGAGGCATCCCAATATCATGCCTCTTCTTAAAAGAAATTCTCAGGAATATCTCTAGAGTTTATTGAGAGATGATTGTTTTGAGTCAAATACTATGTGCCCAGAGTATTCTCATTTTTTTGTTTTTGTTGTTTTGTGACCTTGATTTAAAAATATCTAGTGTTGGAAGAGCATAAAAGGAAATGATAAAATTACTTTTCTTTTTATAGACAGTCATCCATTGCTGATTTATCTTTGATTTATACCATTACTTTATGTTTGTCATTGTGTGTGGCAAGTATTTATAGTGAGGTTTACATAATACAATCTTGGAAAAGCTTGTGTTTCTTTATTGATCTACTGTAATAAAATTAAATATAGATATTAAAAAGAGAAGCAGTGTGGTAAAGCAGAAAAGAAGTATAGTTGAAGTCCAGAAGACTCTTATTTTGCAACTAATAAGTAAATGTGAGTTGTTGGAATGCATGATTCCTTTTGCACTTGACTGTGAATAACCTGGCAATACTAGTCATACAGATAATGCTTTTTATTTGAATAAGTGACTGAAGGAAACCTGATTGCAAAAACTACCTGATCTCTTTGAAGCTCAGCTTCATCTGTAAAAGAAGTGTTCTGAAGTAGAACTTGGATCTCTTTTAGATGCTATTTTCTGTAGAAATTAGTGACTTCTAATTTAATATAACCATGAAAATTTGCTTAAATATTATCAAAGTAGGAAGATAGCTGATTGTGTTTTTAATATGTTAAATTCACGTTGACTACCATCAGTAAATTTTTTTTTTATTGGCTACCTTTCCAGCATCAGTTCAAACAACACCACGCACAGCTTACTATACAACATCATTAAATGGGTTCTAACTCTGTCTTCCTATAGAATACAGACAAATTATATCTAAGATGAGGAAGGAGATGGCAAAATATTTCATAATCAATTAAAGAAATATTTGGCTTATATTTATTATATTTCTTACATCTAACCTTTCAATCTAAGATAAGGTTCCTATAATTATATGATGGGTCAAGCTAATGGTATAAAAATAAATTTTTTTTTAAATGTTGAATTTTGTGTCCTGCGAGACATTAAATAAATAAAATTTAAGGGGAAACTATGGCAATGGAATAAAGTAATGTCACTTCAAAGATTTGCTGATCTCTCCTCTTCCTCTCCCTCCCCCTCTCTTTCTCTCTCTCTCTCATTCTCTCACTCTCTCTTTCTCTCTCATCAGGTGTCAAAGTAAGTCGTGGTGTTTAATTATTTTATGTTTGCCTCACTGAATGACAATAGCATACATGTATAGAACACAAGGGAAGAACAATCAGGTTAATGTATATTTATCACTTACTTTAGTGTAGAGTAGGGCCATGAAGGGTACAGTTGTCTGGGATGGAGGTGTAGCATTTATCTGCCTACTATGAATTAGGGAGTTGAAGTAAAATTCAGTTATAGGAGATAAGGACCTCCATTTCTCAGCACTGACTTTTTTATTTTTAACTTCTCATTTTGAAAGACATCTGACTTTTTAATTTTAATTTTTTCAATTATAGCTGACTTTTAAATGAAATTTTCTTTGAAAATTTGTCAGACATGATTTTTTTCTTCTAAAATCTTGCCAAATCAGGAATAGATTTTGGTGGGAAAATTGCCTTTGGTCTTCTAGAAGGATTTGTTGTTGTTAAAAGTTGTTACAAGTTTTGTTTGACTCTCAGATCCACTAGTTATAGGACCTTGGCCATTGGTTAATATTTGAGCTTTGGTCCTGTCATCTGTAAATGGTACTTATCTCATAGGTAGTTGTGGGGTTTAAGTGAGATCATATACATAAAGCTTGTTAGCATAGCATTAGACACATAATAAGCTCTCCATCATGGAAAATTTCTCTCACTATGGGGAACTAAACTGAAAGAAAATCTAAGGGGGTAATAAAAAAACAGGCAAAAATTTTATTTAGCCAGTATTTTTGACATATTATGTCAGTATATATTTATATCAGTAAAATATTTTTAGCAAAATAATTAGACACTTCACTGGCTCTTATTTAGCAGAAAATGAGCCACACAAGGTTGACTGTTTTTCCATTTCTGGGCTAGATCATTGCGTACAATATAACAAAAGCCTAATTTTTCTTTTCTTGCGGAGTCTAGAGAAAGAGCTTCAAATGGATGGTGAAACAACATGATGCCTCAAACACTCAAGGGAGAGTTTCCGAACCCCTCATTTCTGCGGGCAAATGGCTGTTTGCCACTTCTTCCATTTGGCTTTCTGTTGTGAGAGCAGGTTGTGTGCAGCTAGCCTAATTGCTACAATTTGCAAAATTAAATGGCTCATCATGTTTTTATACATTTCCACCCACATTCCACAGAGTTTTACTTCTTAGTATGAGTAATTATACTGTTGAGACTGTTGACACAGGCATGTATTTAATCTTTCCATGTGCCCATTTTTAGAATAGCAACTGGGCAAGACTCCTGTCTACAGAGAGAACACTGCAGTGCACAGTATAGTCTGCCTAAGTGGGGAGATGCAGCCCATCTGTAAGATCAGTTCGCGGCCTGAGACAGAGAAGGGCCAGAGGCTTGGAAATGGGAGTGGGGGTTAGGGGTGAGGTAAGTGGTAGAGGGAAATGTTCTAGCTTCAGATGGAGAGAGGGGTGTTATGAGTCACAAGCTGACAGAAGCAATCATTTTGATTGTTTTTAAAAGTGACACTGGATTGTTGAAGATAAATGAACATGAGTTGATTTGCATCCATCACTGAAATTATAGAAACAACCACTTCAGTCCTGCTGTGTTTTCACCATGAACTTCAACTATCCTCTGAGCTATGTTTCTGAAAGGCAATCTGAGCTATTTTTAAAAAGGCTTTAAGGAATTCTCCTTAGAAACATAAAAATGCAGGCATGTCATCCAGGCTTTATATAGAAACAGTAATGGCTAATGGGGAAGATGTATGAGAATGCAGGGGAGCACATATTTAGTCTAGAAAATGGTTCATTAGAAAAGATATCTCTCGATTCTTGTCTAAACATTGTGTCAGAACTCCTTTCCACTCAATGGCATTTGGTACATTTAAAGGCAAATGTGTAACCTTACACAATCCTGGTAAGGACAGCAGAGGTTTTCTTTGCTCAATTCAGTTAATTCAGAGAAGGAAACTTTGAAATGACTCAAAACTATTCCTTTCAGCTGCTTAAAAGATGAGATGCTTAAGGATTGATAAAGCTCATTCAAGTTAAAAGTGTTAAATTATATCTGGATATTTCCAGCGAAGTTCACAGGTGTGTTGATGTCTTATAGACAGGTACTGAAAGCTTGAGCTGAAGTTGAAAAAGGAGGAGGAAAAAACTTTCTTTTTAAAAGTTTATGTGTCAATAACATACCAATTTTATGCATGAAGGGAGCATATACTTTACCCGTTTCATCTATTACTTTATTGTGTGTGTATGATATATAACATACACACATTTATATAATATTTTTTCAAAACAGTCATTGAGATTTCAATTATTCCCATTCACTTTTAATTGGTCAGTGCTATTGTTTTATTTATTCAGAGATCAAAATAAATTAGGCATTTAGAAATTAAGCATAAAAACTTCATCATACTTTATCTTCAGATTATCTTTATATCTTATATTTTGTTAATACTTGAACTAAATATTTTTGCCATGTCAGTAAGAAAAATTATTTCATTTGTTAGATTCACAGTATTATTATAAATGAATAGTAACCTACTGTCTGCAGAGTCCATGTTACTGAATTAGACAACACATAGTTGAGTAAGATAATGTAGATGTGAGAAGAAAATTTAAAGGACATAGTCATTTTAGGGGACCAAACTTTGACTTACAAGAAAAAAATTTTTTTCTTCCACACAAATACTTGAAGTTTCAGTGTGGTTAAGATATATATGTTCTTAATCTCAAATATGGTTTCATTTAGAAATGCTAATTTGAAAGTAAAAAAAGTTCACAATATTTTCTTTTAGAAAATTTTATTATCCTATGCAAAAAGTGAGTATAAAGAGCAGATCTCCCCTCTTAAAGAAATTCAATAAACTCATGCACAGGAAGTCGGAAAGCACAGATGAAAAATTCAGCACTTCCGGTTTGCATGCTAACCGTGGCTTCTTTCTTTTGGAATCTCCAGTTACTTTATGAGAAAGGTTTAATGGCAGATTGAAAATAAAATCTTAGAACGAATTAAAATATAATTCAAAAATCAAACTTTGTTCCTTTTGTACGTTGACGATGTCTCTTTAAATCCTAATACTTTAAACTCTCTGTTATCTGTGTCTAGAAACTAATAAAAATTGTTATTACCACACAGTCTGATGTCAGTGCAGTGCTTTCAAAATCAAGGAAGCAAGATTAAGTCATGATTTACCTTGGAACTAAATTTTTTTTTTGTTCTTATAATCTGAGAAAATTTGTAATTAATTACATGTTAGAAATGCCATTTCCTTAACAAAATTTCCTTAACTAACTAAAACATCATAATCTTCAAGTATGTTGGATAACAGAGTATTTACAGTATTTGGGAAATCATTTAAAAAATTCAAACTTTGTACACCGTCCTGACTGCATTCTCATCTCCAAAACAAAACACAGTACATTTTTTTAATTCACATAAGTACTTGTTTTAACTCTTCACATGTTAAATGAGGGATCAAGTTGAGAAATAATTTAGGACTTACATGACTGAAGAGTGATGGGGCCTGTTGCGTTTGTGTTGATTGACACTATTATGTTGTTATCTGTTTTTTGCTCATGGAATGAAATGTATAGTTCAACTGAGAAATTCAATTTCCAAAGATCATCAATTAAAAATTGTCTCAGAAATAATGAAGCTAAAACTCATGGCTCTGCACAAAAGTGAAGAATATGGCAGCACAATCATGTTTTCCTTCTATAATTGCTGACAAGAAGAATATCTTCCTGGGCCTTTACTGGTGACTATATAATCTTTTCATATACGAACAGAAGGCTATATTTTAGTGAAATCTTGCTTGAAGGATCAAATCATGGCATACAAGAAAAGTACATCTATTGATAAAAATCATCTATTTTTTAAACATTGCTTCTTTTGTACCAAAAGAAGTCCTAGGTTGAGTGCTATATCATTTCCTGTGGATGTCATCATGGGGACAGCAGTCTTTGTATGACACACCCATTAGAGATGGAGGCTATAGAAGTTGACTATTTTAAGTGAATTGGACAATCCCAATAACTGAATAATTAAGTTAAACTGACTCTTTGTGTGTGTGTGTGTGTGTGTGACTTGATTAATATTTAATATGTCAGTTGGGTTAATATAAAACCAGGGAAGGAAATTTAAGACATCTTCCACTGTGGTCAGGTTTATCATAATGGATGGATGAAAGTAATCATTTACATCTTTGATTTCCTGGGAAACAATGGCCAGTCTTGACAAGCCCTTTCTAGTTAAGCTGATTCTCTTTTCACCTGATATTCTGATAGCACCCCTGGCCAGGTTCCTGGGGGCACCGACATTACAAAGAAGGGTGATTTTGCAAGAGACAAGTGTTCTCAATCTGCTGAGGCAGGCTGATGGATTTTGTGGACCAGTTTCTGACATCCCAAGTAATTACGATGCGTAAAGTATTTTAAATGATTCCAGGTCTGTAAAAAAAGTGATGATGCCTATATGTATACCCTATATTTTTCATTACAAAAATATTGAAATAATCCATGAGTTATTCCACTCTGCACCAACTATAAAAAAATACTATCAAAGTTTGACCGGCACTTTTAATGCAACAAAAAAGCACCATGACCGAAGACACTGGGAACAGAAAGCAGGGAATGTTTACTTGCTGTACGGAGGTATTTAAAACCAGAAGCTTGTTGTAAGAGTATGACTTTACAAATGATTCAAATACAAATCTTAGCTGGATCTAGTGATAAGCCCTCAATCAGTTAAGAAGGGTTTTTCATAGCATATTCACTGCAGTTGTCTGCTCATACTTACTAAAAAGTGTCCCACAGCCTCTAAAAGACACATCACTTTGACCTTGAATTGGAGGTGGTGGGAGAGAGAGTCTGTACACAATAGAGAACTTTATTGTTCATTCTAGCTTCTGCTTTCGGGGGCTCACGCCACTCATTCTCAGTTGTTCAGGGCTTCCATGTCAGTCCCGTGGTTGGACGATGTTTGGCACTAGAAAGATGGGGGCATGGCGTGTTCTGGAATCATGCCTGCCTGAGATCACACAGAGCCACGCACATTCCATGACTTGAAACGTTCAGTCAAAGCCCGGTCCTCTCCCACAGCTCTGCTCTTACCATCCAGCTGCATAGGCTGGGAGATCAGGCGCTCATTCTGCCTTGCCCACCCGCTCCCCATTTCCTCTTCCTGTATTTTATTAAATTTTTGTGATTGAATACTGAATTATGATTACCATTTAATTTACATAACTAAGTTATGGAGCTCCTTGGTCTTGCCAAAAGCCATCCATGTGCTGCATAGGATTTCTGTCATAAGATATGTTCTCAACTGAAAATTTAAAATAAAAAAACAAGTCCTGAAATGTGTTGAAAACAAACCATTTTATCAATTCTAATACACGTGTAAACACACTTGAGCTTGCTGTCCACTGGACAGGCTTTTCACGCAAGGTATTGGTTTCCAAATGAGAATGATTTATGAATTCTTTTCTAAGCAGTACTGTTATTTTTTTTCTGAGAAATATATTCTCTCTTTCTTTGTTTTTTTATATTCCTGTGGGAATCAGAGCTTTGCATCAAGAAAGATCACCTAAGCTATTTCGACAGAGGACTGGTGGTGTGTGTGTTAGTGTACGTATACGTGTGTGTCTGTGTGTGTATGAATTGATATATTTTATGCACAGAGCAGTTAATTCCATCAGAACACCCTATTGATCGGTGGCAACATTTTCCATAATCATAGTATCCTCTGGCAGACTCTCTGAAAAACAGTGCAGGAAGAGTTGGGCGCATCAAGGAGTCTGCTACGCTGGCACGTCCCCTGCAGGTGGAACGGGAGCCTCTCGGGCCGCTGCTCTGAAAGGAGACCAGCAGCAGGCCATCCACAGATGGAGCGTCAGACGATGGTCATGATGATGATCAGACTGAGAGCAAGACAGCTCGCCGCCCTGCTCTTGGGTGAAGTTTCGTTATTGCCACAGCCCTGCTGTCATACCTCACCTGGAGGTCGTGGCTCCTCCAAGGCCCTTTGTTTCATAAAGTGGTTTCGTACTCCAGCCGCTCCTGAATAAGGGCATCGTCTTTGTACTGCAGCCTTGGAGGAGAGGGGGAGCATTCAAAGGCTAAAATGGCCTTTCGAAGGCTCCGGTCCAAAACATGTCTCTCCCACGCTGGGTACCGGTTTCTGAATAGGTCGATTTTAATGACAGATTCTTCAATCCGTGGTGGGCGAGATGATGGGGTGGATGGGGCTGTGGGCCTCACTTGAAAGACAGGTACACAGCCGTCCCTCTCTGCAAATTTCTGGTCACGGTCACCGGCAACACTGCGGTTGTTGGAGATGGACCGTAGAGTGCTCGTGGCCACTTCAGGAGGCAGAGTGAAGGCAGCGGCTGGGTCCTCACAAGCACAACTTGGTGACTGCCCAAATCTGGGTCCATTGGGGTGAAAGAAGGCATAATACATCAACATAAAAACAACGCCAGTTAAAAAGCTGCTGAACACCACACACAGGGCTGGGATGGCAAATGCATCTGCAATCTGGGGGGCCTTGTAGAGGTACCAGAGGGCACTCAAGGCTGTATTTTCCAAAAGGATCACAAAATAGTAAATAAAGAGCCTGCAGCGTGTCCTGCCTTCCTTGACATTGAACCAGCTGAAGATGTAGATGATCCCCACCACCATGTCGAATACAATCTCTTCCCATTTGGTGATACAGAATTCTGTCTCACAGTGGACGATCCAGAAGGTCATGATGCACCAGTGAAGGACGATGAAAATCCCAAAGTATAGCTGGAAAACTGAGGCAAAGAGGGCAAAGGTGATGACCCTGGCAGCGATGGTGAAGAAGTGCCAGCAGAACTGGATGACGACAGCCATGTAGCTGATGGGCTTCTTGTCATCTCGAGAGTCCCGGAGGGCCTTCTGGTAAGAGGCCAAGGCCCAAGCCAAAGACACGAGGGAGGCTGCCGCTGTGAAACCTACAAAGGCAAATAGGAAGACATTCTGTCAAAAGTGAGATGCAGTGTTGCTTCCTGGAAATAAGTCATGTGGCCCCGGGAGGTTGAGATGGGCTAGCTTCGACCTCAGCAAAACTTCTAATTTCTTTGGTTTTTAGCTGGACTCAACACTGAGACGGGGCTCCTAGCACCTGTTCTCTGTGGACCCCAACCACGTAGAGAAGCTGTGGAGCTAATGGGAATGCTATTCAGCACCGCTGTGGGCTGCAGGATCTAGAAATGGGGTGGAGTTTAACTTTCTGTGTATTTGGTGTAAGTAGACTAAAGAGGTGGTTTTGTGTGGGGAGGATATAACTGTAGATTGGTGGTTGACAGGACTGGATTACTGTTTCAACTTCATCACTTATCACCTGCATGACACTTTGGACGATTGTTTAAATGGTGTCCTCATTTATAAAGCAGTTGATTTCCAAGGCTCTCTGTCATCTTTGAGATTCTGTGATTGAAAAGGATAAATAACCCCAAGAACTCTGAGATGCTAGCTGGTTTACCTTTTTGCTTCTAAACAAGATTAAAGTAGTTCATTCACCAAAGAAAGTTAACTGCTTCTTAAAAATAACAAAAGAAGTCCAGAGAATCTCCTTGGCAGTTTCCTTGTGATACCTGGTGTGCAGATTGTCCTAATACAATTCTATGTTGTTCTTACAGCTTTTATATGTTCCTTACTGCCTTTCCCTTAGAAGAAATGTCTGCTTACTTTCCTCTCTTATTGTTTCATAAATTAAAGATTGTACAAAAATCACTTCTCGATCATTTTTTTTTATCATTTTATGAGCACCATTTGTTAGTATTCCTCCTAAAAGTATGTTTCCAAATGTACAAATCATTGTCATTGCTTCCCTCCACTTCTGAATCACTTACTGTGTCTGGAACATCACCCCTATGGTCCATATATGGACAGGGCTCACCTAAAAGCATACTGGTTTCTTTTAGGAGAGAGCTTTTCTGGGGAGTTCCACTTTGTTACTGAAAAAGTATGTCAATTTGCTAGTTTACTTAACGAGTTGTAGTGAGACTTACCAAGACTAAAAATGGTTTTGTGTGTTTTCAAGTCCTACTGGCTTTTCTGCCCCAGACTCTATTGTTAATCATAACTGGGACATAGTATATTCTTTCTCCGCTATGGAAATAATAGAAGGGGGATCGCCAAGAATTTATGATGGAATTTATACTTTTTATATTTTGATAAAGAAAAGCTATTATCTATGGTTGTTGAAAAATGAATAAAAAAATGACCTTTGTGGGAGGGAGTGATGCTAATTGTTAGAAAACAACTTTGACCTCAATAATCATTTATTATACATCTTCTTGCCTAAGATGAACTTCAAAAATCAATTAGCAATATAATGAAAATATTTTCCAACAGCTACTTCTCATATCTATTCCCAATAAAGCCAGTAGAATGCCAACATCTTACACTGGACCTTCAGTATTGTTTTTTTTTTTTTTTAATTTTCTGGCCAGCACAAAAATCTTTTATTACCATACCTCTCAGGCAGTTAGGGCAATATTTCTAGGTCAGAGACCAGCACTCAAAGGGGTTTACATTAATATAATTTATATGCTGTGGAAACATATATCAGTTATGAAAGCAAATTCAAGAATAAAAAAGAGAGGGAAGGAGGAAACGTTTCAAATAGAAAATAGAAAGTGAGAGGACGGGAAACAAAACATGATGGATTTATGACTACGCGAATGACATATTCATTACTAGATTAGGATATAAGGACAAAAGGCCATGCTATTTTAATTTTAACATATTTTTATGGCATAGAGGCCAGTCATGACCTCGCTTCTTATTTGTACCATCAGCGATGGTATAGATTGCTTCTTATATAGACTATTCTCTCCTTATGCTTTGAAGCTGTGCTCTCTCTGCGGCCTCTCCACTGGCATGCCCCTCCTTTTTTTCACAAGCTCACATCATCCAGGACAGCGCTCAAGCACATCGCCACCTTCAAGAAGATGACTGTATTGTCAGTCAGGCTCGAGAAAACCAAAGAGCAGACTCAGAGTACTCAAATCAGAGGTTACCAGTTATTATAAGAAAATATTATTAAAAGACGTTTTTCAAAGCAGTGACAAAGAGTAAAATAATCTTACATACACAGCATCATAAAATTATCTGTTGTTAGAGTTACAAGAATTGGAAAATTAGTTTAGTCCAAATTCCCCTGTAATTTTAATCCCTTTTATTGCTTGTCTTAAAAAAGTAATTCAGCCTGTATTTGACATTCCAGGAACTTGTTAAGACACTATTCTGGCAGTGGAAAAATGGTGATTTTTCTATCAGCTTCACTTTCTTTGTATCTCATAATTTAAGAAGTCTATCCCAAAGCCAAATTTCACATCCATCATGACTACTTCCTTTATGAATTCTCTGCTTTGGCAAGTTAGAATTCCACTTGTTTGTTTGATTATGATTTTCTTTTTTTTTCTTTTTTTGCAATTTATAAGACAAATATATGCATGAACAGAAAATATGGCGTCATTTTAGAGTTACTCCTCGTTACAAATGTATATCTGGCATGAAATGCCTAGTTTCTTTCTTTTTTTTTTTTTTTGCTTTTTACACAAATAATGTCAGCTCAATTATTTCAAATGCCAAGAAAAATTCCCCTAGTAAAGCATCACATTATTATTGGAATAGAATTATCTGAAACTTCTGATGCAAGTTGGCAAAGAACTGGAACACAGAATTATAAGCACTTCTTTAGCTAACGATGTACATTTTAACTTTTAATTTGAAGTTAATTTCAAATTTAAAGAAAAACTGAAAGGATAAACATAGTAAACTGAACACCTGTGTACTCTTTGCCCAGATTGTCATTTGGGCTCTTTTGCTTTACCATTTTGTTCTCTCTTTCTCTCTCTCTGAATCATTTGAGAGTAAATTGCATAAATCATGGCTGCTATGATCTGAATGTTTGTGTTCCCCCAAATTAATATATTGAAATCCTACTTCCTAAAGTTGATGGCTTTTGTGGAGTTGCTTAGGTTATGAAGGTGGAACCCTCATAAATGGGAGTAATGCCTCCTGGAAGAGGTGCCAGAGAGATTCTTAGCCCATTCCACTTCGTGAGGACACAGTAAAAAGGCACTGGCACTGAACCAGGTAAAGGGTCCTACCTAGAATGTGACCATGCTGGCACCTGCATCTTAAATTTCCAGTCTCCAGGACTGTGAGAAATAAACTTCTGTTTATAAGCTACTCAGTCCATGGTATTTTCTCAGAGCAGCCCGAACAGACTAAGGCAATGGCCCTTGACCCTAAAATACATCAATGTCTATTTCCTTTGGAAGTACTTTCAGATAACTACAGTAAATTAATCAACTTTAGTCTATCCAAGATTGCTGTAATACTGTTTTTTGAATCCACCATCAACATTTCAGCTTAATCAATTGACTTTAACAATGTCCATTTTGGGATTTTACTCTCTGATACAGAATTAAGTCAAGAATCAGATATTGCATTTAGTTGTCCTGTCAATTTAGTTTTCCTTAATCTGGAATACTTCCATAGACTTTCTTTGACTTTTATGACACTGACATTTTTTGAAGAATACAGTACCTCAAAAAAATAAAAATAAAGAGAGCGTTCCTCTTTGGGGGTTTGTCTGTAGTTTCCTCATGGTTAGATTCTGGTTTTGCATGCCAGGCTGGAACACATAATTGACACTGAACAGTACTCCCTGTCTTCTATCCTTAAAATACTAAAATGTAAAGATTCTTTTAGTAGTCCCAAGAAGTATATAATTAGCTTGTCAATTCTTTCTTTAATTTTTTTCATAAATGCCCTTACCACCTTTCTCAGAAGTAATTTGTTCTCCCGGAAGCACCTGTTCCCACCCACTATCCAGAGGGCACATAATCCCCCAATTTTAACCACCTCCTTGAGTCATCTTTCTTTATGAACTTCTGTATATGTATGTGTGTGTGTGTGTGTGTACACAGTATTCACGTAATTGCATATGTGATTTATATATTTACATACATATTTACATTACATTTTTTTTGTCTTGCTAATCTGTCTTTGTCAATTTAATTGGCAGGTTCTCAAGTGCTGAACCTAAGAGCATAGAGAAAAAATTTTTTTCTCTCAGAAAAATTCTATCACTGAATCAAGTCTAGCTGTTCCAAGCATTTTTTCTTCTTGATGCACTGCAGCCCAAACAATTGACCTGACTTTGAATAAAACAATTTAATAGCCATAAAGTTTGCATGACAGTTTACTCCATTGTTTTGAACTGGTTTTATATATGAATATATCTTCAGATAGGAATTGGTAATGGATAAGGGATTAGTATGGAATATAAGAACCTTGTAAATATTAAAATCCAAAAGATGTTTTAACTTTGAAACCTGTAAACTAGGAGGGGTTACTTCTGGTCCCTGAATGTAAATGAATTATCTCCATGAATCTTTTTCTACCAAGTCTCCATCTTTCTTCAGACCACATATCCCAGTTAATAATCATGTTTCATTTTGTCCTTCTTTAATTATTGTGTTTCTCACTAGAGTGGACTTTTAGATAAAGATAAGTACCTGCCTCGTTTACCCTATCATATTTGCACAGTGTCTGGCATATATTAAGAATTAGCATTCAGAGAGAAAGGAAGAATAGAAGGGAGGGAGGAAAGACGGAAGGAAGGAAGGAAGGACGGAAGGAAGGAAGGAAGAGTATTTTAAATATAGAGTCAGAACCACAGAGAGAATGAGATATTCACAAAATTTTCGCAATTCTTCATTGCTCTCCTATTTCATTGCAATTTCATTCTGAGCTGTAAATGCCAAAACACTGTGAAATAAAATCTGTACTCCTGTCATGTTGTTTGTGGTCTGGGTGTAAACAAGAATTCCTGGAAATCCCCAGAGAATGTTTTATAGGATTTACAGCCTAATTCTCTAGATGTAGGAAGTTCAGAAAATTGAACCAAGTACTCTAATTCTTTGATTCTTTCCCAAACTGAATAAGCCTGTCTCTTTCCTTCTTAGGAAGGGCATAACTGCAGCGCTTCCCTTGAAACAGGCCAGCCAAGGGTTACAGTCTCAGGAAAACACCTGGCCACTGGCCCATGTTCACAACAAAACTACAGCTGATGAGAAAGACTTTTCATTTTTAACTTAAAAAAATATATTATCATGTAAAATTTCAGACATATACAAAAACACAGGGAATAATACAACAAATATACCCTCCGCGCATAATCAACAAAAGGCTCCTATTGCATTCTGCAGTCCATCACAAGGGAAGCATGACTTATGGCCAGCAGCAGGATGCCCCTTGATGGAGCCATGAATCTACTCCTTCCCGAATCCTCCTGCACCTATCCTTCCCTGAATGCTTTTTTCTCTGTACTAACAGAGACAGAGGAGCTATGTTGAAAGCTAACTCACAGATAGCTGATGTTTTATTGGCACATCTTGGGAAACCTGACCTGGTAGCTCTCTGGTCCACCCTATCTCCCCTGGTTCATCTTGTCTCTGCCTCTCTGCTCCAGCCACATGACTGTCTCTTTATTCCTCACATGCTAAATAAGACCACATTTCTTCCTAAAGAAAGAAAGTGCTATGCTCTTCCTTGAAAAGTTAACTCCTTCCAGTTAAGCTCTACTTATCCCCATCCTCCCATTTTCAGGTCAAGCATCATTTTTTTTCCTTAGGGAAGGTCAGTCCAAGCCCCTAAGTGAAATCCAGTCACTTTGTTGTAAGTGCCACAACCCTGTGCTTGTTCTTGACAGAGCACCTCAGTACACCTGTCCATAGTTATCTACCTATGTGGGTGCTGATGAATATGTCTCCCCACGATTGTGGATCTAGACCTTCTAGGTGACCATTGTGTTCCCAGCATCTGTCACTCTGCTTGTCTGAAATTAGTACATTTGCTCTCTGTTGTTGCTCTCATATTTTCTTCCTATCTGACCACCATCTTGATTACAAACATCTTGACTTCCCTTTTTTTCACCCTATTTTTCCTGTATGTTAATTTCAACATTTTTGCAAGAAATTTAAAATATTATCTCACCAACGGTTTGGAAATGGTACAGTCCCTAAACAAAAAACCAACAAACAAAACATTGAATTTTAGATGACAAAATAATGTTGACTTCTTGTAGTCAAAAAACTTTCCTTAGTGAATTTAAGGCTCTTAATTGTAGACAAAAAAAGGAATGAGCATTTGTTGGGCTCTTGATTTGTGGATAGCGTTATGCTAGGTACCTACATCTTTTGTTCAATTGAAATTTCATCATAACATTTTGAGGCAAGTACTCTTTTGCACTCAGGAAAACAGAGACCTAAAGAGATGTTAAATAACTTGCTTAAGTTCATGTAATTAGTAAGGAGGGCAGGCATCAGATCGCATAGATTCCACACTCTGTCCCCACAGTGGACTGGTTTGGTTATACAAACAACCAAATGATGAGGCATAGACAAGTGCAGTGAGTTCTCGAATCACCCACAATGTAAACTCCTGAGATAACAACATGGTGGGATGTAGATGACCCTGGAATAGTGCCATCTCTATAGCATCTGACCCCAAAAGAGCTCATCACACCTGCTCCTTTAGTCTCAGAGTAACCATATTTGTTCCCAGACCCAGAGATCCCATTTGGATTCTTTTCACAACAAAGATCAGAAGCAAAAGCACCTGTGAGGAAAATCAAACACTCCTTCATGTTTTCCAAACTAAAACAATCCTCTTAGTTCTCCTGGATTTTCATGTGAAGAAAAATGTTGCCCAGTTTGAATTGATCCTATAATCTAAGAGTAGCCGGTCATAAAATGAATATCTAGAACCAGAATGGTAATCCATTTCTTTAGCATGTTTAGAGCTTGTCTCAGTTACAGGTATAAAAGTAGTAGATTCACTTGGCTGGACACAGATTGAATTCACTTAGTTGAAATGATGTAATAAATGAAAAAGAATGTTAAGCCCTTTATGCTCTCCTATTTGTTGAGTGTGGCAAAGGGGAGGAAAGTAAGACAAGCTACACTGGGTCTAAGATGTCCTAAATCTTCTTTCACTGAAACCATTTTATCTCTGTTTAAACTTTGTAATAGTTCTTACTAAAAATGTTTAAATGCTTTAATATGATTAGTTATGGTAGGGATATGCATTCTTTTTTGTAAGCCATTCTGAAGATTTCAACTTCTTTGCAAGGCAAATTGGAAGGCTGCTAAGGTGTTCATAAGAGAGACACTGAATTGAAATAAAAAAAAAAACACACAATGCTTTAATATGAATGGAGTAGAAGAATGTTGTTTTACCCCTCCTTCTTAAAAATGCATAGTTATTTCCTTCTGATTGAGAAAAAAATCTCAGGTAATTTTAAATAGCTTCATCTCATATTTTAATTTTTAGTTTTATTATTTTTAGACCTTTATAAAATTTTCCAAGAAGATGAACATTTTGTGTGTGAGACTTTGAAAACATATAGTACTTTCTCTAGAAAAAAAATTCTGCATATAGAAGGCCAAAAGTCACTGTTCTTAGTAAAATATTGTAAATTGCATGATTAAATTTATATCAAAAATAAAAAGATGATCAAAATTACTATTCAAAAGACATAAAATAAATAACATGAGATGCTCAATGGAATCTAAATTTCCTTAGAATAAGTTAATTTTCTATACAATTTTAGGCATTGCACTATTTTCAATTAAAGTTTCTTTTTTTTTGGATGGTAGGGGGTGTAGTGTGCCAAAATAAACAGAAATAAGGAAGAAAACAGAGACAGAGCCAGACAGACAGAAGCTGTGTCTTTCTCTCACATGTCAAAGAGGGACATGGCTGGACAAAGGCAAGATTAAAACAATAATTTAAAACATCCCAACATGTATCAAACATTACTATGTGACAGAATTTCTCACACCTTCTTATTTATTTCTCTCAGCATCACTCTTTTGATGTGAGTATTTTGCCCATTTTATAAATGAGGAAACTGAGGCTTAGAGAGGTGAAATAATCTCACCCAGGGGGTGGCAAACTTTTTCTGTAAAGAGCCCAATAGTTGATAATTTAGGCTTTGTGGGACATAAAGATCTCTGCATGAGCATTCAGCTTTGCCGTTGTAGTGAGAAAACAGCACTAGACAATACTTAAATGGGTGAAAAAATAAGGCAAGGGTCTGAGTTGGACCCATAGGCCTTAGTTTTCCGACCCCTCAGCTAACCTGCGGACACATTTTAACTGGTAGCAGAGTTAAGATTCATACCCACATCTTTCGACTTTAAGCCCTTCCCTTTTCCCATAAATTCATTGAAACATTTTTGGACCAGTCGTGACAACTGGTAACTTAGGGAATACTGGTAAAGTGGTTGTAATGTGATGGCTGTCTGAATCAAAGTCCAGAGGCCCTGTGACCTGCCAGCCACATGAACAAACCAAGCTACAGGAAATCTCTCTGAGTCAGTGTATCCCATAAACAGGATGACGTTTGTGCAGAAAGGAACTTCTTGAGGTTTGGCTCTTTGTATCTAAAGTTTTCTAATAAAGAGCACAAAGGCCACATGGCAAAAACTTGTCTATCATTTCAAGGAAAACAGGCAGGCATTTGCAAAGTGTAGGGCAACACAGCCCACTGGCTGAGGCTGGTCTCCTGCGTAATTTATTCTGCCCCTGCTGGTGGAAAGGCCAGCTCCTGCACCTGGCTTGGCCCCCAACTACACAGCAAAAGTGTCTGAGACAGAATCTTTAGTTGTTTCCTCTTCTTTATGTTCCCTTTGTAGTCTGCTGTGAATTTGATGGCCCACATACCACAAATCACCTGCTAGTGTCACAGCATTGACAGTTACTGGCCTATTCAGGGCATCAATGGGAGAGTGACAGAATTTGGGTCCCTAGGGTTTATAATCAAGTGTTAACTCTAATTAGAACTATTGTCTAGCCACCCACATTCAGAGTTATTCATGCATGGAGGACTTGGATGGGGGCCCAGAAGGTGGGAACTGGTGGTGACCAACCATGGCTCAGGTAAATAAAACTAAAGAGGGTGAGGCATACTTGAGGGCAGGTGAAGGGTTGGGTGGCAGAGGGTGGAGCCAGAGACAAGGATCTGTGAGACAGTGCTGGCATGTGATGTTCGTGAAGACACGATGCCTTAGGACAATTGAGAGTCTGCTTAAATGTGACTGCCTACCTTGGAGAGAGGAAGGCAGAAAGAGTGGATACGATGGGAGCATTTCCAAAGGAGAAATCATGGAGGGAATACATGACCATGCCCATTTGTAGAGACAATGTGTGGTTGGCACTACCTTCTGACAACAATCCTTTCTAGGATTTGCATCTAGAAAGCTCAAACTCAGGTCCTTCCTCTCTATCTCTCTCTCAATTTTTTCCTCTCATAAGTATTTGCTGAACACTTATTAAGTGTCAGGCACTGAGGACACAAAGGCACTAGGAACTGCAAGGCAGTATGGGAGACAGACATGTACTGGCAGCACACTGAATTACAACCTAGTGAGCAGAGTGTAGAAAAGAGAAACAGCCTGTGTCAGGGTTTTGTTTAGGAGTGAAAGGCAGCCCAGGAAGAGATGGAGAGTGTTAATGGTAGTTGGTGCGGCAGAGGTCGGTGTGGGGTGTTTGAGGAACAGGAAGCAGGCCAGAAGGCCATGAAAACAATATAGCCAACCTAGGACTTGGACTTGGGCATCATCCAGCAGGCAATGGCATCTACAGTAGTCTCGAAGTAAGGTATGTGAACTGTGAGGTGAGTGCCTACAGGGGAGAAAGGTCTCGGCAGAGGTGGGATGCTTTTCAATACACCCAGGGGAGATAGCGGTGAGTGGGTAGGGGCTTCATATTTCCTAGTTGGGTGACTGGGCAAGTCACTTGATTTTACCTATTCTTCATAGGTTTGAGCTATAGAATTAAAGAAATAGTGTCCATTAAAGTACATTGTGGACAGAAAACTTTCTATATAAATACTAGCCATTCCAAATCCTAGCTTTTCTTTTAATTTTGCTTCTTCTATCCCCCAGGAGCTCTTTTATGCCTGGATTTAAAGAAAGTTTTAACTGGAGGATGTTGGCTTTAACAGAATAACAGGACAGAAAAAGAATAGCATAAAAGATACAATCTACAGGGTACAATTTTTTTTTCTCTTTACAGAAATTTAAAAAAATTCTTCTGACAGGATGCTATTTCTAAAAAAAACTTTAAAGCAGGAGGAAAAAATAGTTGGCATTATTTACGTAGGTGGACTATGTACTTCATTTTTTTTTGGATTAAAGGCCAATAAAATAGAGGCCACTCAGTTGGAAAGAAGGAAAGATGTGAGAGAAACAGTTTCAGGGTTTGCAGAAAAGTATGAGGCAGGTACCTGTTTCGGTGGCCTGGTCTTGGAAAAGCCCATGTGACAGGGACAGTGTTGGTCCACAGGATTTTTCTAAATTATATATGACAAAGCAGAGTTCCTGACAGAGGGCATGACTTGGCCTAGAGCACAGATGACCTTGAACCCCAGAACCTCCAGGCCCCAGATGGCTCCCTCCGAAGGCTGGGAAGAAGGCAGTGGGGATAGGGAGGGATGCAGGGAAAGAAGGCTGGTGGGAGAAAGACAGAGAGATCAGGGAATGGCTGTGCTCAAGCCATGCTGAGGATTTTGGAAAGGGTAAACAACATGTCATTTATCTGCTTTTAATTGCTTATTTTTACATGCTTCCTTCCTTAGTTTCTGAAAGAAGTAGATACCCTTTAAAAATATCTGTCCTTTACAGAATGTAGCTTTTTCTAAGGATCACAGATATCTAAAATTGTTCCCCTGGCCTGCAGCGTCCAAGGAGAATAGAAAGAGGCCTGTTTTGAAGGGCGGGAGTTGGAACCCCTAGCTTCAGTCCCATTTCCCAGTGTCTTGCCCTTTGAGTTGCCTCATTTTTACTCTGTCAATAAAAAGAATGTAGCTTGCTGCTGGCACCATTTAATAATTCAAAAATAAATATTACTTTCAAGCTCAGCAATGCCTTTCTAGGTGATTTACAATAAAATGACTCCATACCTTGAAGACACCGATTTGTAGCATTGTCTGTTTTTATTGTTGGACAGGCTCAGAGAAAGCTTGCCCTGCCCCCTGAAGGGTCCATAGGTGGCCCAAAGCCAGCCCTGCTAGGGTTCAGTCTTCTCAACTACCTGTGCCCCCTCATTTTATCCTCCCCCTGCTGGGACCTGAGTTCTTTCCCCCTCCTTTGGGAGGGGGGTCACTTAGCATACTCCTTCTACACCACTATCTCTGCGAGACACTAGATGCTGTTCAGAAAGAAAAGGTGAGTGTTTCCAGCACAACAAAAGCTATGAGAGCATTTGATGGTTAATCTGATGAGGACTGCCTTGAAGAGGAGAGAAACTAGCTGCTCTTTCTTCTCTAAAGCAGCAGCAGGTTCTGAGCTAACACAGCCCAGGATTTAGAATCAGAAGTTGGGGGTGGGGGTGGGAGTGGGAGTGAATTAACCAGGAGCTCTTTGGGCAATTTGACTTCTGCATTCCCACTGGCCCCTTCCCCACACCTCCCTTAGATTAGGACCCCTGCAGGCACAGCCTTCTACCTGGCCTTTTGGTCTCCATCCCCCTGCTCCCATTGCTTTTTCACTTTGTTGTTGACTTGAACTGGCTGCACTGGACATATGTTTAAATCTCCAGCAGAAAACTTATTGCCCGGTAGGATAAATGAGGTACCAAGCTCTTCCAGAACCCGCCATGTTCAAACCCTCCGGTTCTCCCTCACTTCTTACCGTGCCTCCTCGCTCCTTCCCCTCTCTTGCTTGGGCATCTGTGTCCACTCCTTCTAGCCCACCTGGTGGACTTCCATGCATTTGCATGTTTAGGCCCCAGCTTACAGGCTCCTATCTCCAAATATTGCTTGGTTACTTCCCACAGCCCTTTGAGGTCATAGCCCTCATTACTTTTTCTCGCAGCATCTATCACCACTGGGAACCAGCCAGTGTCCATCCTCCTCACATCACCCCCAATGTAAGACACAGAGGGGAGCCATTCTGTCATGAGAAGGCTCATCTCTTTAACTCTGAGGACTGAGGCCATGAGTAGGAGACAGTGGCTGCAAATGTACTTTGTAGAGTTTTATAAATATTAGGTTTTGTCTCCATTATTTAAAAAATGAAATCCAAAGGAAAGGACCTCACAATTTGGATTGCTGAGAGGACAGACCATCAGACCTGTCAACACTCCTTCTTGTCTAGGAGTCTTATATGACAAAATGTCTGAAACTTTGGGAGTCCTCAAACATTTGTGAGCGATAACCAGCTTCCAAGTCATATGTCCAGGGATTCTGAGACCAGTTGAACCAATTTTTTCTGGTATAATGTTATTTTAGAAATAAATAAGCCCTTCACTGGCTCAGGTAAACTAGTTCTATATGTACTTTATATGATTATGGCAAGGTTCTCATGACACCTACTCCTAAGAACAGAGAGGATCACCTTTTAGCCGAACTGTCATATTTTGAGGTGCTCTCTCAGTTATATATTTGAATTACAAAATTCTGTTTGAGAAGACACATTTACTTGAAATGACCTACATCACTGCTAGTTTGGGATGATTATAGAGATTTACTAAAAAAAAATAGTTTAAAAAATTAACTTAACTTAGAAATTACTCTTGGAAGTCTGAGTTCACAATTAAGACTTTGACAAGGTTCAAAACATGCTACGCCAAAATATGACATCTTGTCATACTGAAACCAGGCTGAAATAATTAAAGAAACGGCAGGTACAGAAAGGACTCTCTGACCTTCCCTTGAAGCAGGTCGTAAAACCCGCATGTGAGAGGTGCCCTTCCTACACCTGGAGATGGAGGGGCTCTGAGGTATATGAATGAGCAGGCCTTGCCAAGTTTGCCCAGTTTACTACACTTAGCTCATGGCTCTTTTGTCCTGTCACATTTTCCCACAACTTTCCCATCTATATCAAATCTAGCATGAGTTTTCCTGCTTCTTCAGATCTTCATCTCCTTATGAAGGCTCAAATGCTTATCTTATGCTAATTTGTATATTATTACAGGGGCCCCAGCCAAGAATTTTGAAGGGTAGAACAAAATGGTATTTTTATTCTCTTACAGCTCTTACAGATCAGTTTTTAAAGCAATGTAGTAAGTAGTTATGAAACTCTCTAATAACAAATAAGAACCTGTGTCAGGTGACACAGTCTCTAGTGAGAGCCTGAGATCTGTTCAGAATCTGCAGTGTCTTAAACAACACTGGAAGAGTGGAGAGGCAGTGCTCCTGGAACTGTTCAAATTACTGCATAATCATTATGAAGAAAAAAGGTAAAATATCTAAATCTATATATTATTTGATACGTATGTGTGACTAGGTCGAGTTAAACAGTATAAATAGACTTGCAGCTATTTTATCTCTATAGCCCAAAGTTTATATATTTAAATCAGCTTCAAAACTATTTTATACCTCCTTCATTCATTAAAAAAAAGGAAGGTTGCTTTATATTGAGAATCACCTCAAAATCATGTAATTACACTAACCCACAGTTTAAACCAGTCTGTAGCCTGAATTTGAAATACCTTTAGAGATCCAGATAAATAAGTAGTAATCATCCTTTCTTGATCACTTTCACACTCATTATGCTTTTTTTAAATAGATTCCTTCACACTCACTTGTTCAATCCCACAAACATTTATTGGGCATCTTTCAGCCTGCCTTGGGTCTGCCACTGGGCTAGGCTGGGAATGAACACTCAGGGAGATCCTAGTCCTCTTCCTCTCTTGAATCTTTTGGTTCTTTGACCCATACCTGAGTCTGGACATCTATTACATTTGCTCTGCTGACTGCTCTGTATTTTCTGTTTGAGCCACATTCTTTAGAAAAATCCATCCTGCCTTCTCCCCACTCTTGTGGAATCTATGAAAGCAGGAACTGAGTTCTGTTCATTGCTACACTTCCAGAGACTCAGAAAATGCACAGCACATTTGATATTTTCTTGATAAATTGCACTGAATTGAACTGAACTGAATCTGGAGATGTTTTAAATTGAAATATGCTTGGATGCTATTCTTGCTATAAGAAAGAGATGTAAATGATCTGGATCTGGGACTATCTATTAGTGCCCTGCGGCTGAGACAGCCCTCAGGGACAGAGTGTATAAAACACATATCATCAAGGTTCCAAGGTGCATTACTTCTCTGTCCAAGACATTTTTCTAATAGGACAGAAGTAAATTAAATGCATGCCATCACCAGGCATAGAGGTTTTTACATTAAGATTTTGTACACTCACAAGCATTAAAAGAACAGTAATTTCCCAAGACAAGTGACTTTAAATGGCAATGACCAACTCCAGATTCAAGGTTCTCTACAAATCTTCTAAAATTGACCACAATCAATTATTTTAAGCTTTTTAGATATAAAGAGGGATATCTAAGATTATACATGTCTAAGAATTTTTCAATTGGTACAATATAATAAAGATAATTGGGAGATACTGATATACAAGTAGCCTAAAATTCATGACAATTAGAAAATCATTCCAAAGCAAATAGTCATCTTTCAGTTTATACTGAACAATAAAGTTGTAAAAAAGACAAAGCAGATAATTATAAAATAAACATATCTAATTAAATAAATAGAGAATAAGAAAAAAAAACCCTCCCAAAGCCATAGGCTATTATTATAATTGAGCACTGAAATTTATATTGGAGCTTCTAAAGTGCTAAAGTAACTACATAAATAAGTAAGTAAATAAATAAATAAATAGGTTAAATAATTTTTATTGCTGAATAAAAGCAAATAGTACTTGTCATGATAGAATATTCTATCATGAGCCAGCATAGTCACTGCTATTTTCATGGGATAAGTGCTGAGTTCATAGATTATTGTTTCTCCTGTAAACTTTGCCAAAAATTTAAAACAGCTTATGTACACAGTAGGTCTGTTCTGTATGCAGTTTTCCTCTCAAGAATGAGACATAATAAGGGCAGGATGAACCTGAAATCGAAATCAAATAGGGCATAAAACTAACATTCATTAGATATTAATAGGGAAAGGCATGCTAATCATGGACAGATAAGGGACTGGTGTGCATGTAAAATTGTCTCTACATTTCAAAAAAGGTAATATCTTAAACAAAACCAGTGTTGTCTGCAAGGTAGAAGATGGGGAGTTGGCTCTTCTGGGGCTTCAACAAGTTCTTCTTAAGACCCTGAGAGAAAGCAGGCAGGCATGAAGACATAGCTGTTGCTGGGTGGTGATTGATAGGGCATTGAAGAACATGCCTACCATGCACATTTAACACACTGCTGTTTCTTCTGACTGAGGTCTTGAGTATAAGCACTTGGGACTGGTGTGTGACTTCTACTGTGAGCCCTACAACCACCTGTTTGATCTTCAGGTTGTAGAAATCTAAAACCTACTCAGAAGTCCTTTCTCTACCCATTTGCCTAAGCCCTCTTGAGATGCCCTGTGAGCAGGCAGAAATCACCAATTGAATTGCATCTGCATTTTATGCATTCATGGGAGTGAGGGCACATGAAATCTCTATCAGACTATAAGCTGTAAAGAATGTGGAAAATCACATTCTACCCTTCTATCATCCCAGCACTGTGAAATGGTGGCACCAATCTGCTGAAAGCAAAAACCAGTTTATAAATCTATATTAGATAGTGCATATTCTCTGCAATCAAAACCTTGGAAAAAGTTGCTTCAAATATTCAAATATATGTCTTTTTATATAGAGAAATTATTTTATGTGTGTCTTCTTTAGCCTCCTAACATTTTTTTAAAATCAGATACTGAACAACCAGAAAGAAGGTCAGTAAGAAAATAGAGGACTTGAAAACAGTATGTAGCAATTGGACCTAACAGCCATATACAGATTACTCCACCCAACAATACCAGAATATGCATTTTTTTCCTCAAGTGCACATGAAACACCCTCTAGAGTAGACCATCCATTAGGCCACAAAACAAATATTAATAAATTTAAAAAGATTAAAATTATGTAAAGTAACTTTTCTGCTTATAGTGGAGTAAAAGCAGAAATTAATAGAAGGAAAACTAGAAAATTCAGATATGTGAAAATTAAACAATACACTCTTCAAAAATCAATGTATTAAGGAAGAAACCACTAGGAAAATCAGAGAATATCCTGAGACAAATGAAAACAAAAACACAACATATCAAAATTTATAGAATGCTGTAAAGCAGTGAAAAAAGGAATATTTGCAGCTGTAAATACTTACATTAAAAAGAAGAATCATCTCAAATTGAAATATAACATTACACTTTAAGGAACTAGAAAAAGAAAAACAAACTAAAACCAAAGTTAGCAAAAGAAAATAATGAAGAATTTGAGCAGAGATGAATAAATTAAAAGTGAAAAATAATAAAGAAAATGAATGAAAAAGCTGGTTCTTTAAAAACATCAGTAAAGATGACAAAGTTTTAGCTAGATTGACTAAGAAAGAAATAAAACTCAAATGATTAAAATTAGAAATAAAAATGAGAACATTATTACCAATTTTGTGGAAAAGAAAAGGATTTTAGAGACTACTATGAATAATTGTATGCCAGCTTGGATAACTTACATGAAATAGACAAATTCTTAGAAATGCACATACTACCAACACTGAATCATGAAGAAGTGGAAAATCCAATGATACCTATATAACTCGTAAAGAGATTAAATCAGTAAATAAAAACCTCCCAACAAAGAAAATCCCTGGACCAGAGGACTTCATCAGTGAATTCTACTGAACATTTAAAGAGATATTAACACTAATCCTTCCCAAAGGCTTCCAAAAAATTTTTAGGAAACACTTCCTAATTAATTCTCTGAGGGCAGCATTACCCTAATACCTAAGCTAAACAAACATGACAAGAAAAGAACATTACAGGCCAATACCTCTGATGGATATTGACAAAGATCCTTAACAAAACACCAGCAAACTGAATCCAGTAACATACTGAAAGGATTAGACATGAGAAGGAAAGAAAACTACAGGCCAATATTCCTGGTGAATATTGATGTAACAATCTTCAATAAAATACTAGCAAACTGCATTCAGCAGCAGATTAAAAGGATTATACACCATGACCAAGCGGCATTTATTTCTTGAATGCAAGGATGGTTAATAAATAAAAAAATCAATCAATGTAATATATCACATTAACAGAAGAAAAGAAAAAAGCTCACAATCATTTCGATTGATTCAGAGAAGCAACTGATGAAATCTATCACCCTTTCATAATAAAAACACTCTATAATCTATGAATAGAAGGCAACTACCTTAATATAACAAACCACATGTGAAAAGCCCACAGCTAACATTATACTCAATGGTAAAAAAATAAAAATTTTTTTTAAGATCAGAAATAAGATAAGGATGCTTGCTTTCATGCTTTCACTACTTCTATTCAACACAGTTTTGGTGTTTAAACCAGAGTGATTTAACAACGAGAAGAAACAACAGGTGCCAAATTAGAAAGGAAGAAATAAAATTATCTTTGTTCACAAATGACAGAATATTACATGCAGAAAACACTAGAGTCCACAAAAATGTTGTTAGAACTAGTGGATGAGTTGAGCAAAGTTGGAGGATACAAAATCAATACACAAAAATCATTTGCCTTTCTATATACTAACAATGAACAATTCAAACAGGAAATGAAGAAAACAGTTCTTTTATAATAGCTTGAAAAAGAATAAAATACTTAGAAATAAGAAGGTAAAAGACTTGTACACTGAAAACTATAAAGAATTGCTGGAAGAAATTAAAGATACAAATAAATGGAAGTATATACTGTGTTTAAGGTTTGGAAGACTCACACTTCCTGCTTTCAAAACTACTAAAAAGCTATTATAATCAAGAGTGTGGTACTGGCATAAAGAGTGATGGGTAGACCAATGAAATAGAAAATAGAGCCCAGAATTAAACCCTCAAATATATTGTCAAAAGATTTTTGACAAGGACACTAAGACCATTCCATAAAGAAATGATAGCCTTTTCAACAAATGGGGCTGGGAAAACTGGATATCCACATGCAAAAGAATGAAGTTGAATTCTTATCTTACACCATGTAAAACAATTAGCTAAAAAGGATAAAATACCTAAATATAAGTGCTTTCAAATATATAAAATATAAAAACGTAAAAACAATAAAACTTTTAGAAGAAAATATAGGAGAAAATTTTTATGACATTGGGTTTGGCAATGATTTCTTGGATACAATACCAAAGCGCAGATTTAAAAAAATAGATAAATTGGACTTAATTAAAATTTAAAACTTTTGTTTAGATCAAACAACACTATCAACAGAATAAAAAGGCAACCCACCGAATGTAAGAACATATATGTAAATCATATAACTGATAAGGGATTAATATCCACAATATATAAATAACTCATACAACTCAATAACAAAGAAACAAATAATGCAATTAGAACATGGGTAAGAGATTTGAACAGACATTTCTCTATAGAAGATGTGTAGCTAGCCAATGAGCATGTGAAGAACGGCTCATCATCACTGAAGATTAGAGAAATGCAAATCAAAACCACAGTGAGATACCACTTCACATATATTAGAATGGCTATTACAAAAACAAAACAAAACAAAAAATTCCTAGAAAATAATTGTTAGCAAGAATGTAGAGAAGTAGAAACATTTGTGCACTGTTGGTGGAGATGTTAAATGGTACAGCCACTATGGAAAACAATATGTCAATTCCTCAAAAAGTTAAACATGGAATTACCATGTGATCCAGCAATTTCACCATAAGTGTTGAAAGCAGATTTTTGAACAGACATTTGTTACAGTAATGTTCATAGCAATATTATTCATAAGAGTCAAAAGGTAGAAACATGGTGATAGAAAGAAATCTAACTCTGGGCAGTGAATACACAATGTAATCTATATATGCCTTACTGTTGAATTATACATGTAAAACTTACTGGATTTCATTAACCAATGTAATAATAATAATAATAATAATAATAATAATAATAATAATAATAGTAAAAAGGTAGAAACAACCCAAATGCCATCATCAATGAATAAATGGATAACAAATGTGGTAAAAATATACAATGTAGATTCAGTCTAAAAAGGAAGAAAATTCTGACACATGCTGCATAATATCTTGAGGATATTATTTAAAAGAAATGTGATTCTACTTATATTAGGGGCCTAGATTAGTTAAATTCATAGCAACAGCAAGTAGAAGAATGATTTCTAGGGACTGGAGGAGGGAAATGGGATTTATTGTTTAATGGCTACAGAGTTTCAGCTTGGGAAGATGAAAATGTTCTGGGGCTGGATGATGGGGATGGTTGCACAGCACTGTGAATGTACTCAATGCCACTGAATCCATATGCTTAAAAATGGTTAAGATGATAATTGTTATGTTTTGTGTATTTTATTGCAATTAAACATTTCCTGGTTAAATTTAATAATTAGTGTAGAAGTTGCACATTAATATGAATTTCAAATTTGGCACCAGATATATTTAGGTTTAGTTTTTAAAAAAATATTTAAATTTATTGCTTTACATTGACAAGTTTTTCCAATTAGACACAAGCCCAGAATTTCCTACTGTATTACAGCTTGTCTGTTTCACTTAACTCATTACATACCAGGGCCTCAAAATTATTTGGGTTTGAAATCTATGTACCTCCATCTTGCATCTCTACTGTTTTTACTGATTTGCCAGACCTTATCTATTGGGTGAAAGTTATTCTTAGTTATCCATAGGAATGTGTGGTTCAATGGCAAGAGGTTGGATTTTGGACCTCAGTTTAGACTTAGAATTGAAGACTAGCTCTGTCTTCTCGGCCCTATGCACACAAAGCTTCAGTTTTTTATTTGTAAAATAAGATTAAGAACATTAATTTTGTAGGGTTGTGGGAGGTTTAGATTGTAAATACAAAAGCACATAGCATGGGCCTGTTGGGCACTAGAGGAGTCAGCAAGTGTTGGTTTCCCTCTTTTTGTTTTCATGAGTGATGAGTCTTCTTGTGAAATGAAATGGTGACTGTGCTGTGCAATTTTCATAGATTAGTGGTGAGACAGAATGGGGAAAGTGGTTTTGATAGCTTGCATAAGGATCTCCTGTGGTGAGCTAAACTGTAAGATCCTAAAGGACAAGGACTAGTTGTCTTTATCTTTTATTTATAGGTCCAACATGCTGCTTAACAAATGTGTGGGGAATAATAGTTGAATTTTGTCAGTGTAGTAAAATAAGCATCAAAATGGCATTTACCTAGTTTTGATGGAAATCTGTGGGAGAAAAAACAGGTCATTTTGACCTTTGGGAATAGAATATGGCTTTCAGTACAGGTGAAGATAATACCTTATGCTTGCAGAAATCTGGAAAAAAATTAAAGTGAGAAAAAGGGGAAGTCAAGAATTATAAGCTTATTATTCATTTTTTCCTTCTTGCTGCAATATTCTCATTTCTTTAAGGTTTTTTTTTTTTGGGGGGGGGGTGGGTGGGAGGGATCCAATTTGCAGAACAGATGCTTTTCCCAGAACTTGTGGCCAACCTTCTCCTAAACCTACCCTTCCTCCCTGCAACACAGAACATTCCAGGGAACACATTTTGAGCAGTAAGAGCTTTTCCTCTCAGCTTTACTCTCAAACTCTAGAGTACGATGGAAGACATGAAAGAATAAAATGAATGTTATCAAATTTTTGACATTGGCTATTATTTTTCTTTTCTTTTTCAAGAGATATTCATGCTTTGTTTTATGCAGAAAGAAGACAGGACACCTAGGGATTGATAAATTCATAAAATGGAAGAATATCTCTAGGCTCCATCCTGATCCCAGCTGTAGTCCAAACAAAACAAAACAAAAACAAAATCAGAAAGAACTGTGAGCTAAAGACAGAGCAACAGCTGGATATTTAGCCAACCACTGTGTAAATAAATCATTAGAGACCAAATTGGTATTATTAGTGCATGATGGTGTTCCCTGCAAAGCTACAATAAGTTGCTTTGAATTTGTCCCATCATCCTTGCAAGTTTCGGCTTCATGGCCTGATCGGTCTCAGGAGTCATCTCACAATAGGTCACTACAAGCTCTCTCTGCCTGTTAATGGACCACACTTCTGGAACACTTTTCAAGTCCTTTGCTTGTAGATTTGCAAAAATAATACCAGAAAAGATATTTTACCAGTCTTTTTTTTTTTTTTTTTTTTTTTTTTTTTTTTTTTTTTTTAAGATAGAGTCATCTGGACTTGAAAAACTCTCTCAGGGTCTCAAGGACTAACCAATATGTGTCACATGGTAAGTGGGAAGTGCTTTCCAAATGGCAGAAAATGATATTGAGAGAAAGTTGCTTTAATTTAAGGATGTGTTAATAACCCATTTCTTTAATGGACTCCTATACTCCTGGCATTTAAAATAAGAATAATGACTTCTTGATCTCAAGTAATGTAATAGTATTTTCAAAATGTTTCTTTATACATTGTCTTAGCACAGGCTATGGTTTGATGTTTTTCACATTAACTTTGGTATCCATAGTTTCCATAAAATTTCTGTCTAGAAGTCAGCCAACACTCCTGGATTCTGAAGATACTTGTTTAAATTTCCTCATCTAAGCAGAAGATGACCAAATTAAAAAGAATGGCATTTTAGCTTATGTTGGTTTCAAGCATCAGCAGCTAAATCTACCGAGGCTTTATTTTAAAATGGCCTGTAAGGACCTCTTTTTCACTCCACGCTTTGCCACCTAAGAAGGCTCTTGAATAGATCATTGTTGAAAGCATGGTCTCCAAGGCACACTGCCTAGTTGTGAGTCCTGGTGTTGTGACATTAGGCAAGTCACTTCGCATCTTTGAGTCTCAATTTCTTCATCTACAAAATAAGGATTCCATTAAGTTTTCATGAACTCCCACTTATAAATATCCAATGCTGGGGATGTAGCAGTGAGCAAAACCCCAAATATCCTTGCTGTCCTAGAACTGACATTTTATGGAGAGAGGAAACAATAAACAAATGCCCTAGGGGGTGAACACAAGGGATGGAGAACCCGGTAGGTGCCGGGGAGAGGGGAGCCCTAGTTCTCTAGGGTGGGAGGCAAGCCCCTGATAGGATGGCACTTGACTGAGCCCCTAGAGAAGTCTGGGATGAGCCCTGTGGGTCTTGGGAGCAAGCAGTTGCAGATCTAGAAAGCTGTCATTGCAAAGTCCTTGGATGGGGCCAGCCTGCGTGTGAGAGGAACAAAAGAAGGCCAGCAAGGCGGGCTACATAAGTGGGAGCCCCAGAGCAAAATGAAAAAGTGGGGTACTGGCGGTGGGGTGAGGGTGAGAGTGGCAATCTTCCCTTCCCATGGCTGTCACCACACCTCTCAACAGACAGGAGACCTCTCCCCGGAGACGGCAACCTCAGCGTCAGATCCTGCGAGATGCTGGAGACGCGCGACCTCCTAGCACTCTACATGCCCTGCCAAGATCCCCATCGAAAGTGGAGGGTGACCATGGAGTAAGGCATTTTTTGGTTAATGGTACCAGGTTGGTCTAATGGGTAGTGGGAAGGAGGGTCTCAGGAGCCGGGTGTGCATTAGTAGCAGTGAGCTGATCGTCACAGGCGGGACCCATCTGGCGGTGGCTTCCAGCCCCAGGTACAGGCTCTATGGTCTTTGCTTACCAAACACACATACATATATAAAATTAATAATAATATCATACAGCGACCCAGAGTGTCACACCTTAAGAGGGGCTCTTTGGAGTGGGGCACTGCGTTCCTGCCCTGGGTGAGGGCAGAGCACAGGGGACCCGCAGCGAGAGACCTAGCCAGGGTCTGCAGGGACTTTCTGGGCTGCATAAAACTTTGGGTGGGGTGAGAAGATACTGGAGGGTCTAGAGCAGACAGTGACATGACCAGGTTTATATTTGAAAGGATCACTTCAAATTTGCAATTTGTTAAGGATTGGATGTGGGATAGAAGTGAATGAGAAGAATCAAGGATGACTCCAAAGTTTCTGTTCTAAACAGCTAGAAGAATGGAGTGCTATTTTCTGAAATGGGATCTTCTTGGGTTGAAAATAAAGCTAAGGGGACATACTTCTTTGGATTGTTTTGAGGATAAAGAAGTCAGTAAAGCAAAAGTTTACAATAGTGACATACAATAAACATCCAATAAATGTTATTTCTCCCAATGTTATAACACATTTAAAAAAATCTGAACAAATAAATAGAATATCTGTTACTCTGGTTCATTTAAAAACATTTAAAATAATTTAGAAATCCCCAAAAAAACCCACCCACAGCAGTTTGTAGGATTCTTATCAGAGCCTTTTTCATAATTATATTTTAATTAACACATACAAGTTTATAGTCAATCTCTTAGTTGATTTTGAATGTCCAAATTAAGTACTAAAAATAACATGGAAATGGCAATTTGATGAATAGCATCTGGGAAATCCTATTTAGAATTGTGATTTTAGCACTAAAAAATATTTTTCATTGGTCACTGAAGAGAAGTGAGACACTTTCATAGAAGAACTGCATTCATAAATCAATATTCTTATCCTGATTCCTATAGGATGAATCATTTGACTTTTAGAAATGGCATAGGAGAAATTCCTGGGCAAACTCTCACAGGTTTCATTTTTCCTATGGAGAACACTATGGAATGAAGAGCAGGTTAGATAGACTGGCATAAAAATCTGACTTAGCTTTTTCCCTTACAACATTTCAGATATGCTGAAAAAATCCTGATGTATCAAATGCTCTTTTATTATATATAATAGGATTATAACATGGAAATACTTCAAACATTTGGCAGTAGTATGCTAAGAATACTAATTTCCCACTTCATCCAGAATTGGATATTTAGTGTTTTGTTTGAGGTTTACTCATAGTATATTTGACATACATATATTCAAATACAAAATCACATTCAAAAGCCAGAGAGACTGCTTTTTGGAATCTAGCTTTCTGCTTTAGTTTTTACAGAGGATAATCAATTCAGAATTTCCTGTAATTGCACATTGGTTTTATGATAAAAACATGCATTACCTATGTGTGAAGTACTCTGTGACCTTGAAGCATCATGTAAATGCACTTAAGTTTTATTTGAATAATCAGAGGCCCAGAGGGCCAACCGTCATGTCTACTGACTTCCCACCCTTTGGGACGACAGAATCAGAGTTTGAACCCAGGTCTTTGGCTGGTTCGGAGGTTGATACTTCTTAAAGATTATAATATATGGATTTTTGTCTAGTGTTTAACACCTCCATCCATTTACTTATCACCCTTATTACTTTTACTTACCATATATTGAATGCCTACTGTTTGTTGTTTTGGGTTCCTTAAAGAATACATTATCACAGCCCTCCCAGCAATGTCAGCTTCCAGAGGGCCAGCAGGGGAGTCTTGACCGAGTAGTTAAATTAATTTATAAGCAAATATTTTTGAGTTCATATCTTCAAGTTAATTTAAACTTTGATGTTATATCTGAGGCAATTTTTCTAAATATTTCTCATATAGTAATTTTGAGGCATGTGAATATACACATTTGATAAAGAATTTGTTTTACTGTGAATGGATGGATACAAACGTTATAACTTACACAGTGTTTTGGGACCACAAGAAATTAATATCAAGGTGAGCAAGAAATCAATACAGTCTTTGTTTTACCCTTCCCTGAATAAAAAAAATGAGAATTGTGTAATGGGTAGCAATATTGAACAAAGGACATAGTCACCTTTACAATATGTTTCTGTACAGCACAGATATTGTTGACCTTTCATTATATTGTTTATTAACTAATAATAACAAAAAGTACATGATTTATTGTGAGTTTCCTACATAGTGGACTTTTCTAAGAGTTTTATAAACCCTGTGAGGTAGATACTATTATCACTGGTATTTTATGGATGAGGAGACTGAATCTTAGTAGATGGAATAACTGACCCAATAAACTGTCTGCTGACACAGTCCCACACTTGGATTTTTATACTTTTCCCTAACCCAGTGTGGCTGGAAACTTGCAAACTTCGTTTTTCAGATTCCTTGCTTTACTGGGGTTCATGGGAGGCAGTGGAAAGTATTCATAACTAATTAAATGTGGGAAGAAAATAGAAACCGTCCTGTGTCTGGCTGTGGCAGGTGACAGCACACTATTGCAGTAGTTGCTAGCAGTTCTAGTACCACTGGAAGATGATCATGGACTCCTGCAGATGCACTGCCAGCAAAAACCTAGGCTTTTTGGAGCCTACACGCTGCAGCAAGGCAGAGGAGTGTGGGCTCACATAAGCATTACTCTTTCTAGGATGATATGGCTTTCTGCAGTTTCTGATGTCTGGGGCCACCAAATTTCTCTTTTTTGCTTCTTCATCTCCCAAATATCGTCCCTTAATTCCCCAATTTAGATAACTTTCTGTCTGCGGTACCTAGAGGGGTTTGTATTTTCCCAAATAAACCAATACTGTATGCATTTAGCTTATATTATCATCTCCAGCTCACTTCTCACAGTCTAAGTGTGGATAGATAGTACCTATTTTCCTGATCTCAAGAGCTGTTTTGGCATATTCACCATGGCCCAGCTGCTGAGGATCCCATCAGCCCTATCTGCACCACAGCTCTGTAAGTTTATGCTGGCACAGTGCTCACAGAGTCATAGAGCTCCTATGTCAACAGAATTACTTCATATGGTATAGCTACAAGTTTGACAAACTCATGTGAAATATCTAAAATCCAACTGAATATCAATATATTATCTGTAATCCTTGAGGCTAAAGAAAATGCAGGATTCCATAGAATTTAAAGTTCTTCTAAGACATAAAGAAAGCTACACACACACACACACACACACACACACACACACACACACAATCAGTTTCTGCCTCTTTTCATTCCTCAGATATCTGACTAATTGGTCAACCTTAGTGAGAATTATGGACTTCTGTGAATAGACTGAAGAATTAGGTAATGTGTTTATTCTGCATGCATGGATGTGGCCAAGTGGCACCTCTTTTGAGCTGTGGCTTATTGACTTAGCAATTGTAAATAGGACTTAATGAGTCTCTTCAGCATTTCCAAGAAAAACCAGTGTCCTGGTTAATACCTGTTTTGTTAACTGGAATGGCAATTGCATTCTCTAATGGATGAGACTCAAATAGGATTAAGTATCACAGTTAAGTTAAAAGAAGTAAAATCCTGGCATTAGTATTTTGCAGTTAAGAAGGACTATGTTTATACTTAATGTTTAATTTTGTTGAAGTTTTTAAGAAAATATGACCAATTAGAAGGACAATCGTATGACCTAAGTTCATGACACTTTGACAGACAACTCAGTTGTGGATTTTTCCTCTTGTTGTAAACAATTGGAAACTTGGAAAAAATATATCAAACCACTGTTTTCAGATGCTGGACAATATGCAGTGCAGGCCTACATACTAGACAGAAAGAAAGTAAATCAGGTGAGATCGACATTTGCCTTGGCTTTTATCTGGTGGCACGTTCTATACTAAAGCACAACAGGAGGGGGAACTCAAGTAGATCTCTGCTCTCAAAGCCAGATGTCAGTATTTAGAAAAGCTGAGATGTCTGGAATTTGTGGAAAAGAGGGAATAATGTAGAGAAAAAGCTCCAGATATCTGCAAAGAATTCCTTTTGCATTTTTGGCTGAATACTAAGCCATATGTGCATAAATTTAGCAAAAATAAACTTCTGAGGAGCTGTAGGCTAAAAAATTCCCAGACGTTACTGTTATGTGGGCCTGAGAGACTGTAAATTCTGACAAGCCATAAATAAAAGACTTGATTGAACACTTGGAGCATTTAGAAAAGACTCCAGACAGATCAAACCTTGAAAAATAGGATTAACTAGCCCTAGAATAATAGATACTCCGGATTGGGTGTAACAATGCCTAAAAACAAGCCCTGAAAGCATCAAGTTCATCATAAGTAAACTATGTGCCTGCTGGGTCAAAATTCAACATTCTTCAGAAGAGGACAACAAAATTCAGATTCACGATATTCAGCATCAAATCAAACACTAGTGGCCATTTAAAGATGCAAAAGAATGTGACCCATAACTGGAAGAAAAACCAATCAATAGAAACAGAACCTGAAATGACAAAGATAATGGAATTAACGGACAAGAACTTTAAAACTATTATAAATTTGCTTAAGAATGTGGAAGAAAACATGAACATGATGAAGGAAAAAATGAAAGCTATTTTAAAAAGGCCCAAATGAAACTTTAGAGATAAAATAATGCAATATCAGAAATAAAAAGTCCAGTTGACAGGATTAACAAAATATTAGGCTTCGGAAAATAAAAATTAGTGAACTTGAATACATAGCAATAAAAACCATCCAAAATGAAGCACACAGAGAAAAAAAAAGATGAAAAACCAACCAACCAACAAACATGAATCCCAGTGAACTATGAAACAATAGAAAACTATTTATCATATGTATTAAAGTGGGAGACAGAAAAATATTGGAAAGTATGATGGCTGAAAAATTTCCAAATTTGATTGAACTGTAAACCAAGAATCTCAACAAACCACGTGTAGTATAAATACACAAATGAACATATATGTGCACACATGCATGCACCCACTCACATGCACGCACGCGCACACACACACACACATACACACACCATCATACACATTCCCCAAAGTACTTTATAGTTAAATTGCTGAAGAATCGTGATAAAGAAAAAAATCTTAAAAGCAAGCAGAGACAAAAGACATGTTTTATGCACAGGAACAGAGATAAGAAAGGCACTGGAAATAGCACAAGTCAGAAAACAGTGGAACAGCATCTATAAAGTGCTAAAAGAAAAGAAAGTACCTGACAAACTAGAATTCCATATCTAGGAAACCATCCTTCTAAAATCAAGGCAAAATCAAGACATTTCAAATAAATAAGAACTGAGGAATTTGTCAGCACTAGAACGGCACTATATAGAATGTTAAAGAAAGTTTAGGTTGTAGGGAAATAATATTAGATGTGAAATTAGACCTACACAAAGTAATGGAGAGCACCAGAAATGGAAAATATTGGGTAAATGTAAAATGCTTCCCCTCATTTTAAATTTATTTAAAGATAACCATCTGTTTAAGTAAAAATTATTACAGTATATGGTGGGGATTATAACACATGTAGAAGTAAATGTATGATGACACCAGCACAAAGAGTGGGAGGAGGTAAATGGAAGTACGTTATTGTAAGCTTTATATATGGATTGGTTAAGTGATTTTGAAGGTAGATGGTGATAAGGTAAAGATACATATATGATCAATTTAATGTATATCGATTTCGACTTAATTTTTTGTTTAGTCACCTGCAGATGCCATTAAGTCGCTAACAGTGAGGTGGCTTAATACCTAAGATGGCCGACGGCTGATGCAATTGAGACCTCACACTGCAGCAGGGACCTTCTGGGCATGGAAAGACTCTAATCGCGGGAACAGAACAATGGAACACCACGCCCAGCACATCCGGGACCAAAAGAGCCTTTAAAAACAACTCCCTCACCCACTGCACGTTTGACTTCTCTGGCCCCTAACCCCGGGACCAGTGAACCTCGCCCACAGACCCCCAATAAAGCCTGTCCAGTACTTCGCTTGGTACTCTGCTTTTTATTTGATTCTGGCTGATCATTTTTATGTTGAAGTTTACTAAATTTATTCGGTCTTAAAGAACAGATTATCATATTTCTGTTATATATTTCTGGAAATTATTGAAAAAATTTTGAATATCGCAAATCAACGAAATATTTTAAAAATAAATTAAATATATTAAATGCATAGATCTAGTTTAAAATACTTAATACATTTTAATCTTTTTTTTAAGTTTAGACTGAGGTTTAGAGAGGTTAACTGATTTAACTAAAGTAACACAGTATGGAGAATCAAGACTCCATCTTTTCACTCCTAGTTTTATTTTAATTTTTTTCCTAGTTTTACTTTTAAACATAAGTCTCCATGTTTTTTCATTTTGAATTTTTTTTTTCACAGAGAAGACGTTTTAAATTTTACCGAAGTCCAGTTTATCCATTATTTCTTTCATAGGTTGTGCCTTAGGTATTGAAGACACAGTTTTGAGAGAAATATGAGTTTAATTCTATGCTTCTCAGATCTGAGCCTCCTTTGGATACTCATGAGGAGAGGTCCCCATTGGACGTCTAGTTAGATACAGTACACTAAATTAAAAAAAAAAAAGGATCGGGCTGTTTCATCAGGGTCCCTTTCTCTCCATGCTTTCTTTCCCAGGACACAAATGCCTGGACAGAAGTTTAGTTCCAATTAAAGGCACTGCAATCCTTGTTACTGTCTCTCTTGGAGGGCTCTGTCACACTGCCATAATAGCCTTTTCTTCAAGTGTAACAAGACAGCATTCAGAGACAGGAAAAAGCTTCTGTTTCTTGGCATTCTAGGACCACTTTTCAGTTTCCGTCATTCAGCAATCAAAGCTTTCCATATGCACTGTTTTCAGAGAAGAGGCTTGGTTTTACACTAAGAGGTTCTTGGGTTTGGATTACCAAGTAAGGTCTGGGAAATCCAATTTTCAGCGGCAAAATGATACATGAGAGAGAAATAGGTTAATGTTAATTCTGAAGAGGCTTTGGCTAGATGATCCTGTTCCACTTGACCATAAATTTACATTACAAAGAGGGAAAAGGCAGCATGTGAAAAGGCAGTAAAACACCCCCAGGCCATCCACAAGGGTTTAGTGCTTTGCTTCCTGCCTAAAACTATGGGAAGAGACCTCTTCCAGGGTTGCAGCAGAGTACACATGGCCATGTGGTGGTTAGACCCTAGTTTGTGTTGTTAGTTCTTTAGCCTCTGGATGGGGGTTTGCCTGAGCCTCAGAAGCTGTTAGTAGGGGAAGCCACTCAAGCTTCTGGCTTGGATCGATTAAAAGCAAATGCTTAGAGATGAAGTGAAAAGAGATGCTGTCATTAACTACCTGCATGGATGCCTTTTCCCTGATACCTGCACAAAAATATGCATTAACCTTAGAAACTTACATCACCTCCTGGGAGAATCTCGAATTTGACCTAATATTTATCCTGAATAGACTAAACTATAAAAGAGGAGGAGCTGATTTATATGATGGAGTGGGATAAAGATTTTTTTGTTTCCTTTTCTCTGGCCTTCTGTGTAAATCAAAGCTCTTGAGCAAGTAAAGATGTAGAAAATAAAGTTCCATTCTGCAAAACTACTGTAGAGTGTAAGATTCTGCATCTTCTAGACAAGTTCCTGTGTCACTTCTGGAACATGAAACTCTTCCTTTTGTATTTAAAGTCCATACTGTCCAATTATAGCATCCTTTCCCTAACTTCACTGCCAGGACATCCTGTCCAATACCAGCCCATGAGGTAAGGATCTGCTTACGTTCTTCCTCTTTATCTCATTCTCTGACAGCATTTCTAGCCATTTTAATATATTTCAATATCTATGTTGGCTCCTTGTTACTGCCTCTAGCCTCATGATTTCTTGATCTCCTTGTCACAAATATCTCCATTTCCTAATAGCAAGTAATAACCTTACTATTACACCATACTGCTCTCTTTTCAAAAGCTTGTAATGAGCATGCTCTTCTCACTTGCTTTTCCTTTCCATGACCCTAATTCAGCCCTTAACTGTTGGGACCCAATCAACTTACACTATTCAGTATGCCTTGGTCCATTTACTTCCCTGTCTAATTTAGATACGATGGTCAGATATTTTTAACTCATTTTTAATACTCCAGGCCTTTTTAGTATCTTGCTGTACCCAATTTACTATCATTTTATATCATTCATTTCCATTTCTGCTTCTGGGCTACAGATTATTGCCAAAGAGAAGGCTGAAATTTTGTCAACCTGATCTACTACACATCATATTAACTTCAACTGGACATGCATTTTTGCTCACATATTTCATCCCTCATGTCTTTTTATTTACATAGAAGACCACAATGATCCTCTGAACTGGCATACATCTTAAAATAATTGTGAAAATCTCTGCATACATTCTTAAATGGACATACAAAAGTTTTCAGCAAAGGTTTAAATAATTAAAAATATGTAATTTCTGGAATATTATAATATTGACATTTAAAAATAAATGTGTTGATCACACCTTTAAATAAATCCAGTATAATGAAAATGTCAAGGTAATTGACACCCAGCATTATTCATTTAAAATGAGTATGCTATCTATTAAACAAATACATACTAATAAACTTTTTTTTATCAGAAAGAGATTTCTTGTTATCTCTTATTTCTTGAGTTTATATTTCATTCTGCTTCCCCCAAATTTTACTCTAATCTACTTTTATGCTTAATGTTGTTTATCACTCTATCAGACTTTTATTTAACAAAATGCTTATGCACTTTATTTATTCATTTTTTATTCACTATGACTATAAGACTATGCATTAAACTTTCTTTCTGGACTGGGTTATCATGAAAATTATTATAAGTATAGAATTGCTCAAAATATCGTAAATATTTGGCAAAGTTTCAGAAATATTTATTAAGCAAACATCTTAACCTCTTAATTCAGATTCTCTTAATTAGATAGATAGAAATGGGGATCTGGGTACTTAATAAAAGGAACTGTTGAATTTTTTTCTTTTGTGAACCTGAGTTTTTTTACACCTGAGCAATGTATAAGGTGGATGAGACATTCGCCTACTTTTGAGGAAATGAAAGAAGGGAAATTGTGAGGGGGAGTGAATAGAAATCAGTAAATTGAGCCCACCCATAGGGGTTTTCTCAAGGAAGTTATGAGGAAATAGAGGATCTAAAAATCAATTTCCTTCAAGCACTCTGCACCCTGTGCTCCCTTGGCTCCAGGCATCCATCCCACTTTGAAGACCACTGCTCTGAACTCTCCTCTCTTCAAGCCCCAGTTCTCAGGAAGTGAGGAAAGTGGTTGAATAAGATCTTCACCTTCCATCTCTGCTACTGAAAAAGATCTAACCTCTCTCCTATCTTCTTTTCCTTCCTCCTTTTTGGTAGCCATATTCTTGCTCCTTAGGTTAATTTGTTTCCTCTGCTGTTTTTCCATGCTTTTTAAAAATTGCTTTCTCCCACAATCGTCTTTAATTTCTTTCTTTCCAGATGCTTTTCCTTCTGTTAATAAACTTGCCAGGTATTTTATATTTGTGTGTGTATTTTTTAAATTAACTAAACAAATTTCTTTACTTGATCTTGCTGTCTTGTCACCATGTATGCTTTTTCCATTTTCTCTGCAGCTACATTTCTAGAATTGTGTATTCAACGCCAATGTCTAATTTGCTCCCCCACCTTAAGTTGCAATGCTAAACACTTATACTCCTTCCTAGAATTTTTCCACTGTTGTCTACTCTTCTAAATACACTGATTTGTATTCCCTAGATTTTCTAACTCTCGAGCACCAACTAGTTTGTCTCTTTTTCCTGTTCCTTCACACGGCATGCTCTAAGCACACCGGGTAGCTAGCAACTTCTTCCAACAGGTTTATCAAACATCTACTCAAAGCTGGGGTTATCCTCTGACTAGGATTTCCCACTGCTTTTTCTTCTAAAGTTCAGTTAACATATTTTTAAAAATTTCCCTTAACTTTTCATCTTTGACCCATTTTGAAGTGTGTTGTTTAGTTTCCAGATGTTTCCACTTGGCCGCCACTGATAACATAAGAGTGAGGAAACCAGCTTGGCTTTTAAATCTTCCACAATTTGGCTCAATCTATGTTAGAGCCACATTTCTCATTACTGCTTGCAACAGAAACCCTATCTCCAGCTTAATGTAATGTTCCAAACCACTCTTTGAATATTACGGCGGTCTTCCTGGCTTTGCATTTTTGCTTATATTTAGGATTCTTTTATAATTAGATTTTCTTCTACTTTCCCAAATAATAGTTGCCTAGCCTTTTTAAGGCTGTTCTCTTTCTTAGTTTAGAAAAACATTGTAGTTGAAACTATGGGAATGTAATACAGAGTGATGCTTCTGGGAGAAAAGATATAGCCTAAAAAGAGTGATCTGATTAGTGTCGAGTTTGAGTTCCTAACCATATATCTAATTTGCTCCTCTATAATACAGACTACCATAATTTGAGAATGTATGATGAATGTCTGTTGCCATCTGAATGAATGACTGTTGTGAATTTCCATTTATACTATTTTTGAGTAAACTCCTTATGTTTTCTGAGTTTCTTTTGAACAGGGCTAATAATAATTTATTTGCAAAATGCTGGGGTAAGAATATCTCATATCTGCAGTTTTTTTATATGATTAATAACAGCATGGCACAAAGTTCCACAGAATATTATTATAGTATTTAATCTGAGAGTACAAATACATCTAATTGAGGCCTGTTAAATATTGAAGAATAAAAAATTGTTTTTGAAAACCAAAATACATTTGATGAAAATTATTAGGTAGCAAATTTAATGCAAACAATTCCATTTTATTTTAATTCCCTGAATTTATATTGTACTCCTTTCTCAGTTCAAAGAATTTAATTAAATAATTTTTTACAAAATTAACATATAATCATCTAGTAATATCTACTGGTTATTGAATGAATCATAGAATAATGCTTTTCTTTGTAGGTTTGACAAGTGTTTATAATTTCTAACATGACATTTTACTAGTTAAAATGCTACTTGTTTCTTGCTTTGAGTGGCATTATGACCCCTTGTGAGATCATTCTAGAATTCTGATCCCTTCTTTTATATTGCTTATTTATGGTGGTTGGCAACAGTGTGAGCCCTGTTACTGACTTTCCCCATTATATCACATATAGATTGGTCTTGAGTGAGTGCCATTGGCAGTGGTCCTCACACTGGGGTTTTTGAACTCATTCTATTGTCAGGTGACTGTTCCCAGGCTTTACCGTAAGACACAGAATCAGAATATATAAAAATGATTCTGAAACCTGATTGTTTATAAAGCACTTTACTCAGAGCTCATTAAAATTTATAAGCTGCTGGTCTGAAACAAGATAATCTGTTTTCTTAAGTATGAAATTTCTCTGTATGTAGCAGAATTTGGCTCACGTGCCCACCTCCCTGGGGCATTAGATATAGTATGGTCTATGTAATATTGTTCTCTGCAGCTGGGTGCTATTTTACATTATTGTTGTGTCAACTGGTAGGGATAGAGGTTACTACTTTACTCTTTATCAGTAGTCTTCATCCTTACCCATTGAAATTTGTATACTGTTGAGTATCTTCAGTTACTTACTGTACTCTTTTTTTGCATGTGTTAACAGGTTATTAGATTATTGTTTTTAGTTGCAGAACTTATGTGTATATTTTCTCCCTGACTAGATTTTAAATTCCATGAAGACAGAGAGAATGGTCTGTTTCTTCAATATTCTGGACCAGTGACTTGCTCAGAACTCCAAGGCTAGCAGGTGTTCCTTAAATGCATTTCAATGCACTGGTTTTCTGCACACATGTGTTCAGTTTTAGAAGAATTAGTATACCCTGGGAGCTCTATGGTACTCAGTGACTGGATATCTACATATAGATTACCTAACGGGATATACTTATACAACATTAAATGTGTGGCTCATTTGGCACTTCATGAGAGAAAAGGTGCCACTTTAATGTAGCCTTATTAGCATCCAGGAGAGATATGTGATTAATTAAAAATGTTAGTGATCATCAGTGCCTGAGAGTCAGGGGAGATGGTTTTTCAGCATCTGCTTTAATTATAACTTAAGTGCCAAAAATATTGTCTATATCTAGTTATCTCGAAGTATAGTTATTCCAAGAACACCTTAGAATAATAGATGACATTTCACGTAAGCCAATTAGCATTTCCTAAAAATCCAGGAACACTTTAGTTTCTTCTAAAAAGAACTTTACACTTTTTTTTTATATTAAGATGGTAGTGTGTGTATGTGTGTAGCGTGTATACTAGAGTGTGAACACTTAGTAAGGCTGATTTTTAGCTTTAATGAGGAAAAAACATATTACACTAACATGTGCTAATTAGTGCATAACATTTAGCCACAATGATGAAAATTGAGATACAGTTTGAGATATAAAGTTTTATATTCTTGTGGTAGCTGCTCATCAATGATCAGAAAATTAGTACATGTGCTTGTGTTGAAGTCAGTTTTCAACTTAATATTTAAATGAGGTTTTACTGAAGGGAATTATTAGAAGCCTCCATATGAAATATTTCACTGCCCTTGTTTATGGAAGTGTCCTCTATATGAAGTTGTGGGTCTGAAATTGGTTTTAGAACTTAGTCAAGGAGGTACTTTGGTACCTCTAAAGACACTGGCACACTTGTGTCTTTATGAAAATAAACCATGCCTTTTTGTTTGGTTGCCAGAAAACTTAGAGCTAAATTTAAAGCTGAGCTATGCCAATTATGTAGATTTAATAGCTGAAGAGCTATGTTCTTTTATCATTGGTATTAACATTTTACTCATTATTTTTTAGATGCCCCTACCTGGAATACTTTATGAAAAAATGTGGAATTAATATATTAATA